>OU015495.1:58562108-58722108 GCA_907164885.2 Dolomedes plantarius | reverse complement strand
TTAGTCGTTGAGCTACACCCGCTGAACTGAGAATGTGCATTAGCTGTTCGTCGGATTTGCGACAGAATGAGAATGAAAAAACTTGAAGAAGAAAGTGTGTGTGCGTGAAATTTTGCTATAAACTTCGTAAAACTATACAAAGACATTTCAATTGCTTAACCATGTGTAAGGGGAGGACTGTATGAGCCAAACGCAGTACTGTGAGTGATTCAGTGATTCCAGGCCTGGACGGTTTTCCACATCAACTGACAACAGCAGTGTCGAGAGTGGTTGTGTTGTAATTCGTGAAAAAAGCCCTTTAACCGTCCGAAAAATTCTGCTGAAGTGGACATCAATCTAGAATCTTGCCATGAAGTTTTCACTAGAAAACTTCAGATGCGTTGCGTTAAAACATAATGTGTACCGCCTTTGTTGAGTGACGATCAGATAAGAGAATCGTATTGGAGTCTGTGAGTAACTACAGGTGGTTATCAAAATGATGGAAACACTAAGAAACATCATGAAACCTTTATTAATATGGTGCAGAATCACCTATGTCATGTAATACTACCTGCTTCACCTTGGAATTGGATTATACAAATCATAAATAGTGGTTAAGAATATATTATACCATTCTTCAGGGAAAAAGAATGAAAGTTCCAGTAGAGATGCTGTGGTGAATATAGATACCTGGCTCTATCCGCTTAAACATATCATGGTGGTTGGATGATATATAGTCGGGGGGATTGCACAGGGCAAGATAAAATATTTGACTTCTTTTTCATGCTCTTCAAACCAATACTTGATAAATTTAGCAATATGTATAGGGCGATTATCAACCTGGAGAATGCCATCTCCTGCAAGAAACAATGTTTGCACCATAGGACTGACCTGGTAAGTTAAAATTTCGACATAGTCCTTCCCATTAAATCTCCCTTTTAGTGTTACAATAGGACCTGAAGAAAACTAAGAGCAGCCATCCTAAACTCTGATAGATCTACCTCCATGATTGACAGTTGAGATGAGACAGCCAGAATCTTACGCTTATGCAGTTGTTCTCCTGGACATACGCATTTCCTGTTGCAAGGAACAATGTGAACAATGATTCGTCTGACCAAATGTCGTTTTTCGACATATTACTCGACCAGGATTTGCGCTCGTGGCACCATTGTGGACGATATTTTATATTGGCATCTATTACAAGTAGCTTGGGAATAGTTACTCTTCCGTAAATGCGTTGTTTGTGAAGTTCCCTTCGACCTCTAATGGTTGATACCGGAACATGCAGATGCAGATTGAGCTCTTCGGTCAATTTGGCTGGAGTTGTTTTCTTTCTTCATGTCACAATCCACTTCAATACCTCGTCCGTCTCTTTCACTCAGCTCTCCCTTTCATCCACTATTCTGTTTGACAGAGGATGTTTTTTCGTGTACTCTGTATGCTAACATCACTTTCGATATCATAGCTCGAAAAACACCGATTAGCCTGGGGGTTGCAGTAACAGATACTCCAATTTAAACGCGCTCCAACAATTTACCCTTTTCTCAAGGTCTGCAAGATTTGGTATTTTACGATGTTCCCCCCCCCCCCAAATGCACGATGCCCTTAGCTTCATTTTACTGCTACCTGATAGTAGAGTAATACATACACTATCTATATTATATTAAAAAATTACCGGTGACCAGACTCGTGTTTAAGGAATACGAAGCACATTCATAAACACCACTAATATTGATAGGTATCTCCATTTTTTTGATAACCACCTGTACTTACCACTGCAAATGGTAATGAAAACTTTCCTATGATATTCACAATTGGAGTCGAGACGTGGAATTGTGGCTATAAGAATTTCTCCTGTTTTCCCAAACTTAAAAATAAATTGAAAGGGTGTCAATTACAAACCATAGTGGAGATTCAGAAAAATGTGATAAGAGAATTGCGCGGTGTCCCGGAGAGTTCGTTTCAGGAAGCATTCAAAAAATGGAATAAACGTTGAAAAGGGTGTATCGCCAGTTGAGGAAATTACTTTGAAGGGGACAGTGCCCAAAATTTTATAAAACGAGTAATAAAGCCTTTATAGCAAAAGTTCGGTCTTTTTTTTGGACACACCTTGCATATATATATATATATATATATATATATATATATATATATATATATATATATATATATATATATATATATATATATGTGTGTGTGTGTGTGTGTGTGTGTGTGTGTGTGTGTGTGTGTGTGTGTGCGTGTGCGTGCGTGCGTCCCACAAATGATATCAAGCCAAAGTGTTTACACACCTTCTAGATGTGGTTTATGTTTTCTGTCATACTGAGTTAAGGCTGCTATGTACAAAGAAAAAAATCTTATTTCCCTTTTCCTATTCTTGCAGACTCTTGTTGTAGGAGGAGTTCAGTTGACAGTTCGAGAATTCTACGTTCCTTAGGATTGACATTTTGAGGAATTGTAATGGCTCTCTCTCTATAGGGGAGTTAAGCGCTGCCCCAACATTTTTTATTTAAAATATATTTTGTCAACTATTTACAGGTACATAAATGCTGATAATCAAATAAAATTGGTATTGTCAGATAGCCTGAACTTTTCTGCAAAGCACTAAAGGATTCATTTTATAAATTTCGTCAACTGTAGGAATTTAGGAGAGTTTAAAACACACTATACCAGATATTTTCCCCGAATAATTTAAATTTTTAATTATTAATTGCATTTTTTTTAAAAACGAAAAATGTACACAAATGTAAAATTTCTTTCTCTATGACGAAGTATAATTTAAAATAAAAAATCTTGGAATCAAAGTCTGCAATCCGTGGACAAATATTCTCCATAGGTTAACATTGAGGTGAGCGAATCCAATGGGGTTAGTACATAGCAGCCTCAATGGAAAAGGTTAAACATACTCCACTGTTTCCTTCCCGACAGGAACAATCATAGCAAAAACAACGATCTTATTTAAACTGAGAGCAAGCCTACCGTGTGATTTATTTCCAAAGTATATCCCGTACTACTCAAAAATGTCCATGTCTACAAGCCTTATAAATATGCGTATTAAGTCCTTTGGAGATGGTAAGACGATTACGGTAATTTTTCGAAGGGATGATCTCTTGCATGCCGTTTTACACTATATTAAAAAACTACCCCTTCAGAGAAAGGTCGAAAGTGCGATGAAATGAGATGACATGAAAAGCAGTTGCAACAGGAGGAGCGGTGCTTTATGGATCATTTAAGCTGCGAGCAATAGTTTTCCCCCTCGGAATTATTTGCTGATGGGATACTATGTCATACCGAACAACCTATATTGAGAGTACATTAAATCTGTGGGTCTGTAAGACCTCTCGAGAGATTAGGGTAATGTGACGTCTTTCATTCGAATACACTTCTAATCCCCCTTTCGCCGGATTACTTTGTATAACTGAGGAACTATAGTGCGGGCGAGTAAGAGGACGTGCGTTTAGAACCTTGACAATTCTTTCAGCAGGAGCGAGTGCGAGAAGGAACGCTTCTGTACAATGTTTGCTACCTATATGCTGCTGTGTACTAACCCCGTTGGATTCACCGACTACAATGTTAACCTATGGAGAAAATGTGTCTACTATTTACAGCCATATAAATGCTGATAATTCAATAAAAATGGTATTTTCAGAGACCCTGAACTTTTCTGCACCTTGCCACAGGATTCCTTTTATAAATTTCGTCCACCAAAGGAATTTAGGAGCGTTTAAAACACACTAGACTAAATTTCCCCCCCCCCAAATAATTAAAATTTAATAATATAATTTGCTTTATGAACGAAAAATGCCCCTGGGTGTCAATTTTTTTCTCTATTGCGGAGTACAATATTTTTTAAAAAATCATTAAATCCAAGTCGAAAATCCTTGGACACATTGTCTCCATAGGTTAACGTTGAGGTGTAAGAATTCAATAGCGTTAGTACACAGCAGTCTTAACAAATGGGTTGTGGAACTACTGACTCAATCGAAAGGTCGGACGACGCCAACAAATTAATGTAATATCATTTTCAATATAAAGACTCTTTAATTTTTTGTACAAATGTATATAGTGGCCGAGAGGAATAAGGTATGCAGTAAGGAGAGCAACCACTTCCAGAGAATGATCCACACTGGAGTAGTTAGACAGATAAACCACGGGTTCCTTTGCCTAATTGGAAATAAAGAAACCAATCTTACATGTTGCTTATTAACATGTTACCTGATAATGACTGTTACCTGACTATGTTGCTACATAACATGTTACCTGATTTTCAGATAGCTATACTTAACCAATTTCATCATCCGTGTGTTAAAAACCCTCAATTTTCTATAAACAAACTACGTAACACACGTCAAGATTTTCAAAATAACGAAAATGTGGTGCTCTACTTCTTGCAAAATCTTTCACGGAATTATATCCTTCCTAGACAGATCGGCAAATCTCGATCGATTGTCGCAAATACAATTTTTATCCTCGCATAATTTTTTTGTTGTTGATACCAACACATACACAGTGCTTAGAAATGTTAATAGTATATAGTAGCAAGAGTAATGGATAAGATCTACCCATTCCAACAACGCCCTGTGATTGCGAGTCTTCAAAAGTTGCATATAATATCTTGAAATTCATACGCTCTTTGACGTTTGGATATTAGGCTTCCATCACCTCCTTGATTGAAAGTTCTCTCTCACATGCAAATGAAGTTTTTTGCCCTCGCCCCACATCCATTATTCAAAAGGGGGGTTAAAATGCTTTCTCGCACCCTATGAGTATGCCCTTCGCACACTGCCGCTCTCAACCTTAGTGTCAGAAAGGGGTATAGAAATTATTCTCTGGGATTTGCATAGAGTGAGGTCTCAGGTGGGGTTCGGGTAAACATCGATGAAGAATGGCGTACATCTGTCATATCTGTGAGATTTTCAATGAAAGGATTTCTCCTGTTTTCTTTTCTGTGCATCTAAGGCTCGCATTACTCTTGCTGCTCTGAAACCTATGCAAATATGTGAAATCTTGATGCATAGCATTAACACGTAATGTGTAAATAATTGTTTTAGTGTAATGATACGGGAATAAAAAGAGTTTTGTCTTCCCCTCTTTAATTATTCAATCTTCCATTTAACACCGAACCTTGAACCCTTTTTTAATGGTTAAGGATTGCGACCTATAAGTTACCTCAAAGTTACGTTTATTCTACATCAAACATAGGAGTTACTCTAATTCTAACCCCTGCTTATCTTCCACTAGATTTTTTTAAATATAATTTTCTTTATTGCTTTGAAAGTATTTTTGGGAGATTTTTTTCAGTATTCATAAATTAAGGAATTTTTTGCCACCATCTGTCTTCTTCCTTATAATCCCACTAAGACTATTATATTTTTCACAAGAAGTTTTAAAGGAGTAGTTTGCGACGGGACACTACATCGGACTCTTCATTTTGAAATCAACCTGCTACTGCGAGCTGTTGAGCTTCCTTTTCTATCCCCTTTTCAGAGAATGCAAATTTGAATTATAAACGTAGCTCTATCGTAAAATTCTTATGAAAATTTTAACTCTAAATGCATTCTCTCCATACATATACAAGCGTGTCACAAAATATACATACATCAATATACATGCACATACATACATAAATAAATATTCCTACACATACATATTGTGTATGAATTTATAGATATGCATGAATATGTGTTTGGGTAAATTTCATCTTAACGCCATTATTTAAATTTTTAATCACCGATAAAGCCCAGAGGACATTCACACTGCCCAGAGATAAGACTGGTAAATCCCTCTGACATTCCTTGAGTAATGAAATACTTTTACCGTTAACAAGAGTAACAGCATATCCACGGACTAAAACCAACTCGAAGATGGCAACCAAACACATTATGTATGTTCACACACACACACACACACACACACACACACACACACATATATATATATATATATATATATATATATATATATATATATATATATATATATATATATATATATATATATATATATATATATATATATATATATATATACTAGCTCATAACCCGCACTGCACTACGGAGTGCATTCAAATTAAATACAACTGCCAATGTATGCAATTAATGCCAAAAGCATATATATATATATATATATATATATATATATATATATATATATATATATAATAAGTACGATGATCAATGTATGCAATTGATGTAAAAAAAAAATATTTATAAAAAAATCGTAAAGGATATTTTTATAGACCAAATAATGTAGAAGAACATATTCAAATTAAATCTAATAGGACATACTACAGAATATAGTTAATATAGTACAGTTTGAGGATCAAATCTTTTACTGTATTTTAATATTTTTTTGGATAATGTCCAATCGTCCGCTGCATTAGCAAGGAAAGTTTTTTTTTGTCTATTTTGTTACTATGCACGTGGCGATAAATTTATTTAAAGTACCAGAAAAAGAAATCACTTCATCAGCATTTAATAAATTAAATTCTAAAAATTAATCTTTAAAAATTCACCAAAAATCAGAAAATGGAGGTAAAGATTCAAAAAAGTTTTCATTTTGAAGGAATTTTTATGATCTATCTCGTCATATAAATTTTATAACCCTCAAATTATTTTAAATGCAAACTTTAAAAAAGTTACAAAAACAGCTTAAAAATTTAATTTTTAAAATTCTAAGAAGAATTTTTCGAAAATCTTTCTTAGTGCACCCCTACATTATAAGAAGAATCGCCATGCAAGATTTCAGCTCTTTAGGTCCAGCGGTTTGGTCTGTGTGTTGTATGTCGGTCAGTGAGTCAGTCAGTTACGAAACTGTTTTATATATATATATATATATATATATATATATATATATATATATATACATACACAGTGGCTCCCAAACGTGTTCGTACACTTACGATTTTCAATGAAATAGGGGTCTATACATTGATTAAAATGAATATTTCAGAATGGGTATTTAAGAATAAGATCTATAATCTATTCTTAACAAAACTACATGAAATATTTTGAGAGCATAGTAAAACTTTATTTTTAAGAAACCAATAATCTAAAAGTAACAAAAACTTTATCTCACAAAAGTCATCGTACACTTGTAAAAAATCTCTATATATTAGTAAATATTCTAATTTTTCGTTAAATTAATATTTAGTAGAATATCCTTTAGCATCCAGAACTGCTTTTAAACGTCTGGGAATAGAATGTTTTAGTTCTTTTGTAATTTTTGCATCAATGTTCATCCATTCTTCCATCATAATTGTTTTTACTTCGCTTTTCGTGTGAATGTCGTTTTTTCGTACTCGAACCTCCAGTTCTCTCCGAATACGTTTTATTGGGTTTAAATCTGGCGATTGAGGTGGTTTTTTCAAAACTTGTGGACAATTATAGAGACACCAGATGCGAATGTTGAGAGCCGTGTGCTTAGGATCGTTATCTTGATAAAATACAAAGTTGTTTCCAATACCCAAATTTTGAGCTGATAATTTTAAATTGTCTCTTAAAATATTTATAAAAACAGTATGATTGATTATGCCATCAATAAATACTAAATTTCCTAGTCCTGATGCTGACATGCACCCCCACACAAGGGTACCTCCACCGGCATGCTTAACTGTTCCTACTAAGTTCTTGGGATTAAGTTCCTCATTTTTCTTCTCCATACAATTATACGCCCATCAGCACCAAAAATGTTCATCGGCAAATAAGACATTATTCCCATAGGTTTGGGGCTTATTTATCATTGATAGTGCTAAGGGAAGCCTAAACTTTCTGTTTTTGTCACTCACAAAAAAGTTTCTATGGGCAGAACGCCCATGTAATCCAGCTGTTCTGAGAAATCGTCAAAAAATTTCAGGTGGAATTGAAGTAGAAAACATTTCATTGAATTCTGCAGAAACTTTTACATCACTCAAACGTGAATTTTTCACAAATTTTCTCATTATAAATCTCTGATCACGTTTTGTTAACTTTGCCGGACGGCCATTTCTTACCTTGTTTTCGATCCAATTTTCTTCTTTAAAGCGTTTTTTTCACATACTGCACAGTATAATGGGATAAATTACGTAATTTAAGCAATATTCCGAACTGATTTACCACTACTATGATGAAAAATAATCAATTTTCGAATGCTGTTTGTTGTTTCTTTACGACTACGAGCCATTTTTAAATAATAAATAGAATATTACGGATTAGGCAAGCAAAAATTAAAGCCAAACAATATTTTAAATACCACCACAATTCAAAAATAAAAATAAAGTGCCAGACGATAATTTTAATTATGAATTTATCCGAAAATATTTCAGTGTACGATTACTTTTGTGAGATAAAGTTTTTGTTACTTTTTGATTACTGGTTTCTAAAAAATAAAGTTTTACTATGTTTTCAAAATATTTCATGTAGTTCTGTTAAGAATAGATTATAGATCTTATTATTAAATACTCATTCTGAAATATTCATTTTAATTAATGGATAGACCCCTAATTCATTGAAATTCGTAAGTGTACGAATACTTTTGGGAGTCACTGTATATATATATATATATAGATTGTATATATATATATATATATATGTATATATATATATATATATATATATATATATATATATATATATATATATATATATATATATATATATATACCGGGTGCGTCATAAATTCGTGCAAAATTCAAAAATTCATAATAAAAGAAATAATGCTCGGATGATTTTTCTGTTTGCGCCAATATGATCAGAGGGATTTTGGATTTTTTTCCATGTAAAAAAAAAAAGTTTCCAAAAGTAATCAAAAGAGGTCGCTCACACGTCATACTGAGACGTTTTATGCAAATCAGGGAAACACAAACAGAAAATCAAACATATCACAATAACATGAGACTGTGCATTTATTTTAAAGTAATAAATGTTCAACAATACCACCAGCACAAGGTAATAGGCAAGTGAGGCGCGTCACTACGCCCATTACAGCGGAGTGTAGCATGTCGCCATCGATGGCAGCGACTGTCTGTCGAATGGCATTTTTCAGTTCCACCAAAGTGGTTGGGGAACCCCGGTACACACGAGACTTTAAGTATCCCCACAGCCAAAAATCCGCCAGGTTCAAGTCTGGTGATCGTGAGGGCCACTGAACCTTACAACCTCGACTTCATTCGGTATCCAGTGAAAGATTCCAACAGGAACGTCTTGACATCACGTAAAATGTGGGGCGGCGCACCATCTTGCATGAATGTGACAACAGGTAACGCATGTCTTTCCTGCAATGCAGGCTTAACGTGGTCACGCAAAATCGTAAGATAGCGTACTGCAGTGACTGTACAGGTTTTCCACCCGAATACAGGACAAGGCTCTTCAAAAAAGAAAGGGCCCAGAATAAAAGACGCGGTGAAACCGCACCAAACAGTCACACGAGGAGAATGTAGTGGCCGGTTCAGATACTCACGAGGGTTTGAAGTCACCCAGATACGACTATTTTGAGTATTAACGTCACCATGCAGTGAAAAGTGGGCTTCATCCGTCCACATGACATTCACCAACCATTGTGGGTTACTTTCCATTTGTATCAGAGCCCATGTAGCAAAGATTTGTCTTGCATCTGTATCTGCCAGTAATAACTGGTGAAGTGCATGGATTTTGTACGGATACAGATTCAACATTCCGCTCAGAATACGTGTGAATCGACGGTTCCGGAATCCCCGTTCTTCTCCCAGCTTCACGAGCACTGCTACTTCCCGCTGATGTCTCGGCTGCCAAATTTTCCATGGAACTTTGTACAACATGGACGCGGTCCGCGCTCAAGCATGGTCTGCCAATTTGTGGACGATCCTCCAAACTCCCCACTTCCTCAAAGCGTCGTACTAAATTCAGTATCCCATTCAATGAAATAGGCCTTTTTTGCGCCTTCAGTCCTTTCTCCGTGCGAAACTTTCGCAATGCAACAGTTGGGGATTCATCATTCTTGTGGGAAAGTTTAACAACAAACACTCGATCTAGTAAAGAAAGCATGCTGCCGGCTTCGAATGATGGATCCATTTCCAACCAGGTGTTTTATTGATAGCCTGATTTGCATAAAACGTCTCAGTAGGACGTGTGAGCGCCCTCTTTCGGTTACTTTGGAAACTTTTTTTTTTTTACATGAAAAAAAATCCAAAATCCCTCTGATCATATTGGCTCAAACAGAAAATTTTTCCGAGCATTATTTCTTTTATTATGAATTTTTGAAGTTTGCACGAATTTATGACGCACCCGGTATATATATATATATACAGAGAGAGAGACAGATATAAAATTTGGAATATCCCCACACTCGCCTCGGAATGTTACAGTTTCGGCTTCTTTATTTCTAGAAATAGAGCACAGTATAAATATATATATATATATATACATATATATATATATAGGTTCCAAATATTATTATGTATTATTAACTAATTCTATATTTGAAAAAAAATATGCAATGTGGCAACACATTTGAGTGCCATTTTACTTTGGATAAAGTATGTTTTTGTATGTATTAATATCGGTTTATTAATTATATCTAATACAATTCATCTCGATCGCTATCTATAATTGGGAGTTAATACTTCAAACAGTTGCATTAATATTCAATCTTGCACCAAAATGTTCATATTTTCGGAATCTTTAGATTACCCTATTTTAGGAAATAGCGAACCCGAACTCGGATTCTACAACCTGAATTTTCTGCGGCGTTGCGTATGCCTGTCAAACGTTTTACACTGCAATGGGCTTTAGTTTGCGGGAAAGTTAACTAGAGTTAAACAGTCTTTTGCTTCAACGTAGTTCATAGTAATATCATAAAATTTCTTATAGCATAAAAGTATTTATAGCAATTTCATAATACAGTTCTTCTTAAGGGGACACATACATTTTAAATGCCAAGAGACACGACAAACATATCCCTGTTTTCAGTCATCAGTAGTTGCTAAAATCATTTAGTGTGAATTATTTATTCAGAAATATGAATATTTTACTGTGAGTTAAACACTCTTTCTTCTTTACAAATATGGCTCTCAGTTTTTTCTAGATCGAAGAGAAATCTTTTAATTGTTTAAAATTTTAACTATTGTTTTTTCATTGTTATGTCATTTCGCACATGATATCACCAAAACAGTCAACTAGAATACCGTGACATTTTGTACACGGGCAATATAAACATGTATCATAAAAATGACCTACACAAATGACCTAGTAGGTCATTTTAATGATACATATTAAAAAGATTTGGTAAATTTTACTGTAATTAAAATTTTTATGCTATTCCTCCCATAAAAATTTTAACTACAGTAAAATTTATCAATTTTTTTTTAATTAAAATATTTAAAACCTTTTTTTTTCTCTAGAGAACTAAGCATTTTGATTTCAAAGTAGTTCATGTTAAAGATATATTATACAACATAATTTTATAATTAAAAAATATGTATATTCATTAATATACGGACGTAAGTTTACGCGCATTGCCATAACAATGAAAAAATTATGGTTGAAATTTTAAAAATTTCAAATATTTATGTTCAACGTGGAAAAAAATCGAGAGCCATATTTATAAAGAAGAAAAAGTGTTTAACTCACAGTAACATTTTCATATTTCGGAATAAATAATTTTAGTAACTACTAATGATTGAAAATGGGGATGTGTTTGTCGATTCTCTTGGACTTTAAAAGGTAAGTGCCCCCTTAAAATCCGTGTTGAATTCTATGGTATTTTCCGAAGGCAAATTTTTCAACCGCACTTTATCAAATGCTTATTTTTCTGAATAAATTTTACCGTGAAGGAAAAAAGTGTTGCATTTGGTACAACTTTTCAAGGAAGATTCGGTTCCATCATCAGTGGAAATATAAAGTTATTCGAATCAATTCTTTCTTCGGCCCCTTACATCCAGCAGCCGGGCCAAAGTCGAATGGCTAGGGCACTGGATTTCGATGCTTTCAATGGGTTTACAGGTGAAAGTCACGATTTTGGCATGTTTTGAATATATTCAGAACAGAACTTTAACTTCAGGTCTCGGTCTGTTCAGCTCTCTTGTGTGCAAAAGATGATCGTAATGCTCCCAAACAACCACTTTATCCAGTGGATACAGCCAGTTGATAAAACTGAAAACGGGATCTAAACTCAAACTACTGGCGAATTCGCTGAATATGTTCAGTTTTCTGAAAAGTTAAAATTTTTCAAGGGCACCATTATTTTACTTACGGACGTTTGACTGATTACTGAAACTGATATATTTCGAAGTGGAATAACTACACATTTTTGACTGAATAATTAGGGAAGAATACTAAAACTCATAGTCTCCCTTTATCCGTCTCTCATATAAATATAAACTAGTTGGTCGTCAAAACATGACTGCTAGATAGTAAATAAATGTACTAATACACAAATTATACTCAACACATCATTGCCAAATGTTGAAAATCATCACGCGCAGAAACAAATTAATGTGTTTGAGTGGCCTCGTGCTTAGTGAGTGTCTAAAGGCTGATTTAAAAATGTCTCTGATCATGCGTAGAAAGCAATTTTTTTTGTAAATTATTGCTAACTAAACAGCGTCAAATAAACAATTTCCATCAGGTTTAATCTTATATTTCACAAACATAATTACCATAAAAACAAAAATGGCTGAGAGAGAGATGTAGAGAGATTCTTCGGAATAAACGTGTTTATCATTAAAACATGTCACTGAACATGCGCAAAAACAGTGAGTTTCTAAAGCCAGATTTAAACATGCCACTGAGCATGCACAGAAATCAATTTTTAATTGTAAATTATCGTTAATTAATAGAAATTGCTGTTACAAAAACCAAATTTACAAATCTACAGAATACAATCTTTCATTTAAGACCAAAATGAACTAAATGGATGTTGTAGTTTTCTCTCACGGACTGCCCAAAAAGTCGGCTTAGAAACTTAAATATATAGATTTACTCTGATTACAAATAACCCTTATAAATAAACACTGAAATATGAATTTATATGTAACTCAAATGTTAAAAGATATAACGGTATTTAATTATATGGGGATTTTACACGTCCCTATCCTACCGGAAATTCAGAAATATAACAGCTCAACTGAATCCCTGTTTCGTCTCTCTTTCTTCAGGGAGAAGCAAAGACCGGCAACAACCCAACTCCAGTGAGACGCACAATGAGCGAACGACTTCTCTTAATTGGCCGTAAAACCAAAAACGCCTCGTTCTCGACATCCCCTGGCAACCGGTGCCCCGGAAGTCGTAATTTAAATCTTTTATCGGGGTGCTTAAATTGGGACGGTGCTCGAAACGGCGACCGCCAGAAAGGAAAAACTAAAAATATAATGGCCCTGCGGTCGATAACTAGCGTCGCTACGGCGATCAGACTTGACGCTTCTAATCTCGGCATATTGGAGGCTTATCAGCAACACTGACTGGCTGAGCCTTTGCGGTAGAAATTCATCCGTGGCCCACTTCTAAACATGGCGAAGACTTGAGTACTTTGATGGTAAAGAGTTAAGTATGTATTCAGAATTCCTACACTTGCTCGAAATGGACTACGAGAATAATTCCTTTTCCCTCATGGGTTTATCCCTCTTCTTTTCCTCTTTCTTTCCGAGGGGGGGGGAACTCTGTGGGGACCCAGTTCAATTTAGGTGTTTTCGAAAGGCAACCACAAATATGCACTGAGTGGCAAATTTATCAAAACCACCTGACAAATTTATGCAAATCAGTCGTGAAGTCAAGCTATTCCTGCTAGAGGGTGAGACTAGTATGAAAAATGATTTTTGGAGGATTTTAAAGACAGTTGAAATGTCTTGTTTATCAAGAACAGGGTAAAAAACAATTCCACGGATTTTATGATCTATGAGCACTAGAAGTAGTGGATGGAGGGAGTATCGGCGAAACTGCATCGTTTTTCAAATGTTCGAGATAAGTTGTTGTTCATGTTTATGTTCACGTTTTGTTTTCATGTCAAGAGTGGACTACCAATCAAAAAACAGGGTCTCACTGTAATGCATGCGATTGTCGCCGGCTACTGGGGGCTCGAGTTGAAAGGGGTATTTCCAGATTTGTCCAGTACGGCAGAAGGATTTCAAATTACACCTAATCATATTCAGGTCCTCTCAATACGCTGTTTACCGCGCATTACACCGTATCCGGTATGGAAGACTTAAAGCCTATTCGAAATCCTTTGCTGTCTGCAGCTAACAAGATCCAGTCTCCAGTTCACACATGATCACAAGTATTGCAAAGTAAATAAATTGGAAAAGGACATGCCATCGATAAATCCCGTTTTCAGCTACACTGCAGATTTTAGGGTGCCAACATGAAGAAAACAGAAAGAAAGCATGGATCCCAAGTGCATTGCCAAGCTTCAAGCTGGGGGAGGCAATGTGATGGTTTGGGGGATACTTTCGAGGCTCGCTTGGGCCCTTTAATTCGTCTGAAACAATGTCTGAATACTAAAAGGAAATTAAATATTGTCGCTGATCCAATTACGTTAATGGTATACGCTACTGAATATGGATACTTCCAGCAGGACAATGTTTCATCCTGTGAACTTTAAAGCTCACATTGTTCATAGATGGTTTGAAGAGCATAACCGAGACTTTACCTTGCTCATTTGGCCTCCACAATATCCAGATCTCAATCCAATTAAGAATATGTGGGATGGGGTGGAATGCAGCTGGATCCAGATCCCTCAAATCTTAGAGAACTAGAAAGTGCAGTTCATTGGATATGGTCTCAGATTCCTCAAATCACCTACCAACATCTCATATAAGTCTTATATTAGTCCATGCCAAGGAGAATCACAGTAATATTGAAAAAAAAAAAGGTGTTCCAATGATGTACTAAGTAGGTGGTCAAAATAAACTGGCCATTCTTTTGAAAGTACAAGCTCATAAAACCTGTAGACTAGTGAGTCATTTCAGTAAGTTGCAATGGTTAAGGGAAATCATGTCACGACATAGGATGCAGATGGACCGCCTGAAAAGTTGCTTTCTAAGTCTGTGAAGACGTGAGATACTAATATATTTCTCAGGCTACCCAATGTTTATTATTGCAGACAAAGCGTTTATACATGTAGATGTATATATAATGTGTGTGTATTGCAAGTTTGTGCATGTGTGAATCACTAATGTATGCCTTATGCTTCTATATAATTATGAATAAGTATGAAACGGTTATAATTAATCCCCATTCTTCAAATATAAGTAATATTTTGGGACCACCTATACTATAAAAGCCTAATTTTTAGTTTCAGTTCTAAAATATTAATTTTTTAGTACACTTGAAGCATTCTCTCATAAAATGAAACGCGTAGGAGTTTTATCTTTGCTGAAAATGTCCTTACATCATTAGAGAAGAGGTGACAGCTGCAGTTGTGAATCATTTTTGTAAGGGTACATTCTTTGAAAAGTGTATTGATAATATCCTATTGTCTCCGAGAATCTTATTTTTGTCATGGCAAATAATATATGATGTGAAAATGAAAAACTGATATATGAATGTATATAATATATCGCTAAATTTGTATCTATTTTCAGTTACGTTCTACATAACGTTTAATTTTCTCGCTAATCTAACATCGTCTGTACAAAAATGAATGTATATAAAAGAGAGATAATCGTCAACGGGGTGTTGAGTAGCCAACAAAAATGTGTGTATGTGTGTATGTATATATATGTAATGCGCTGAATGCTGGTAAATACAAGATATGCGAATACGTAAGTTCTTAGTCATGGCCTTGTAATAACTCTGGGCATCATTCGTGCTTCAAACTCTGTTCTAGCCGGGCGGTAGAGAAACTCGTAGCTATGAAAAACCCACGATAGAAGAGACCATTCAGCATTCTGCAGATTCTCTTTATTCTGTATAACTATTTCTCAGGAAGAAAGACATCAACACTTCATGAATGCTAGAAGATACAGTAATACACGTTAGACGAAGTGGTACAACCAAACTAGCCCCGGACTTGCCGGAGTTTTGCCGATCATTATTTATGTATATGAACCACAGCGGTATATTTAGAAAGAGACGCGCGGCGATAGAGCAACATAGGACGAGAGATAGCGGAGATACAAATGCATACATGGGACACCATCAATATACGAGGACAGTCATGAAAGTAGGCCGCGTACACCAGGGGGCCAAAAACTTCTAATTTCCATCGGACCATCTGACCTCGGTGACCATCTGACCTCGTGCATCGGAAGTCGTGTGATCTGTCGGAAGGCGCGAGTAAAACTGGTGAGGCTGAATCATCTTGCTTTGAAAACAACTCTTACTGATTAGCACGTGCGTTAAAGGACAATTTAGCTAGTTAATTCGTTTATTCTTAGATCATAATTCGAAATAGGGGGGCTATACTTTATTGAAACGTTAACGGGAAAATTTAGAATATGTATTAATTAATAAAGGCGGAACGTTATTATTACTTACACACACACACGCACGCGTACACAGACACACACACAATGTGTGAGAGAATATAGAGATAATATCGGTACAAAACTACAAGATTTAGGAGAATAATAATTTTCACGTTTTATAAGAAAATCCCCAACTCTGTCTAGAAATGAAATGTCTCGTCCGATAACATCTTGAACGCGTCTCCTTGTACGACGCTGAGAGAGAAAAATGACTGGCGAGCTCTGGACGGAGGGGGACAGGACTTGCTCTCGTCCACATTAGATAAATAGCCCGATATTTATGACGCTCATCAGTCGAAGGGCAAGGATGAGGACGTGACACACCCCTGTTTACGATCTTTAATAAAACAGGGGAGAAATGTGTTCTCCCCTCCTTCATCTCCCGAGACATATGCCTCGTTTATAAGTGCGATATCGGGGGAGATGCTGATTCGGATACAATACGACTGTTTATGTAGTGTAATTAATTGCCCGTATATCTGACGTGGCATGCCCGAAAATGCAACAAATGACGTTCAGGACGAATAGAGCAAATTTATTAAAGTTTATATATATTATAAATTGTAATCCGTACATTTATATATGGTCAAATACAAATATAGGTGGTATATTAAAAGTCGGAAATATAAATATAGGTTAATAATTACTAGATATATACTTACTAGATCACAAGTTATGCGATAGGTTCCTAACTCATAATTTGTGAAGAAATCAAATGGTGATATTACACCAGAAAAAAAGTATTGTTTAGAGATTTTTCAGTTAAATATTTCGATCTATTCGTTTCTTTTAAGTATTGAAGGATCGGAAATAGTTATAGTTTTATTACATATAATTATATTTTATCTCTATGAGCATCTATCGTGATGTGATCTATCTATCACGTGGATGATGCTGATATAGTAGATAAATGCTATTATGTATATAGTTTAACTAAAAGTCGATATATATCTGATGTGTTAAGGCCGCTGTGTACTACCGCTGTTGGATTCGCTCACCTCAATATTAACCTATGGAGAAAATTTGTCTACTATTTACTGCTACATAAAAGCTGACAATCGAATAAAGATGGTATTTTCAGTTAGCCTGAACTTTTCTGCACTTTGCAACATGATTTATTTTATAAATTTCGTCCACCAAAGGAATTTAGGAGTGTTTAAAACGCACTATACCAGATTTTTTCCTGGAATAATTTAAATTTTATTCATATTATTTGCATGTTAAAAAAAACAAAAATTTCCCCAAGTTGTAACATTTCTTACTCTATTACGGAGTACAACATTTTAAATAAAATATTTCAGTCCAAGTCGGCAATCCTTGGACACATTTTCTCCATAGGTTTACCCTGAGGTGAGCGAGTACAATTGGGTTAGTACACAGTAGCCTCAAGCTTGTAAACACAACAATATCTCTCACAGCACTAATGTGGATTATGTTTCGAAGAGCGTGACATTAAACTCGATAAAAAATAAAATTTCCTAATACAACAATAAGGGAAAATATCACTGTACACTATTAATGAATAGGGGTACGTAAATTTCACAAAAAAATATAAATATATACTATATATATATATATATATATATATATATATATATATGTGTGTGTGTGTGTGAATATATATATTTATATATATATATATATATATATATATATATATATATATATATATATATATATATATATATATATATATATACAGAGGCTGTTCACACATTTTTTAGACGATGTATATTGTATTCACAAAACTAAATTACATAAAATTATTGTGTTTTAAATGTTCTATTTGACATCCCTTATTCTGAACTATCTTTCGACAAAGCAATTTCCAGGATAATAATGCCTTTTGAAGTGTCAGAAGAGGTATTCTATCCCATTCCTTCTGAACAGCTTTCCAGAGTCCTGTAAGGGTTTTGGGACGACGTTTGGATAATGCAGATTTTAAAAGTCCGAAAGTACAAAAATCCATAGGTGATACATCGGGAGATTTAGTAGGGATATCAGTGAAGGGTATGGCCTTGATACCAGTTTTTTGTTCCATTTCTTTCAGAAAATTTACAGTGGATTTTGATGTGTGACTGCTAGCTTTGTCCTGATGGAGTCTCACAGATTGATGGCACTGTGGGTAAAGCGATGGTATTTCATTCAGAAAAATTGGCGATAAAATATGTTCCTGATAGTATTTGGAGTTAATCTTGACATTATTTTCCACTCTCTTTATTTTTAACTTGCCATTATAAGAAAAACCAGCAACAATCATGAATCCCTTAGAAAAACTTTCTTTCGATTCTTTGAACCATGTACTTAAATTTTTTTCTCCCCTTTTATGATAATAAATGGCTCTTTTTTGTTGCAATCATTTAAATTCACCCATGATTCATCTATTGTGACAGTTGTTTTCCATTTTTCTTTGGATAAGTGTTTCTCATATAGAATTCTGCAGCGTGTCCTGCGTTCAGTGATATGATTTGGAAGAAGACGATGCACATTGCGTTTTTCCGCTTTCATAAGATTTAAATCAACGTTTATCATTTTGTTTACAGTGGACACCGAGCATTTTAATGATTTTGCAACTGTCCTTTGACTTGGGGGATTTTCTTTTAACATGAAACAACATACCTTTGCAATATTCGAAGATGTCCGTTTTTTCCTTGGATACTTGTTTGGAATTTTTGTCCCACTTGAGGCTCCAATTTGACGTTTTTTTCCTTTCTTGTTGACGATATTACCTATCGACGCTTTAGATATCACAAAACCATGACTCTCACATCGTTTTTGGATAACACAGTATGCATATTTCTCTTCGGAAAGAGCATAAATGTAGCCTTCGAACCACTGCTTTGTTAAAAACGCCATTTTGAATAAAACCAAAACTTTCAAGCCGCAGACGATAATTTTGACTTTTTAAAACATAGTACAATTGCAATTATTTCTTTTGCAGCAAATGATTTTTTATTACCGCTTACCAAAATCGTCTAAAAAATGTGCGAACAGCCTCTGTATATATATATATATATATATATATATATATATATATATGTGTGTGTGTGTGTGTATGTATATATATATGTATATATATTTAAATTCAAAAATTTCGCATTTATTATAAGTAATCACAATTTTACTTGGTTAGGTAAGTATCAAAATTCTTGGTTAAAAGCTAGCATTGTAGTAGTCTTCCCATTCTCTTCCTTAAGTATTTAGAAATAAGTAATAAGCAAATTTTGAGAGTGAGATGTATCAGTTAAAGACCGCGGATGGTCTTAGATAAACAATTATGTTAATAAATTATTACTACGATTACCTAATTTCGCTTAAAAAGCTGTTTATCACCGAGTTTTCGTCCAAAAGTAGCAAAAAACTAATTTTCGCATTTATTTGCTCAGATCGACAAATTTTGCATTTGGTCGTCTCTATTTCGTAAATACGAAAATTACGTATCCCTATTTATGAATATAGGTAATATATTAAAAAGAAGAAATATAAAAACATGAAATATACTACTATACCACCAGTAACTACTATACTATCCGTAACTTGATGTGTCACACTACTCTTAAGTTTTAAAGAATTCAAGCTAATTTTGCTATTATACCGAAATGGAGGCTTATTTTGAGAAATTTCAATTAAATATCAACTTTTTTATTAATCATTCAAAAATTGGAAATGATTGGATCGATCTACTATAAAACAGAAAGACGATTAGTCTCCTCCAGTTCATCCCCCGAGACTAGTGTCTCATTTATAAAGTATGCTATAGGGGACATGCTGATTTCTGAAACAATGCAATTGTTTATATTGTCTAATTTATTTCCCTTATATCTGACGTATGAAGCACTGGACAGGATTCCACAAATGTGGTATAAGAACGTGATATTAGAGACAATAAAATAGGTATTTCAGAAATATGGTTAAACAATAAGAAATGCATAAAAATAGATCATACATTTAAATAGCCAAATATAAGTATAAACAATATATAAATAACTACACAACCTGTAAGACGATGGGTCATTATTGATAAGTTACTAGCTGAATACCCGTGCTTCACTACGGAGTTCATTCAAATTAAAATGCAATGGTCAATGTATGCAATTAATGACAATATATATATATATATATATATATATATATATATATATATATATATATAAAACAATTGTAACGGATATTTTTATAGACAAAATAATGTAGAAGAAAATATTCAAATTAAATCTAATAAAACATACTAAAGAATATAGTACAATTAATGAAGTACAGTTTGAGGAACATTTCCTTTACTGTATGTTAATATTTTTTGGTTAATATTATTTGTCCAATCGTCTGCCGCATTAGAAAAAAATATTTTTGTCTATTTCATTGTTATGCACGTGACGCGAAATTAATTTAAAGTATCACAAAAAGAAAAGGTACCACGTGATCAGCATTTAATAAATTAAATTCTAAAAATGAATCTTTAAAAATTCACCAAAAATCAGAATATGGAGGTAAAGATTTGAAAAAGATTTCATTTTAAAGGAATTTTTTAGGATGTTTCTCGTGATATAAATTTTATAACCTTCAAATTATTATTTTAAATGCAAACTTTAAAAAAGTTACAAAAATAGCTTAAAAATTTAATTTAATAAAACCTAAGGAGAATTTTTCGAAAATCTTTTTTAGGGCACCTTACACTATAAGAAGAATCGCCATGCAAAATTTCAGCCCTCTAGGTCCAGCGGTTTGGTCTGTGCGTTATCTGTCAGTCTGTCAGTCAGTCAGTCAGTTACGGAACTGTTTTATATATGTATAGATAAATAAATGAAGTTACTTTTGATATTTAACTGAAAAAGAGATATTTGTTAGATATTTTAAATGAATTGAATATTGCAGCTTATCCTTTTTTCTTTCGATAATTCAAGATTGGAATTAACAAATATTCATTATTTTGCTAAGTAACTTGTCTGACTTACACCGTTTAGTGTTTCTTCTGGAATTTTTGGAGTATTTGCCAGTTTTTTCAAAAATGATGAAACACATTATTTTAATTGTTTTGTTTTACGATCACACAGCCACATTAACCAGCTAAAGCGATTTCTCTGAAAATTAATACTGTTTTTTCGATAAAAAAGATTCCGCTTCTAGACGACTGATGGCAGAAAGGAAATTTGAAAGGAGGCATTCGTCGCCTAACCTTAAGGCTGCTATATACTAACCCTATTGGATTCGCTCACCCCAATGTTAACCTATAGAGGAAATTTGTCCACGGATTGCCGACTTCGATTTAAAGATTTTTTTTTTAAAAATTGTACTCCGTCATATAGATAGAAATTTTACATTTGTGTGCATTTTTCGTTATTTTTTAAAAATGCAACTAACATTTTAAAATTTAAATTATTCGGGGGAAAATCTGGTATAGTGTGTTTTAAACGCTTATAAATTCCTTCGGTGGACGAAATTTATAAAATGAATCCTGTAGCGTTTTGCATAAAAGTTCAGGCTATCTGACAATACCAATTTTATTTGATTATCAGCATTTACCTGTAAATAGTTGACAAAAATATATTTTAAATAAAAAATTTGGGGGCTGCGCTTAACCCCGTTATAGAGAGTGAGCCATTACAATCCCTCAAAATGTCAGTCCTAAGGGGGGGGGGGAGGGAATTCTCGAACTGTCAACTGGACTCCTCCCACCACAAGAGTGGGAAGTTCTGCAAGGTTCTGCAAGGTTCTGCAAGAAGAGGAAAAGGGAAATACGATTTTTTTTAGTACATAGCAGCCTTAATATTGAAAAATCATTAAAATTTATAAAGTTTCAGTTTTTTTGTTTAGTAACATTTATTTAAACGCTGTTATTACAATTCTTATATTAAACACCTATGAGGCATTTTAGACTGGTATGATTTAGGTTTTTTTTTTTTCATTTTAAGGATGATCAGTAGTTGGTATCTTTTTAGCAGGCATTTTCTGAAAATAAGTGCAAACATAACCACAATACAATATTTGTGGCTCAGGTTATACACTTCATTTTTTCTCCATTTCTAATGAGAAGTGTCCAGACACGTTTAATAATTCGAGATATTTCGGCAATTTAAACGATAAAATTGATTTCATGCAATAAAAACTAATTCGCGAACTGATATGCTAGAATGGAATGCCATTTGACCAACATTGCTCCCTAACAATAGATACATACAAACAGCAACAGCAAAAGAAAGTGCAACGAACGGGCATCAGGGTTCCGAGACGATAACTGATATTTCATTTTGATAGACGAAGAAATTTCTTTCATAAGTCGAAATACCAGTTTTAAAGATAATTTTTTTCTTTAATGTTTTATCTACAAACTTATTCTAAAGAAATATATTGTGCCTCTAAGATATAGTCTATTAATATTTTTGTTGATTCATTCATTCATTTTTTTTCCTGTGTGCTTTCGAGTAAAATTTCTCATCCTCTATTTTATTGTTTGGCCCGGATTCCCAAACGCATGCTCCTCGGAAAAATCCATTATTGCTGCTTTCGATAAGCATATCGAGTTTTAACCATTCCCCACGTCATGCAAAATGTAATAAGTACGCAACAAGTGGGAAAAAAACAACCAATTATTTTACTGACTTTTTTCTGATCCCGTACTCACAATAACTTAGCACATTGTAAATAATTCAACAGAAAACTAAGATAGTATATTGCAGGAAGAAGGCACAGACAGCCGAATGAAATTAACAGTGAATTTGCACTTAGCGCTAAATTATTCAAAAACTTTTCAATTAAAGATTGCGCAGTTGCAACAAATCCTCATACTGAAAAAACGGATAACTATAACTTTGTATATTGTAAATAATTCAACAGAAAAATAAGATAGTATATTACAGGAAGATGGCACAGACAGCCTAACGGAATTAACAGAAAATTTGCACTTAGCGCTAAATTATTTAAAAACTTTTCAATTAAAGATTGCGAAGTTGCAACAAATCCTCATACTGAAAAAACAGATAACTATAACTTAGTATATTGTAAATAATTTAACAGAATTTAAGATAGTTTATTACAGGAGGAAGGCACAGACAGCCTAACGAAATTAACTGGTGGAGAGACAGATCAGTTTCCCTGTTGTATTGTTTTTAGATTTTGTATGTTCTATTACTGCTACTGAATCTTGCATTCATGGTGCGTTTAGCTCTAAGTGTAGGTTTTCTGCTAATTTTGTTCGGCTGTCAGTGCCTTCCTCCTGTAATATGCCATCTTATTTTTCTGTTGAATTATTTACAGTATACTAAGTAATACAGTAGTTACTCGTACTGACAATATTGCAGGGGTCGGGGCGTTTCGGAATCGGCCCTACACTACAGGTATCGATCTGTTCAGCCATCGTGGAGCAAAATATTAAGAACTAAGTTGAAGTTTCAAAAATAACCAGTAAAATCTTAAAATTATATATCAGGTATCATGGTCTTCAATATACTGTTTTGCAACTTCAGACTAAAGACTGAAGTCTATTCTTTCAAAGAAACTTCCTGTGCAGCGGAAAGTTTGCTCGCTCCCGAAAAATCCTGGATAAACACTATTAGCGTGCGACACAAAATTGCTTAGTCCCTTACATTTCCTTGCCTAAGAGTGACAATACAATGCCGTGTAATTACGATGTTTCAGTCTGAGAGGGAAAAAATTGTTCCCTTATCTTCAGTCGCTAATTCATTTTGTATAATTCATAATGCCTCGTAAACATAGGAGAAAATGCTCCGTGCTTTCATCTCAACAAATTTATTTTCCTCTCTACTTTGTTAAATTAATTTTATTCACTTAACTTAATTATAAGGTATCCATGATTTTGAGACAATCCCTGAATCCTAATTTAACATTAACGCTGTTGTGTACTAACCCTATTGGATTCGCTCACCTCAATGTTAACCTATGGAGAAAATGTGTCTGCCATTGACAGCTACATAAATGTTGATAATCCGATAAAAATGGTATTTTCAGATAGCCTGAACTTTTCTGCACCTTGCAAGAGGATTCATTTTATAAATTGCGTCCAACAAAGGAAGGGATGAGCGTTTGAAACACACTACTCCAGATTTTTCCCCCGAATAATTTAAATTTCAAAATACTATTTGCATGTTTTTTAAAACACGAAAAATGCCCCAATGTGTAAAATTTCTTCCTCCATTCCGGAGTACAATTTAAAAAAAAAATTTAACTCTAAGTCGGCGATCTTGGGACACATTTTCTCCATAGGTTAACATCGAGGTGGAGCGAATACAATAGGGTTAGTACATGACAGCTTTAAAACCGTAAATCTTTTAGATGTTCTTTGCCGTAGTTTTACAATGTATTCGCTTATGAAAACTTCTACCGTAAATGACAAAAAGCATAGAGCAGTCACTACTGAGCGGAGTCGCTTGGAAATATATGAACAGGCAGCCTAGGATGATCTAGGTTTTGTCCTTTTTCGGGGGCAAAACCTAGTTCCGAAGATGCTGGGTAAGATAGAGGTATGTATAATCTACAGTAAACTTTACCAAATCTATCGGACAGTAAGTTACATTTTAACGTAAATTTAACAGCAACACTTAAACAATTTATGGACAGAAATTTGAATGAAATATAAAAAGGTTTACAGATTTTCTTTTAATCTTGACTTTGACTACCCGAAGAACACTTGAAAACATTAACAAATGACATTTATACTGTACAACACGTGAATACAGAAAAGAAATTAAATTATAATCCTTAAGTTCCTTTTTTTTTTGGTAATTCTGTAATAAAAACTGACAGGAGTTTTTATAAAATAAGACAGGAATTTATCAGCATTTTTTCTTCTTGTTTTAATTTTAATATTTTTATAATTGTTTACTCTACCCATAAAAGTTAAGAATCATTTTAAACAATGCATTTTCAGTTTGGTTCGCTTGTTTTTCTTATCGATCATAATTTATTGTCAGAGGAGATATCATATTAAATTTATTCTAATCTACATTTTTGTTTTCGTTTTCAGGTAAGATTCTCCTGTACTCCTACCTTTTACACGTACCATTATCTCTCTGAGGAGCTACGTCTTGGTATAAATTTCATGTGTAAAAGCAATTTTTATGTCGATTACTGGATCTAAGCTATATACTCTGAGTGCTATGTACGTTTTTCTAAATACAGGTAAGTATTTTAAGATGAGTACTGTTTTCATACGACTACCTATCTGTTTTATAAAAAAACTTTCATCTCAATCTTTACTGATTTTTTTAAGTTATTGCATGGAAAAAAATTTTTAAATTCATTTGCCGCTTCAAATTATGTTTATTTTAGGAGTATGAAATCTGATCTCTAAACTCCTTTCGTATTTACTTGTTTATTTTTATTCCCTGGAGTACCATTATCATGCATGAGTGGATGACTGACAGAAAAAAAAACAATAGCATTTATGCTCGTGTGTGAGTAATTTTGCCTTAAGACCAGATGCAAATACATGAGACTTTTTATTGTAATGAATTGGAAACAAGTTTTTCAGATTAATCAAAATTTTGTAATATTTCTTTTGTTCTGTTGTTAACAAAGGGCGTAAAAACTCTTAAGAAAAATTTAAACCTAGGATAGTAATAAATTTTACTAGAATTTCCAAAATTAAAGTTATTCTTATTATAATTTATCATTTCTAATTTTTAAGTAAAACCAAGTGCAGCTGGAAATTACTAACTTACTTAATAATCATTTATAATAAATATTGAGTTAGTTTAAATAAAAATAATTAATAATAGTTCTATTATTATGTACTTACCTGAAAATTATTTGTTCATTTTAAAATCATTATAATTTTTTATATTTTGCCACTCATGTTTGGAGATTTGTTTCAAATTTTAAGTTTATTTTTGGCATTTTAATATTTATCTGTGTCCTTTTAAAAAGGACTGCTTTGCCTGGAAAAGTCCTGGAAATTTTACGATGCAAATGTGTATGGCTCCTGATTTTTTATTGGTAGTTGCAACGATGTGTGAAATATTTCGAACATTTTGAGATAGGGAGGCATCGCCAGCATTTCTATATCGTCTCGCCTCTTTGTTAAGTGTCGAGCACATTTTATGAGATTTAAAGGCTGCAGTTTATGGCATTAGAATCTTGAAACACCAAACTAGGCTTCGTAGTTGATCTAGAGATGAATTTACCAGTCCTTTGGCTTGTACAGAAATATAATATTTCAATCAGGGAATATATATATATATATATATATATATATATATATATATATATATATATATATATATATATATATATATATATATATATATAAGTAATTACAGCTTCGTTTTATTAGTTTGAGAATTTGCGTATTGATCAATGAATTCAGCAAAGATCCAGATAGTTTGATTCTCTCGGGGGTAGAATTGTTAACTTTATGCTTGGGCATTGTTTTAAATAAAATAATGCCTTGATCCTTAAAATTTTTAACTGTGTCTTTATATTGTACTATATTTAATTTTACTGTCGCTTATTCATGTACCTCTTTGTGTCATCCATACATAAAAAAATAATGATTTGAGAGATTTGCCCACAGGGGACGATTGACGTTAGATCTGAAAATTCTATTTCAAAGAATCAAAGGGATAAAAAGTTGAGATAAATGACTAAATATTCTAACTAAATCTTCTCAGTAATAACAAGTTAAGTTCTAAAATATGAGAAAAATGCAGTAAACAGTCTTTTGCGATTAAAAAAGGGGTTATTGTAAAAAAAACTGCAAAAATTATGATAAAATAGTTTTAAAACTTTAGTTTTACTTCAATTTTATCTCTCTTATAACAGAGATTTTTTTGTGAGAAATCAGATGATTTGAAATATGACTGAAAAGGTAATGCATAACAAAAGAGAAAGTTCAATTCAGGTAAGAACAAAGAGCAAGTAAAAGGGATTATTGCACTGTTGTGATAAAAAGAAAAAAGTAGTGAAAATGAAGAAATGCATTTTGGCTACAGATACTATACTATTATTTTATTCCAACTGCTATAGCTAATTTTCAAGTACAAAGCTGTTTTTAAAAAGTTTAAGCTATTACAAATACAGCATAATCAATTTTTTTTTCTATCCATCGTTTTTCCGCATGTGTCGTTCATTTTATCCAGTCCCAAAGATCATACTGCTTTGTTATGTTTCCGCATCTATCGTTTTCCCACATTTATCGTTCATTTCAATCGGTCCCTTGAAAAACGATAGATCGAGATTCCACTGTATATATATATTATATATATAGATATTATATATATATATATATATATAAATATATATATATATATATATATATATATATATATATATATATATATATATTATATATATATATATATTATATATATAGATAATACTTATATATATATATATATATATATATACCAACATTTTATTTGTGCAAATTTTCTTAAAATATTCTTACTTTAAACCTTTATTTAGGAGGAAGAATTTATTACTGTCCTGTTCTGGTGTACTTAATATCGACCAAAATTGAAAAAAAACAGTATTTTCCAAGCAAATTAAATCCCTTCCCATATATTTTTGTACTAATCATAAAATATTTCTTTTATGACCTTCTTCTGTTGTGTATAACCTGTAAGAGAGACGAGAATTAAACAATGAATAACAGCAGAACTGTTCGGTATCTCGCGTGGAGTCACCTAGGGGCTACGGACGATGCAAGTTTTCTATCACACGACAAGATAGAAAGGAAAAAAAAGGTTCTAGATTAGCGAAAAAAAGGGAGTATCTAAGAAAAGAAAGTCAACACATCCTTTAGGAAGTCGGACATTTTTTTCCCTTCTGTTTTCCGTCTCTAAATGATTCGAGATAGGGTATAGCATGGAGATAAGCGCGAGCACTTCTAATCTCTTGATAGCAGCGACCGACAATGACGTCATTGCCGAAGTGGGATAGTTTCCCTAAACTCCTGCGGGCCATCTCAGAAGCCACACGGCCGATCGACAGTCAGTTAGATGTATTTTTTTCCACATAGGTTCTATGGTATGAGATTTTTATATCTTGTGACCGATAAGAGGCCATTTAGAATGCTTTACGACCTATCAGAGAGACGCATTGCTTGTGTTTCTGCCGCATTTCAAATGACTGTGAATTAATATCTGTGTGGTAAAACTTTTCATGTACTGTTGGGTAGCCGTGGGCTGACACAAAATTCATTCTCATATGGTTGGTGTATTTGCTTTACCCATTTTATTCTTCGTTCCTTGCGTGGCGCTGTTATGTACTAGATTTTGTTTGCGATTTCTTTGAAAAGAAATATTTCTAAAAATGGATGGCCCGTCATTTAGATCTTCCAGGTACGAAAAATTTATCGTTTATTTGAACGTATTTTGAATTTTTTTTTAAATAAAGAGTGATAACTAAGACATTTTCGGATAATACATCTTCTAATGGAAAGGCAAACAGAGGTGTAGAATCAATTATTTTTTAATTTCTTTAATCAACTATCGTATTTTCCAGAGTGTAACACGCACCTATAATTTTAAACTATTTTTAAAAATTTTTAGGTATATTCTCCGTATATCTAACACCCTTTTCTTGACGAAGAAACCTGAAATGTACACGTACGATGCTCTTATCTTTTGAAGGAATTCATTCGAAGGATTTTCCCAGGCTTTCGAAAAATGGTATACTGAATTTACAAGCGATAAGGGGAACAATATGTGTGTGTGTGGGGGGGGATTCTTGAGGGAGTAAATAATTCCTGGTACCTTAAAGAATCCATAAAGGTTTTTAGTTTGGGACATGTTTAGATCCCATCTAACGAATAATACAAAGAAATTGATGAAAGAGTGTAACACAGACATGACAGTTATTCCAGGCCGATTGACGCCATTCGTTCAGCCTTTAGATGCGTGTATCAATAAACCATTCAAAGGAAATTTAAAACGACAGTAGAACACGTGGATGTTTGAAGGTGAAAAAGCATTTACAACAGGAGGCCAAAAAAGGCATGCCAGTCTAGATATAGTGTGTGAGTGGATAATAAAAGCATGGAATGAAATTAAACCTAACATGATTCAAAAGTCATTTAAAAAATGTAGTATATCTAACAAACTAGATGGAACGGAAGATGATTATTCATTTATGGATCAGAGTAACAGTGTTGGTGAAGAGGAAACAGAATTCGTTGATGTGCCTGAAGATATAACGGAAGACGAATATGACGAACTATTCATGTTATCCGATAATTAAAATTTTTAAGTTCATAAGGTATGTCATTTCTTTTAAATAAACAACATTTAGGTATATGTAGATATATAATTCTTTTATGTTCATCTTTTCCTTATTTTAAAATCTATCATTTTTATATTCGGCGTAAAACGCGCGTCCGTAAATTTCGATCTTATTTTTTGGATTAAAAGTGCGCGTTTTACGCCTGAAAATACGGCATGTAGTTAATTTTGTTCTTCATCATAAAGCAAACGCGTAAAATTCTTCCATTTGCATTTTAAACAATTCAAATTATTCGAACAAATCATCTGCATTCTATATTTATCTCTTTACATTAAGGTTGCTGTGTACAAACCCTATTGGATACGTTCACCTCCATGTTAACATATGGAGCAAATGTGTCCAAGGATTGCCGACTTAAATTTAACGATTTTTTTAAAAATTGTACTCCGTAATAGAGAAAAAAATTTTATACCTTGGGGCATTTTTTTAAAAATGCAAATAATATATTAAAAAATTTAAATTTTTTAGGGAAAAATCTGGTCTAGTGTTTTTTTAAAGCTCCTAAATTTCTTTAGTGGACAAATTTATAAAACGAATTCCATTGCAAGGTGCAGAAAAGTCCAGGCTATCTGAAAAATCATTTTTATTCGATTATAAGCATTTATTCAGCTATAAATAGTAGACACATTTTCTCCATAGGTTATCATTGAGGTGAGCGAAGCCAATAAGGTTGGTACCAGGCAGCCTTATATATGGCTCAGTATGTAGAATCATATTGCATTATACCCGCAGTTCCAAACTGAGTATTTAATAAATAAAAAATAAGTTATTAACGGAAAACGGTTCAAACGCAGATTGTCAGTTTTTCAGAAAACAGGTTTTGTAAACCTGTCGTCCGGATTTTTTTGTAAGTTCAATGTTGAATATATATATATATATATATATATATATATATATATATATATATATATATATATATATATAACGCGTAGGTATGCGGCTCAAAAATCAACGGTATTTCTACACTCCGAATGGTAACGGCTGCAACCACCAGGTGTAAACATTAACGGCCGTCCGTAATTTGCGACCGCATGTCAACATGAATTTCAGCACTGAAATCAGGATTGCTCGAAAGTGAGGTGGACGATAAAGTGAAAATTAGGAACAGTCCGAAGAAAGAATGCGAAGAAGAAATAATTCATTAAGAGAGAGGTGAGAAAGATAGAGCATAAATGATCGCGAGGTTAGGCTTAATCTTCGCCAGTATAGTAACTGATAGCCAGTAATGGTTAATTTTCTACACCTTTTTCAGTACTTGCTGAATTTTTACTCCTTTTATAAGTGAACAAATTTTCCTAACAATTTATTATTTGACATGATTAAGCGTAGATATCTGAATTGTGAACAACAGTACATACAGAGAGTGATGTAATCCACTCTATATCTTAGTACTTGCTGAATTTTTACTCCATTTTTCTTAAGTGAAAAGATTTTTCCCCAACAATTTCTTTTTTGATGTAATGATAAAGTGTAGATATCTTAATCTTGAAAAATAGTACATACAGAGAGGGGTGTAATTTTTAAAATCACTGGTGTTGAGTTTCTCAGTCTTATCTTTAACTCTGTTCTGAAGTAATGGAAATTCACATTTTTTTAATCACGATGTTTTAGAATCAGCCTTATAGAGAATACCCCTTAGCAACGATTATTTATGATGACAGGTAACAGTAACATTCCTTACATATGTTACTTTCAATTGTGTTGTTTTGCAAAAGAAAATATAAAGCTAAAAGCGACCATGCTGGTCCTGCAGCGGCTAGTACATTTAAAAATTGGGAGCAAAATCACAAAATACAAAGAAATACGGGTACAAAAAAAAATATGTTGTTCTCTCTCAAAATATCTTTCCTCAAATGATATGCAACGGTCCCATTTTTAAGTCCACTTTTCAAAGCATATGACGGAGGCATTTTATGGAAGCAGATTCAGTGAACCCAGTACAGCTGAAATAACGTCAGCATTCATGTTCTCTTTCACGGAATGAATTCTCATGAAAAGACATGTATTGGTAGTTTTTTCCTGCCCATGAAAACGGGATTTATGTACAATTTTTATTAATTCCACATTCTATACTCCATAGATTATATATATATGTATATATATAAACCGACCGTGGTCAAAACTCAAACGTTCTTCAAACAACTGTTCAACGACGAAAACAGAATAGTCTATAACGTTTAAAATCTTGCGCCACACATTCTTATTCAATTCAGAATGTCATCTGCAGTTTCATTTTCGACTTTCGCATCGTTGCCAACTCGAGGGGGAAAAAACTCAGTATTTATGTGTTGTATATTTCTATGCATATTTCCTGGAACAGAAATTACCACGAGAAAAAGGCTTTTTGCACCCATTAAAGTGACGAATAATTTTATAAATAAAATGTGTTTTAAATCCCGAAGACAAATTAATTTGAAACCTTTCCATAGTTCAGAAATTATGGAATGGTTTGGAATGTACGTGTATATCCATTACTATTTGTTCTTTAACTTCTGAGTTTTTAAAGAAAAAAATTTCATTTAATAGAAAATGATCTATATGTAAAGACATATTTGTTTACAATTACGTATAAATAAAAATTAAATTATAATTTCTGTCGCGACTTCCTCTAAACCAGGGGTGTCAATCATGCGGCGCGGCCAATATATTGGCACACAATAATATATAATAAAATTACCGACGCAGAATTATAATAAGATAGGAAGAATTCGCTAAATTTTTTTTTAATGATACTCTTTTTTTGCTATTATTAAACAAAATGCATATATTTATATTGAATATACTGTAATTAGGTAAAAAAACCTACGTTTCTATTAATATTGATTTTTTTTGCGGCCCACCTATAGTTAAACCTTCTTTGTTTGGCCCAAGGTAGCCTTTGAGTTTGACACCTCTGCTCTAAACATTTCACTTATTGCAAGTGGCTCTCTCCACCGTATGGCCACTATTCCTTTGGGAGAGAGAAGAAATAGAATGATATAAAATTGCCTCCAAGTGCAAAATGGTGTGATGTGTTTGTTGTCGTTAGGATGTTTAATGTGATGATGCTCTTCTGTGCAGATTTGAATACATACCATGCTTCTTTTACGAAATTAATCGGACAAATAACTTTGTGTATATATATATATATGTATGGTTTCGTAAGCGGTGATATTTTACTAACATTGCTAATCTATATATATAAAACAGTTCCGTAACTGACTCACTGACAGACATACAACTCACAGACCAAACTGCTGGACCTAAAGGGCTGAAATTTTGCATGGAGATTCTTCTTATGGTGTAGGGGTGCACTAAGATAGATTTTTGAAAAATTCTTCTTAGATTTTTTTAAATTAAATTTTTAAGCTGTTTTAGTGACTTTTTTTAAGTTTGCATTTACAATAATAATTTGAGGGTTATAAAATTTATATCACGAGAAAGATCATAAAAATTCCTTTAAAATGAAATCTTTTTCGAATCTTTACCTCCATTTTCTGATTTTTGGTGAATTTTTAAAGATTAATTTTTAGAATTTAATTTATTAAATGCTGATCACGTGATTTCTTTTTCTGGTACTTTAAATAAATTTATCGTTACGTGCATAACAACTAAATAAACAAAAAATATTTTTTTTCCTTGCTAATACGGCAGACGATTGGACATTATCCAAAAAAAATATTAAAATACAGTAAAAGAAATGTTCTACAAACTGTACTATATTAACTGTACTATATTCTTTAGTATTCTTTATATTAGATTTAATTTGAATATTTTCTTCTACATTATTTTGTCTATAAAATTATCCTTTACGATTTTCTTATAAATATATATATATATATATATATATATATATATATATATATATATATATATATATATATTTGGCATGAATTGCATACATTGACCGTTGTATTTAATTTGAATGTACTCCGTAGCGAAGTACGGGTTTTCAGCTAGTTTATATATATAAAACAGTTTTGTGACTGGCTGACAGACAGACAGATAACGCACAGACCAAACCGCTCGACCTAAAAGGCTAAAATTTTGCATGCCTATTCTTTTTATAGTGTAGGGGTGCACTAAGAAATATTTTTAAAAATTCTTAGATTTTTTAAAATTAAATTTTTAAGCAGATTTTGTAACTTTTTTTTAAAGTTTGCATTTAAAATAAAAATTCGAGGGTTATAAAATTTATATCGAGAGAAACATCATAAAAATTTCTTTAAAATGAAATCTTTGTGGAATCCTCATCTCCATTTTCTGTTTTTTTTGGTGAGTTTTTAAAAATTAATTTTTAGAATTTCATTTATTAAATGCTGATCACGTGGTTTCTTTTCTTTTTGTGATACCTTAAATTAATTTTTACGTCACGTGCATAACAACGAAATAAATTGACAAAAAAATTATTAAAATACAGTAACAGATAAAATCGAACCACTAAACTAATTGAGATGGAAGTTTTTTAAGAATTTAATTCAAATTAGTTAATTTTATGGCATTAAATTAAACCTATATTTAAAACTGCAATTTCCCCTCAAGGTGTGCTTCGCTATGACGATAAATAAGTCTCAAGGCCAAACTTTAAAATACGCTGGAGTAGATTTAAGAAAAAATTATTTCTCCCACTGTCAGTTTTGCGTAACTTGCTCACGCGTAAGTTCGCGGACGAGCCTGGTAATATTAATTCCACCCAATGAAGAAACAAAAAATATTGTTTTTAAGGATATCCTCTAGAAAGAAATTTCATAATTTTTTCATTGTAATTATCCTAAAATGTACTCTGTAGCGAAATACGGGTATTCAGTTCGTACTAGATAGATTTTGATACTTACCGCTCACATTGTAATGTAGCTGGAAATCTATAGCTTCCGCCGCGTGCACCTGGGTTTGACTCCCGGCAGAGACATGGATGTTATTGTCACGTCGAAAGGAGTATGGTCGAGTCACTTATAGGGTGCTCCATTATAAAGCTGCCAACAAAAATCACGGTGTGTGAGGTCACAATATCCTTTGAATAAGTTCCTTCCGCATTAGAACAAAAATCGGCTGAAATAAATTCCAATGTTGAAACCAGTTGCGCAAAAACCGATTAAAACATTCTCTTACTACATCCTAATAAAAGTCTGCTCTCACTATTGCTTTGTTTTTTGTACTTATACATCAAATCGTATTTCTCTCGATTTCTGAAATGATCGCGATCTTTGATGGCTAAAATTTAAAGAAATGGAACAAAAAAATCTCATGTATGCGCTCGAATTTGTTTTAGTGTGCTTTTGTCAATACTTTCTATGGTTATGCTTAAAAGTTACATTTTTTTTCAAATCAAGTGTCTATTCTGTCAGTAAGACTGAACAGTAAGAATGGTGAAATAATGAAAAAAACTGTGATAACATTAGAAAAGATATCAACTCTATATGTTTGTGAACTTTAAAGGTATTCCAGCTGGAGATATTCGGAACAGAGAATTTCCTCCTTCTCTTTTTTTTATTTTTACTTTTTGTATTTTAAGTGCATTAATATCGTTTTTAACTACATTATGACTTAAAATGGAATTCACGATTTGGCTGAACGTGGGCCGATTGGTATTCATCATTTCCAGAGTTTGTGGGTTCGAATCCCGCTGATCCCACGAGGGCCATTGGTATTCATCATTTCCAGAGTGCGTGGGTTTGAATCCCTCTGTTCCCACGAGGCCCGCTGTTCACGAGGACCGCTGGTATTTATCATTCCCAGAGTTTGTGGGTTCGAATCCCGCTGTTCCCACGAGGGCCCGCTGTTCACGAGGGCCATTGGTATTCATCATTTCCAGAGTGTGTGGGTTCGAATCCCGCTGTTCCCACGAGGGCCACTGGTATTCATCATTTCCAGAGTTTGTGGGTTCGAATTCCGCTGCTGTCATCGATGTTTGTAGCCCTTCGGCTTTGAATTCTAGTTCCGATCTAACTTTCTGCCGTGTAGCAAAAAGATAACCGTAGCACTCTCAATCAATCAATCTTACCTCGCCTTAATGCCCTAGAGACCACAACGTGGGATTCGAAACCCAGAGCAATTTCATTCGAATTCCGGGAGACGATGATTAAAAGAGACAGTTAAGAAAAAATAACTGTGTTAGAAGAGTTATTCAAGATCATTATTCCTTCTTATGAATACGCACACACACACACACACACCATATATATATATATATATATATATATATATATATATATGTATATATATATCTATATATATATATATATATATATATATATATATGTATATATATATATATCCCCTTCAAATCAAATCAACCCCTTCCCGTCTCCGAAGCGACTTATTTCTCCCTCAAACTTCGACGCGACAGAAAATTTTCCCCGAACAATTCGTCTCAAAAATATTAGGAGCGAGCAAAATAAATAGATATAAACAGATAACACTTCCAGCTGAAAGGACCATGTTTGGGGGAGACTATCAGTCTGGTGGAAGGATTCAGATAAGTTCAAATTTTTGTTATCGAACTGTTGAATAAAGAGGATTTTTGCGAATGAAGTTTGGCAGCGATATTTTCGGAAATGGAGTCGTTAAAAGGAATCGTCAGCCTCCTCATAAATCGCGATACTTTGGCCATACCAATAAAAATATTAGGCTCTTCACATAAACGGGGGAAATTCTTACTTGAGTCATAAGTAAGAGTTTTATCCGACGAAAAGGATGACGTGTTTATTACCTAAGGTCTTTTTGAGGTTCATTTTTATGTTCGTGTAAGAATTGAGCCTAAGTTATTTAGCACTGATGTACATCGTGTCGTGTTAGTGAGCATTGGTGTATTAAACATGCGAGACATATTTATAGATATATTTTCTATGGAAAAAGAGCATCTAAAATATCTAAATCACATTTTTTTTTAATTTCAAAGCTTATTCCATTGTTTAGGGTGATAATTTAATATTCATAAAGCCCCTTTCTCTGTTTTGTCTGATTAGTGAAAGATTTAACGAAGTTGTACATAAAAATACCATAGCTTTGACTATTAGATGTTGCATTGGCTTCTGGGATCGAGATGAGCCCTATTTGTGGAAATGGGAAAATTAAGTGATAATATGTAGCAAATCCTTCATAGTTATATATATAATTTCCAGATACAGTTTACGTATAATTTTTCTAGTATTACTCGTGTTAATAAAATTGCATAGAGCATGCGCAATGTGAACTTAGGGCGAAGATTATTTCAATGGCTGCAGATTATGTTAGAGTAAGCTTATCTACACATGTATAATTTACTGTTGTGAGGTTTCACGATGTACAATATTTTTAATTTTATGATAAAAATCAAATAATATTGTGATGAAAAAGTATAATAATAATAATATGGTAAATGTAATAAAACTCCGGTAAAGCCGGATATTGTTGATCTACAGAAACCGAACTACTTGGTGGTCAATGGCAGAAATTTATGGTCCTTAGGATATGAGAAATTTATGCTGGGAAAACCACTTAACGGCAAGGCCAGGATTTAATATGGTGACCACAAAATATCAAGGTGATGAGGTAGAAAAAAAGTGCGTTGTTTACGTTTTATCGTAACCTTTACTCTCAGCGAGATTTTAGAGTAACTACGTGAAATTCGGTCTAGATTCTCAATAAAGTTTAGGTTTGCAAATGGAAATTGCAAATACATTATATACATATATACATATATATATATATATATATATATATATATATATATATATATATATATATATATATATATATATATATATATATATATATATATATATATATGTAACAGGAAAACGTGTCTTCCTAAATTACTTTAAAGCATATTCTCTTTTTAATAAACCCCGACCCCTCTTCCAAATTGCACCCTAAAAATAATGTAAGTTATAATTTATATTAGCCTTACAGATCATTAAGCAGGCATTTTAAATATCTGAACTTTATACATCCCCATAATATCTGGTCGGAACACGATGGCCTCATTAAATTTTTATATAATAAATAAACCCTGTTTTCAAATTCTTCCTTTCTTTGGTAAAACGCAGAGCAAGCGTGTGATCTAGCAATTTTTCCCCGGGAGAACCACGACGTGGACACGTGATCTCTATGAAACTAAATTCATCCAATTAAAAAATAAGTAATTTCGGCCCCCTGGTGTCAAGATCACCAAAGAGTCATTTAATATTTGCCTGAACAGAAGACTTTTCTCTCTTCAACTAACTCTCATTACAGTCAGATCTGCTGTCCGCGGACGTCAGAAGTCCGGTTGTCCCGGTGGCTCTTCTCTTAACTTTGTCATATAAACAGCTTTCACGTGCCCCGTCCTGTTGAATGGACGCCGGGCAAGTCCAGCGGCCACTGCAGCTATAATGCCTTCGTAATGAGTACTGATTAAATAAAAGTGATTTCCCGGATAATGTCTGTGATTTGTGTATCGCTTCTATGGCTCCATGTCTGTGCTTTTCTCATCACACAGCGAGCGACTGCATCTTTATGATCAACATTTCAGCCTAGTGCATTTCTCCAAGTTGTCTGCAGATATGCAGTTCATTCGGTTGGGATTATTATCACAGATATATATATATATGTATATATTTATATATATATATATATATATATATATATATATATATATATATATATATATATATATATATATATATATATATATATATATATAGACTCAGCCTGAAAGGAATACAATTTTGATGCAGCCTAGCCGAAACGTTTATTAGAGCACATCCGTCCATTTCAGAAGACGGCTCGGAAGCGAATATCACCTTTTAACCTTACACACACGCGAGGCAAAAATATAAAAACATGTGGCTATTATTTTGAAGGATCAGCAGAATATCGGGGCTCGCGATGCGTACCCACGTCTCTGAATCCGGAGACGTACACGTGTAAAAATGCATAGGCAGGCGATTTATAGGAAGTTCTGTTGCTAAGGGTATAAATTAAGCGATAAATTAAAATTACTGCGGACTGGATTTAGGAAAGGGAATATAAATGATAGAATGGAGGGCCTAATATTTAATTTATTACGCACACACATACACACACACACATATATATATATATATATATATATATATATATATATATATATATATACAGAAAGAAAGACAGAGAGAAAGAGTTTAGCCTTAAAATTAAATGAAAAGAAAGGGAAAAATAGTGTTCCAAAATCTCAGTCATAAAAAAAAATCCCAATTCATTAGTTTAGATTGGTAATTTCCAAAGTATGCATTACCATGTTCTTTGAGGTACTAAAATACCCTGGAAAGTGGACGCTCGATGGCAAGAGGTGGAAGGTTTAATAAGAGGGCAAAGAACACATATAGATAAATCGGTCAGTACTGTAAAACACGAAAAACCGTATGCAGTGTAAAAGATAATATGTGTTGCTTTACTCGTTAATAAATTAGTTTGTTTCTGAAGCTGACTTTATTATTTTCCGCCCACGATGTAAGCTCCTATTTCATGAGATGTCCATTCCGGACATTTCATGTATATATGTATATATATATGTATATATGTATATATATATGTATATGTGTATATGTATATATGTATATATATATATATATATATATATATATATATATATATATATATATATATATATATATATATATATATATACCGGGTGCGTCATAAATTCGTGCAAACTTCAAAATTTCATAATAAAAGAAATAATGCTCGGGAAATTTTTCTGTTTGAGCCAATATGATGAGAGGGATTTTGGATTTTTTTTTTCATGCAAAAAAAAAGTTTCCAAAAGTAACGAAAGAGGGCGCTCACACGTTCTACTGAGACATTTTATGCAAATCAGGCTATCAATAAAACACCTGGTTGGAAATGGATCCGTCATTCGAAGTCGGCAGCATGCTTTCTTTACCAGATCGAGTGTTGGTTGTTAAACTTTTCTACAAGAATGGTGAATCCCCAACTGTTGTATTGCGAAAGTTTCGCACGGAGAAAGGACTGAAGGCGCGAAAAAGGCCTATTTCATTGAATGGGATACTGAATTTAGTACGACGTTTTGAGGAAGCGGGGAGTTTGGAGGATCGTCCACGAATTGGCAGACCATGCTTGAGCGCGGACCGCGTCCATGTTGTACAAAGTTCTATGGAAAATTTGGCAGCCGAGACATCAACGGGAAGTAGCAGTGCTCGTGAAGCTAGGAGAAGAACAGAGATTCCGGAACCGTCGATTCAACGTATTCTGTACGGAATGTTGAATCTGTATCCGTACAAAATATATGCACTTCACCAGTTATTACCGGCAGATACAGATGCAAGACAAATCTTTGCTACATGGGCTCTGGCGCAAATGGAAAGTAACCCACAATGGTTGCTGAATGTCATGTGGACGGATGAAGCCCACTTTTCACTGCATGGTGACGTAATACGCAAAACAGTCGTATCTGGGTGACTTTAAACCCTCGTGAGTATCTGAACCGGCCACTACATTCTCCTTGTGTGATTGTTTGGTGCGGTTTCACCGCGTCTTTTATTCTGGGCCCTTTCTTTTTTGAAGAGCCTTGTCCTGTATTCGGGGGGAAAACCTGTACAGTCACTGCCGCACTGTATCTTACGCTTTTGCGTGACCGCGTTAAGCCTGCATTGCAGGAGAGACATGCGTTACCTGTTGTCACATTCATTCAAGATGGTGCGCCGCCCCACATTTTACGTGATGTCAAGACGTTCCTGTGTTAATCTTTCACTGAAGACTGAGTGATAAGTCGAGGTTGTAAGGTTCAGTGACCTTGACGATCACCAGACTTGAACCCGGCGGATTTTTGGTTGTGGGGATACTTAAAGTCTCGTGTGTACCGGAGTTCCCCAACCACTTTGGTGGAACTAAAAAATCCCATTCCATTGCCATTCGACAGACAGTCGCTGCCATCGATGGCGACATGCTATACTCCGCTGTAATGGGCGTAGTGACGCGCCTCACTTGCCTATTACCTTGTGTTGAACATCTATTACTTTAAAATAAATGCACAGTCTCATGTTATTATGATATGTTTGATTTTCTGTTTGTGTTTGCCTTATTTGCATAAAACGTCTCAGTATGAAGTGTGAGCGCCCTATTTCGGTTACTTTTGGAAACTTTTTTTTTTACATGGAAAAAAATTCAAAATCGCTGTGATCATATTGGCGCAAACAGAAAAATTTTCCGAGCATTATTTCTTTTATTATGAATTTTTGACACGAATTTTACACGAATTTATGATGCACCCGGTATATATATATATATATATATATATATATATATATATATATATATATATATATATATATATGTGTGTGTGTGTGTGTGTGTGTAACAAGAAAACGCGTCTTCCTAAATTACTTTACTTTAAAGCACATTCTCTTGTTAATAAAGCACGACCCCTTTTCCAAAAATTGCAACCTAAAAGTAAAATAAGTAGCCCTGCAGATCATTAAGCAGGCATCTGAAGTATCGGAACTCAATAACATCCCCAGATATGAGTGTTAGAAGTTTATGAGATTCCGAATGTCAGTATAGTGTCAAAATTCTTGAAGAGCCCTCGAACCACTCTGGATTTATGCCTTTTGTAATGCCGAAACCACACTACAAGAACTTTATGGCCACTTATCCTGCTCCTAGGTCAATAGGTCGCAGCTCTAACAAGCGCGGGATCTATCAGTCCCCGGGAAACTGAAGTGGACACGTGAACTCTACGAATCTAAAGTCGCCCAATTAAAAATTAAATAGTTTAGGCCCTCTGGCGGCAATATCGCAAAACACTAATTTACTATTTGCGTGAACGGAAGACTTTTCTCTCTTCAAAGTTCTTTGTAACTTTCCCTCACGGTACTTTTTTGCTATCGGTCTCACGGCGGTATTTAGCCTTAGGTGGAGTTTACCACCCGATTAGGGCTGCACTCCCAAGCAACCCGACTCCCAGGAGATCGCATCCGAGACGGACCCTGCGGCTATGGGCCTCGTACCCGCTCTGGGAAGGCCCCGGTCAGGGGGACTTGCTGCGAGGTCCAATCCCGGCACGCTCACTCCTAAACGCCACATTTCCCGCGACCACTTAAGGTCGGGGATTCGGCGCTGGGCTCATCCCTTTCCGCTCGCCGTTACTCAGGGAATCCCAATTAGTTTCTTTTCCTCCGCTTATTTATATACTTAAATTCGGCGGGTCGTCTCGCCTGATCTGAGGTCGACATTCTATAGAGCCAATTCTTTTTATAGAGCCACATTATATGCCCCTCGCATCTCTACCGCTGGCTCGAGACGTCGGGATACGTATCTTCGCCATCCCCCTCTCGAGCGTCTATACGCGGGACGCTTCTGGACACGGTGGTTGCCCTGCAGATCATTAAGCAGGCATGTGAAGTATCGGAACTCAATAACATCCCCAAATATGAGTGTTAGAAGTTTATGAGATTCCGAATGTAAGTATAGTGTCAAAATTCTTGAAGAGCCCTCGAACCACTCTGGATTTATGCCTTTTGTAATGTCGAAACTACACTACAAGAACTTTATGGCCACTTATCCTGCTCCTAGGTCAATAGGTCGCAGCTCTAACAAGCGCGGGATCTATCAGTCCCCGGAAAATTGAAGTGGACACGTGAACTCCACGAATCTAAAGTCGCCTAATATGAAATTAAATATTTAGGCCCTCTGGCGACAATATCGCAAAACACTCATTTACTATTTGCGTGAACGGAAGACTTTTCTCTCTTCGCTCCTAACTCTCGTCGCTGTCGGACCTCCTGTCCACAGTCCAGCGGCCACTGCAGCTAATACCTTCGTAATGCCTACTGATTGAATAAAGGTGATTTCCTGGATATCGTCTGAAAGCTGTATTCTTCTTATCTGGCTCCATGTTTGTTACTCTCCTAAATATCATCAGTGTTTTCCTGGATGAACACTTCGCCCGACTGCATCACTCCTCGTACCGACTGCATCTCCTATAGGTTCTACACATCAATTCCCTTGTGTTAAAATTTCCAAATGTGATTATTATCACACACACACACACACACACACACACACACACACATATATATATATATATATATATATATATATATATATATATATATATAAATAACCCCCTTAATGGCCGTTCTTACAAAGTGGGCATGAAATTTCCTGTTCTAAAGAGGGAATCGGAAAAATGGAACCCGTAAGCTAAAGGTTAACAAAATTCCTGAAAAGCTGGTTTTATTGTAAAGCTGTTTCAAACTTCAAATTACAAGAAAAATTAACTGAAGTATACCTTACGTGCACTTCTAAAACCAAATTTAAGGCCTGACATTACCACTCTTTCATTGCGGTGCTAAGTTACCGATATTTGTACTGATGGTTTGTGAGTTCGTAGTGAAAAAACCTCCTAATTGCATTTCATTCGTCATATTTAGTTTAACGTGGATTCCGCGTCATTATAGGCCTTTAAACGGAAAAAGGAAATCGACAACAAATTATCGAAAGAGGCAATTTAAGGATATTGTTAACAAATATCGAACGGGATGTGGAAAAATTTGTTTCGTCACATCAAGCTTATCCTTACCATACAGTTAATTTTATGTTAGTTAAACGAGTACTTTTGATAATACTTTTTTTAACTATAAAATCTTGAATAGAAAAATGTAAAAATTCAAGTCTTTTCTTCATATGAATTATTTTTATGGTACTTAATTGAGTACTTACTCGTATTTTTATTAACAATATTTTCGTTAAAAATAATGCTTGAATAAAAATAATATTGAAGTTTAAACCTATCCATCACATTGTTTTTATGCTAGTTGACCAATTATTCATATATAGAGGGTATATATTTATATTTAATGGTTATATATCGATTATGGTCATATATCCATAATTAAACTCCCCTACTTTAAAGTTGTCTATATTCGAAACTATTGTTCAGAAAGTTATGAATTTTTGTGTAGGACATATTGAAAGGTTGGGAATATGTTTCAGCAACTAAAAAAATTAGTTCAAAATTTCACCATCAGAGGGCGTTTTTTGAGGAATTACACATTTATGACTGGTTCTTTACTTAAGATTTCACCATCTCTTTATCCACAGGTCACCCAAACACAATAACTCATACTCATTAAGTTTCACAATCTTTAAAGTGATTGCAAAGTCGATCGGAAACTTGTTCGATAACTAATTTTTGGACAGAAGATTTGAAAGAGCGAAGAAGAGACAAATATGCAAATTAATTTTTGTCGACGTAGAGCAGAAACTGTTATAAAACCTAGAAAATTTTGTGGAGAATTTGTTTTCAGTGTGCTTACTATTGATAATCAGAATGTCATCGTTACGATTACAGATCGAGCTTTGTTAGTAAAATAGTTTTACCAAAACGATAATTCAGCACTAGTTGCTGTACGAAAATTTCAGAGTTTGAAGGGGATACGGAAAGGTCCATTGACTGTTAAAGGTCTTCAACAAGACAGCATTTCACGACATGTTCTCAGCATTTCCCCGGACACACTGCGGTCAACTGTAGAACATGCTATCTTACGATTTCGAATGGTAGCTGAAAATGATGGCCGTCATGATGAACACGTCTTGTTGAACATGTTTTATTGTAAAATTTTTTTGAACTACAGTAAATGTTAGCTACATGTATAATTCATAAAAAAACGCCCTCTGGTGGTGAAATTTTGAACTTATTTTTCTATTCGCTCAAACAAATTCCCATCCCTTCAATATGTCCTACACAAAATTTCATAACTTTCTGAACAATAGTTTCCACTGTAGACAACTTTAAAGTTGGGAAGTTTAATAATGGACACCTTGTATGTTTGTAAAATGATATTTTTGCTAAAAAATAAATAAATGCTTGAAAATAAATTCTCACAATTCAAGATTATTCTTTATATCAATTATTTTTATGATAGTTAATTAGGTTCTTACATCTGCCTTTTAACGGTAATATTTTTGTTCTAAAAATAAATATCAAAATTAAATTTTAAATTTATAAATTGCTTTTAAGTAGGGTGGGATGGAAGACCTGATAAAATATGTTTCCCAAAAGAAGGCCGTAGTTCGAAAAGTTTTGAAAACACTGGAATAAATTACTTTTTAACTAGGCCGATTAAACAATACTTCTTTATATCAGCCAAGAAAGGTTTCATTTCTAGTCAAGCCGTATAGATCCAAACCTTCAATTGGAAATCCGTTTGTCTAAGTTCTCACGGACTTTCAGATTTCTGCATGTTCTGAATTCCCCCTTTTGCAAAGTTTGTTATCTGCACTCCTGGACAGAGCTTTCCGGAATGATTTGGAAGGATTGATTCAAGAATTGGGAGAGGCCCTTTTGAGCGGAAAAGAGAAAAGAGTGCCATCGAGTAGTTCATTCATCAGAACGATAAGAAAACTTTTGAGCAAGTGAGATTAGAAGTCAAGCCTTTTTCGAATGATAAGGCTTAATGTCAATTAATTCTCCGTTAACTCATCGATGGACTCGTTTCATTTCAGAGTTCTGTTTTCTGATTAAACAAAAAAAAATGGATTCATTAGCTCTAAAATTTATAATTTTGCAATATTCTTCACTGGCATACAGTTAAAACAAAATGTATAAATTATTGATCATAATTCTTGTATAATTACCATCTTAATGCTAAAACTCTGTTTGTTAGTTTGGAATTCAGTTCAAGGATTGATATTACGCCTTGTTTTAAAATTTCGGTACATTGAAATGAATAGTGACAAAACTTTAAAAAAAAAACTTACTTTAACTCTTTGAGGGGCGCCGTCTGTACAGTGCAAACGCCTAAATTTAGTATTTTTTTCATTTGCATTCAATGTGTTACAGCTAAATGAGCAGAAAAATGGTTAGTACTGCCATCTGTTATCACTTTAAAGAAGTAAAAACATTTTGAAACATTTAATTGGAATATTTTTCAAGATTCTTTAGGTTAAAAAAATCGGGGGGGGGGGGGAAATTTGCACCGTACAAACCGTGGAGGTTGTTGTCCCTGAAAGGGTTAAAATAAGTTCAACCATTACCCAGTTATTAGGATTATGAATTATATTTCAAGGGTAATTCATCAATAAGTGGATATTGGAGTTGTCGGAATAATTTCGATCTTCGATGTTGATATGTGTCATTTGAGAGAGGAATATCTTGTTTCTTCGAAATTATGCCATATTTAGGATTAAAAAAAATCACTAATGGGGATATTTTTGACCCTAATCCAAGTAAAGAGATAGGAAAATAATCGAGTTCTTAAAAACTTTTCCGGATTTTTCCAAACATTTACTGGATTAGTGGTGAGTCGATTATAGCTAATAATCTCGGGGTGGGGTGGGGGAATCATTGCAGTGGTACAAAATTCCAGCCACACTATTATAATGGATCATAAAAAGTACTTTCAGTTTCTTTTATAATAGTTCCTGAAAAAAATCCATGTTTTCTGAGCTTTCTACCGTTAATTTAATGTTCAATCTACCAGTATCGTAACTATAAACTGATTTTTATGAACAGTTTAATTTAAAGCAGCAGAACTCTCTCAGTGCATCATTTCTTTTACAGATATTTTTTCTTCTTGGTAGAGGGTTTGGCTACATTCACCCAATTTTAAGAATGTTTCATCAGAAGGCATTTTTAAATCAATTGAGTATAATATTTTGACCCTAAGTCGTGAATTTTTGGAGTAGCTGGCTTCATTATTTTTAAAAGTTATATGGTAAAATCTATGCTAAAGTTTATTTTTTAGATCAAAATCGGCAGTACATTTCCATTATACTTTAAGATTTTTTACAGTGTAATGGTAAAGATTAGTAGTGTCCATGGATTTCTGTCATGTAATATGAAAGCACTAGCGCCCGGTGGCGTAGTGGTTAAGAGCGTCAAGCTCCCACGCCACAGGTCCAGGTTTCGATCCTACGACTGGGCAGGGTCTTTCATCCCTTGAGTCAGTCGGTAAAATGAGGACCAAGCATGCTTGGGTACTAAACTTTGGGGGTCCCACATCAGGTTGACCATCTGACTGAAATATATGCTGTATGGCAACCCAAGCCTCCGGTCAAGAAAGCAGAGATGGGCACCGCCGACCTTGGTCCACAGCAGACTGTTGCGCCAGGAGTTTAGTTTTTTAATATGAAGGCACTAATTGGGACAAAGCGTTCATGATTCTCTGAGAGTTTACCGGAATATATTTCTCCTGTACATTACAAAACTGCACGTTTAATGACTTGCCCAGTGAAGTAAATCGGACTCTGATTCGCCTAATTTCAATGACCCTCTAACACTGCCCGTGGCAAATAGTCCCATTGTATCAACATCGGATTAGTTACAAAACGTGTAAGTTTCCATAGGTTATAAGTCATATCTACTGTAGTTTTATAGTGGGATTTTCTTTTGTGCATTACACACATTATAGTTATAAATAAGACAGATTCACACAAAGAATCGAGCCACGCACCCTGCAGCCCTTTTCGAATTCCTTTTGAGACATCACGGAATCGCGCCTTATCTTGTATGAAAAATGCTCTCTTATCGCTTTTGCAAAGGCGCTTTATCTCGCCGATGCACCAAAAGGTATGCGAGGGAAGAGAGAGAGTGAGAGAGACAGCGTTTGAACGCGAGAGAGAACAGATTTAAGTCGCTCCGTTCTCTTCCACAATCTCGGTTTAGCGCAGGAATCGGAAGAGAACACACAGTCCTTATCTAACAAAGTAAAAATGCAAAATGGCCGAGTTCGTAACTTAAAGCAATGTAATCTCTGATGAATTTCTCTCCTTGTTTTTTTTCTCTTTTTTTTAGACAAGAACTATCATAAAGCAAAACAAAGGAAACGTTTTTCTCTTGTTGTCGCATCCATCTGCGAGTCTCGAAAAATGTTCATAAAATGTAAAAACTTGGCAAAACTCAAAAAAAAAAGGTGCAGCCTAGTTTCAGATAAAGGCAGTTCTTAATATGATTCCTGGAGGCATATCTTATAAAACAATCTTTGAGAATTTTTTTCTTTGTAAAATTCCTCCTATGCTAAAATAGCTGCTTTTAAGTTATTTTAAGCGCAGAAAACCATTCAAAAACTTTAAATATGTACTTCATCGTCTTGCGTGAAACTAAATGACTTTATTACTAAAATACAATAGTCATATAAAAAAGAAATTCTTCTGGAAACGATTTAATCAGCATAAAAGCAATATTTTTGAAAATTTATGTCCAAAATCAATTGTACTCGTTAGAGAAGAAAGTTTTAATGGAATTTAGTGAAACGGATATCAGTGTTTTGGGGAATTTTAAATTTTCTGGACTGTGTGTTATTTTATTTTATGTTAGTGTAAATAAAATAATACTTTACACTTAAGTTAAAAAGAATTAATGCTTTAAAAAACTTTTCACACGAAAGAAGACTTTTGAACCTATTAGAAAAAACAGATATTAATTTTGTTACACTCTGCACAATTTTTTTGTGAAAACTAGAGTTTAGGTTGAAACACAATGCAAAATTTACTGTGTGTGATAACGTTTACAGTTAGGAAATTCATGTTCTTCTAGTTATAAATTCCTTAAGGGAATTTAGATTTCTCTGGGCAGAATGAAAATTACCTTTTAGCATTCTGATTAATTCCTTAGATTGGAAAGTTAAGTTGGAGAAATTCTAATTCTTTAGACTTCGTAAGGCTTACCTTGATGAAATAAAACGTAATCACTAGAAATAGTAAGCAAATACCTTTGGGGGCAATATAGAATTCCCTTAGTTATTCCCTCAGATGAAGATCAGTGTGGTGAAGTTTAGAGCACACTAGATGTTATAATGACTACCTTGATGAAATTGAGAATTAGCTAGACGTCTTAACGATTACCTCATTACAATTAAGAATTTATTAGATGCCTCAAAGGTTAACATGGGAAAATTTAACTTGGTGAGTAAAATTTCAATTAGTGATATTTAGAATACATTAGCGACGATAAAGAGCCGATCGGTAGAATTAGATTGGTGAAATTTAGAAATCCCTATACATTGTAACGATTAGTTTGGTAAAATTAAGCATTCCTAGGCGTCTTAAAGATTAGACTAACTAATGTTCCTATGGCAGTTAAAATTCTCTTCAGACTGCTTTACTATTCATTTACATATCCTTTTTTTTTCTCATGACATTATTTATCCCCGTTCGTTCACACATGTTTCTCTTTTCTGCGTTAAAGGCATAAAAAACAAATGCAGCGATGTGGGTGAGACTGTCAAGACTTGGGAAAACGTTGGCTACCGTTTTGGCCCTTTCAATTTGGTTAATGGGTTTTACGTACAGCAAAATCTTCTATAATGTAAAGTAGTTAGTTTTTATTCTTGTTCATACTTGTGTTAATTTTTTTTACTGAATTCATTGTACTTTGGTTTCTAAACTGCAATAATGTTCATTATATATATATATATATATATATATATATATATATATATATATATATATATATATATAACAGTTCCGTAACTGACTGATTGACTGACTGACGGACTGACAGATAACGCACAGACCAAACCGCTGGACCTAAAGGGTTGAAATTTTGCATGGCGATTCTTCTTATAGTGCAAAGGTGCACTAAAAAAGATTTTTGAAAAAATCTTCTTAGATTTTTTAAATTAAATTTTTAAGCTCTTTTTGTAATATTCTTTTAAATTTCTTTTGCATTTAAAATAACAATCTGAGGGTTATAAAATTTATATCACAGGAAAGATCATAAAAATTCCTTTCAAATGAAATCCTTTTCGAATCTTTACCTCCATTTTCTGATTTTTGGTGAATTTTTAAAGATTAATTTTAGAATTTAATTTATTAAATACTGATCACGTGGTTTCATTTCTTTTTGCGATACTTTAAACTAATTTTGCGTTACGTGCATAACAAAGAAATAAATTTACAAAAAAAATACATTTTTTTTCTTTGGAATGCGGCAGACGATGGAAATTATCCAAAAAAATATTAAAATACAGTAAAAGAAATGTTCCTCAAACTGTACTATATTAACCGTACTGTATTCTTTAGTATGTTCTATTAGATTTAATTTGAATATTTTCTTCTACATTATTTTTGTCTATAAAAATATCTGTTACGATTTGTTTTATAAATATACATTTATTTGGGGCATTAATTGCATACATTGACCGTTGTATTATTTTGAATGTAATCCGTAGCGAAGCACGGGTATTCAGCTAGTTAATTTATAGTTTGAACTTCAAGTAAGGCCTCATTTTCGCAAAAAAAAATGACATAGCAACTCTGAAATTTTGTTTCGGAGTTCGTTTATACCTATTCTGCAGGTAGCACGAAAGAGAAAATAAAAGAGAAAGAGAGGAGAGGAAAGAAAGAAAACAAACTGCGTAACGCGTCCCGCAAGAGCTGCAACTAAAAATCCCTTTCCTCGAGTAAGTTGTTTGAAATCCAATGGAGTGTGGCGGGAGCATCTTGTTAGGCGAACACTTCACGGGCCATTGGGCAATATGTCCACGGTTAAACGAAGAAAGTGGAGACGAGGAGTCCCTAGGAATCAGAAATATTTTTCCATTTTTGTTGACACATAAACAGCTTCGGAAGAGGTTAGGTAGAGTCGGGTACAGGTATTTATTCATCGCACAAATCTGGGAAGATGAATTTTTGAATGGGAAATGAATCAGATCAAATAGGAATTTTCCTGTTCTATAAAATAAAAAAAGGATTGAGTACTGGCATGAATAAGGCTTTTTGGTCAGGATTGTGGGATCTGAAGAGAGGGTAAACCAATACTTTTATATAAAAAAGGAATTAAAGTTACGCTTTTACAGAAAATTAAAATGAACCTACCAAACTATACTATATAAGTAATCGAAACGAAACGGTATAATACAGTACTAATTTGCAGCACGGGTTGAAACATCTTACAAAATGGATAAAATGAGTCCTTTGTCTATGTGACAGATCTTTAAGTTTGCCTTGAATAAGAACTTAAATGAATTTCTAACATGAACAAGCGGCTCAGATGATTATCGTTCGCCACAGTTTTTTGAAGAACAATGGATTAACGTTTCCTTTCGCATTTACGTATACTCTCTGAAACATATCTTCTTTCTCCAAGTAATTCTGCTTAAATGTTGTTCATTTGTTCAGGATATTACTCCCCTTGTATGGAGGGAGGCTTTTAAATCCATACAATGTAAAATATAGTATTTACTCTCCCAAACGCAAATTTTTAGCCGTTCTTTAACTGTCATTCTTATTTATACTATAAATAATCTCTTAATTTAATTACTCTTGAATTAATTAATTTTTTCTTCCCATTTTACTAATCTCTACTTTGGTTTTTCTCGTGGGAAATGAATATTAAGAACTTCAAAATCTATTGTACATTAAGCATCAAAATTTAGCACATTATTCTGTATATATGACAAAAAGAACAGAGATGGAAAAGTGTTTAATGTAGAAATTAAAATACCATTTAACATAAGCTGTTTCTCTTTCTACTGTTAGAGGTTGAGATTTACAGTAAATTAAAATAGCACGCTGAAAAGTTAGTAATAAATCTCTGCATGTGTAATAGACGCCAGGATATTTACGACGTCTTGGTAATTTCAAAGTCTACTGTATTAACTTAATTTTTGTCTTTACAAACGAATTCGGAATATAATCGATTTAATATATTCCCTATCTCATTGAATGCAAACCTTTACAAAGCTAATTTATATGTCAAATGGATTCTTATTTTACAAAACTGATCTTTACCGTGTTTACGTGATTCTGATGTTTTCTAAAGGAACCTTTTACAATTTAATGTGAGGAACGAATTCTTAGCTTTATTAGTTTTGTATTTTCTATACCTAGTGCATTCTGAAAAAAATTTTACCATGGATGTTGATGCAGAATTCACCATTTTTTAATTATTATTATCTTTTTTTAATTATTATTTCTTTTGCGTTAAGCAAATCCTAGAGTTCGCTTTGCAGAAGTGAATCAGATTACTTTAGGTTTGATTGATTAGTTACTATTGCATTCACTGCATAGCTAAAAGCTGTTCACAGCAGAGTATTTGATTTCACTTTTAATCCAAGAACAGAAAAGAATGACTGATTTAATTCTATTTCACACAAAAAGAAAGTATGGTCACTTTGTTCCGAAGGCTAGAGCAGCGCGTACAAGTATTTTCTCCAGTAAAATAAGGCAAAAAAGAACATTTATTGGGTTGCGGAATTCTTGTAAATTAAATCAAAACATAAACGAGAAAATATAACTGACCGAGTAAAAAAACACGCCGCCAAATTGAATTCACTTTTAAATGACAAAAATTCATTGGCTTCAGCGGGAGAGGTTTTGTTATACTCTTATAAAATGTTTTGGAAAAGAAACGCTCAATTTTTGTTTTTTATTTTGCTGTCGTAGAAGGGAGAAAATTGAATGAAAGAAGTTCGTTATGAAAAAGAGCTAAATGCAATATCTCGCTAGATACACGAGTAGAATTTATTAATATACAATGAACGTTATGAGTGGCGAGATCTAAAGTTGTTTTAAAGTGTTTTAGATGGGACAGCGTTTCGAAGCATGAAGAAAAGGGACAGATTTATATAAGAACCGACTTTGTTATTCAATTTAATATTATTTGGTTAATAATTTCATTGTATAAAGAAAATAATTGGCGATAAGATATTATCAGCTTGAGTTGCCACTTGCATGTTAAATGCTTCGACGAGCGTCCTCCATGCGTAAATCAATACCGAATTTCGAAGTTGTTCATTAGAAAATTTCAACGGTGTTGAGAGTCTTTCAGAAGATCTGAACAAAAGTAATTTACAAGGAATAGTATTTCTGAAAGATTGGAGCGAAAATATCATTGGGAATTAATGCTATTGCTTCCTCTTAAAGAAATGCTATTGAAAATCGTTGATATCGCCTTAATTGTAGTCTTAAATTGTAGTTTTATTACCCGTCAAAACATGACGGCTAGATAATAAATAAATGTACTAATACACAAATTATACTCAACACATCATTGTCAAATGTTGAAAATCACAATAATGCGCAGAAGCAAATTAATGTGTTATTTAAGCGGCCTCGTGTTTAGTGAGTATCTAAAGCAAGATTTAAAAATGTCTCTGAGCATGCGCAGAAAGCAATTTTTTTTAATTGTAAATTATCTCTAATTAAACAGCGTGAAATAAACAATTCCCATCAGGTTTAATCTTTTATTTCACAAACATAATTATCATGAAAATAAAAATGGCAGAGAGAGATCTAAATAGACTCTTCGGAATAAACATGTTTATCATTAAAACATGTCACTAAGTATGCGCAAAAACAGTGAGTTTCTAAAGCCAGATTTAAACATGCCACTGAACATGCGCAGAAATCAATTATTTTAGTTGTAAATTATCGCTCAAGAAATTGCTGATACAAGAACCAAATTTGACAAATCTACAGATTACAATCTTTCGTTTAAGACCAAAATGAAGTAAATTGATGCAGTATTTTTCTCTCACGGACTGCCCAAAAAAGTCGGCTTAGCAACTTAAATATATAGATATGATTAATAATTGAAAATGAAGATTCTCTGAATGTTTTGACTTTACAAAACTCCACGTACAGATATTAGTTGTTTAGCTTTGTGTTAATCATTGATGTGAAAATGAAACATGGCTAAATTCTTTTGTCACCCAGTCAAATTCCTCTAACAGCAACGAGAATAAAGTTGGTCTTTTACTAGTGGTGCCACTATTTGACTGGCACCACTCAGTTCATTAATAAATAAAACACTTTAATTCAGCTAGCTCTACTTATTACATAATTTAAAGTTCATAGCTGTGGTATCGTTTAGAGTCAATGGAGATATGTTCATGAGTCGATTTTGTTATTAGATTTGGTATAATAGTAATTTAAGATTTCATTAGACATAACCTTCATGGAATCTTTTCTGAGGTGGATCTCACCATGGTCGTTGTTGTTGTAGCCTATGCCCCCTTTGGCCGGAATATGCCGAACCATGTCTCGACTGAGGGCAGAGGAATGCGACTCTGGTTTACAATGGCACGACAAGGGTCAGAGTCCGACTTTAGCCAAGTGCCACCTCAATTGTGACCTAAAAGCCCCAGGGTCTACATCTGGATGTCTCGTACCCTTTCGCACCCATTGACCTCATAGAAGGACTTTCCAGTCTACGGATTGAACGTGTCCATATCTGACTTAGACACGAAGGTATTGAATGGCATTCGTCAGAATAAATCTCTTAAGTACCCCACTGAACACTGGATCCGCATATGCTGTTACTCCAATTTGCTTTTGTACTGACATGTTGCCGTCATTAAGCCTTCAGTTTTGCATTCGTCGGTATTCGAACTGAGCAATTTCATTCTGAAGCCCAATGCTACTAGGCTTTGCCACTAGGCAAAACTCAAGCCTTAATGACGGCAACATGTCAGTACAAAAGCAAGTTGGAGTAACAGCATATGCGGCTCCAGTGTTCAGTGGGGTACTTAAGAGATTTATTCCTCTCTGCTCCCGGGGAGTGGGTGGGTTAAAAAAGGGAAAATTATCGTCCGTTTTTGATCATTTGTGTCAGCTATTATCAATTTGCCCAAAGAAAGTATTCTTAATTACTCAATTAAAAAGGCATATATTTATATACTTTTTATTAATATCCCGGAAAAACTCCATTCGTTAAACTTGTAGTTTCCAGGAAAGAACAGAAATACTTTGCAGTTGCCTTAAAAGACTGAGAGGCGCATTGCAAAACTTGGGCAGCGGATGGCACGGAAATGTTCTGATAAGAACCAGGTTGAAAAAGAAATTGTTATGAAATCTTCCAGAGGAGATCAGACTCTTATAAACATGCTAACCGAACGAGTTGGCTCTGTAAACATTAGTCTCTTTCTTTTCATCCCCGTCCTTGCAAGGTTCTTGAAACAGAAAAAAAGTATCTAACTATCTTACAAGAGTTTAATGCAAATGAACATTCAGCCTGAACAACAAATTATGACACTTCAAAACAATTTGTGTCTGGAAGGCCATTTTGAAAGAATTTTTACCATTAGTGGCCAACAACATTAGCATACTTGTAAAAAGGACGTTGATGTTTTCTGCGAAGTTCTGGTAGTATATTTTTTTTTTCGTGGAGAAAGAAAAAAATTACTTCTCACCCATAAACGGATAGATCAAGACGTATTTTCTTCAATATAATCTACGCGTGATCCAATTTGGAGTCGGGAGATGCTTTTGAAAAATGGACCTAAATTGATTTTATTCCCTTTTAAAAACTTCTTTCTCCATGCTACTAAAAAAGCGATGCACTTTTCGTAAAGTGATTTACTAACTTTTCTAGTCGGAGACAAGTTATTGATCAGCAGTAAAATTTGATGTTAGAGGAAAGTTGACTTTATTATGGTTAGAGTATTTTAGAATGTTAAGGTTTGGTAGACTGGACATTTCTGTAATGGACAAAATTTCAGCTCTGTCAATGAAGTGATTTACTTCCCCAGAACATTTAAATTGAAGTAATGATGCAATAAGTTTGTCAATCCTAATCAATGTGAGCAGTTACAGTATAGTAATAAAATATTTGAAGAAAACTAAACGGCTAATAAGGAAACTTAATTCAAGGTTCATGGAATCGACATAAATATGTAGGTTGAATAGGTGTTTTTTATGCCATTGCAGGACAAGCGCATCCGTCTGCAGCTCTCGCTGTATATATCTATGTATCTATCTTTCTTTCCTTTTCTCTCTATCGCTCTCTACCTCTACCTATATTCTCTGCCTCTCTACTTCTATTGCTATTCTCTCTCTTTGTCTCCTTACCTCTATCTCTATTCTCTCTATCGATCTCACTACCTCTCTTTCTATGTCTCTCTCTATATTTTCTCTCTACCTCTACCTATATTCTCTGTCTCTCTACTTCTATTGCTATTCTTTCTCTTTCTCTCCTTACCTCTATCTCTATTCTCTCTATATCTATCTCGATTCTCTCTATCGATCTTACTACCCCTCTTTCTATAGCTCACTCTATTCTGTCTCTCTGTCTATTTCTCTCCTATTCTGCCTCTAACTCTGCCTATCTCTTTTTTATTCCTGTCTTTTCTCTGTCTTGTACGTACACACACACACACACACACACACACACACACACACACATATATATATATATATATATATATATATATATATATATATATATATGGGGCTACGCAGCAAACGTCCCACTCGTGTGCCTTTGCTGACCAAGCGTCATCGCCAACTGCGCCTGCGCTGGGCCCGGGAACATCGCGACTGGTCCATGGATCAGTGGGAGAGAGTTGCCTGGTCAGATGAATCACGGTTTGTCATTCATCACGTCTATGGCAGTGTCAGGATACGCCGTCTTCCAGGCAACTGTTGCTCCCTCAATGTACAGTAGGTCATACACAGGCCGGTGGTGGCGGTATTATGCTTTGGAGGACGTTCTCTTGGGCGTCTCTGGGACCCGTGGTTGTGCTAGAGCAGACCATGAATGCTACAGGGTATCTGAACATCATTGCGGACCAGTTGCACCCTTACATGGCCTCTGTTTTTCCAGCTGGAAATGGAATGTTCCAACAGGACAACGCCCCGTGTCACAAGGCTAAAATTGTGTTGGAGTGGTTCCGAGAACATGATGCTGAATTCCAGTTAATGTCCTGGCCGCCTAACTCACCGGATCTCAATCCGATAGAACACATTTGGGATGTCATGGGACAGCAGCTCAGAGTTCAAAGACCACCAATTCGCAATATCTCGGATTTGCGTTACCGTTGCTTAAACATCTGGTACAATCTGTCTCCGGCCATCTACCAAGGACTTGTGGCATCCATGCCAAGGCGGGTTGAAGCTGTGTTGTGCGCCAAAGGTGGGCCAACTCGTTATTGACAGGTGGTTATAATGTTTTAGCTCTTGAGTATATATATATATATATATATATATATATATATATAACAGAGTATATAAAAGCATAAATTTATATACGCTTGTCTGTGGTAACATGAGATTATTAACATTTGTTGCATCTCAAAAGTGTACAGACTTTCAAATTTTCAAACTGAAACTAAAGTCAATTTTCGCAGTAAACCTAGTTTGTTAGTAAACAGATATTACTCAACAGCAAAACATCCTTCACGTCATCGATTAACTAAAATTAATGTAAAAAAATGCCAAGTACTCGAATCTTATCAATCTCATAAAGTTTAAAGGACCAGGAAAGGGAAAATCGAGTAAAAAATCGAACTTTATTTTATTGTTGCATTAGAGAGAGTAAAATGTCCCCCTTCTAATGATGCATCACACTAGTTGATCGAATAAACAGAAGTTTGGAAAATGTGGTGTTTTTCTTGAACCACTTTATACCTGATTTGTCTTTTAAAGGGCACCTCTGATGTAAACAAACCACTTCTCTTGCACTTGGTGTTATTTAATGCTCTATAATACTATTTTCTCTGTTGGTATTTTTCACTATTAAGTTTTTCTTTTGAACTGGCAACAGAAAAGTTGGTACTTACGGAAAATCTAGTCGACCATAAACGTTGGCGCAAATCCGCCAAACCTCCCGGCCACTTCCACCGCCAATCATTTTGGCGGCATAAAATCTGCAATTTCATGCACAATAGAAATAAATATGTCTTCTTTGTGAAGACGACGCCACATGAATTCAACCATATAAGAATCTAAGTGATGTCGTGCTGTCCCACGATGTCTTTTGTTCCGCCATTTGGCCAAACCCCACAATCGCTCAATGTTTTGTGTTATGTACGCCGGTATCCGGATCTACAAAGTTATACTTATGATTAACTTAGAAATGCTCGAAATTAACAGCCCTTATTTTGTCGGTTTTATAAGCTTTCCATGAGTCCGAGTTATCTTTTATCGCTTGCATAAGCGTTATCCCCTTCCCACCTGGAACTTTTTTTAGAACACTCGTTGGTCTCATTGTAAATGCTTCCAAATAACCATTGCTCTGGGATTATTCTCCCTGCACGGTTTTTACGCTTTGAGAAAAGGCTCTCATCAATTTCGACAATGAGGTAGGCACCTCTGATTTTTTTTCTTTGGCTTTGTTAAAAGACTGTGTATACAAACTTCTTTTAAGTAATTGTTCTAATCGATAAGAGTCTTGTCACTCAACTCAGTTCTTCTTTTCCTCAATCAAGAGTAGTCAATTCTCTGGCCAGCTGTAAATAAATCTTAGTGCAGTCATAAATGAAATGGTTGAACCCTCGAACCATGTTACTTTCCGAATGGATATTCGCTTCTGACAAGTCTTAATATTCCAGCGCTATTGAATCTGTGTTTTTTTAGAATGCAGAGAGAGCTAGAAAGAAACTCTTATCAAGGACACATTGAATCACTTGTGGCAGGTTTTACCATTATTGGCTAAAAAATCTCCTCTTCGCGCCATTGCCATTATTTGGCGAAAATGGTCGACTGGATTTTCCGTAAGTACCGAGAAATTTAACTGCGACTGTTTTAGTTGTTTCGGTACTTACGGAAAATTCAGTCGACCATAAAAGTTGGCGCAAATCCGCCAAACCTCCCGGCCGCTTCCGCCGCCAATCATTTTGGCGGCATAAAATCTACAATTGCGCACAAAATAGAAACAAATATGTCTTCTTCTTTGTGAAAACGATGCCACATTAATTCAGCCATATAAGAATATAAGTGGGGTCGCGCTGTCCCACCTTGTCTTTTGTTCCGACACTTGGCCGAACCCCACAATCACTCAATGTTTTGTGTATGTACGCCGGTATTCGGATCTACAAAGTTTTAATTATGATTAACTTTGAAATGTCCGAAATTAGCAGCTCTTATTTTGTTGGTTTTATAAGCTTTCCATGAGTCCGAGTCTATTGTACTAGAACCTTTTTCGATGTTATCTTTTATCGCTTGAATAAGCGTTATCGCCTTCCTATCTGGGACTTTTACGTTAAAACACTCGTTGGTCTCCTTGCAAATCCCTCCAAACAACGATTAGTCGAGGGTTATGCTCCCTGCATGGTGTTTACGTTTTGAGAAAAGGCTCTCATCAATTTCGGCAACGAGGTTGGCCCCTTCGATTTTTTCTTTGGCCTTCTTAAAAGACTGTGTGTACCAACTTCTCATAAGTAATTATTCCAATCAATAACAGTCTTGTCACTCTTCGTCTAATTCTTCGTTTCCCATTCAATAGTAGTCAATTCCCTGCGCCAGCTGTAAATAAATCTTAGTGCAGTCACAAATGAAAGGATTGAACTCTCGAACCATGTCTCCGAATGGATATTCGCTTCTGACAACTCCTAATATTACAGCGCCATTGAATCTGTGTTTTTAAATAAAGCGCCATATCGTGGCCATTAACGCATTTTTTGGATGACGGTAAGATTCCATACTTTTGAAAGAATTCTACTGCTTATTGTTCTGTAGTTGGTAAATCCCAAATTTTATATATTTTTTTACAACGCAGAGCTACAATGAAACTTAAAACAACGACAGCTTTACTGCTAGAGCTAGAAATAGAAACTCTTATTAAGGTAACTTTGAATCACGTGTGGTAGATTTTACTATTATTGGCTAAAAATCGCCTCTTGGCGCTATTGCCTTCTTTTGGCGAAAATGGTCGACTGGATTTTCCGTAAGTACCGTTGTTTCTAACTATTGTTATTGCGCACATGCTCATTTTTGTTTGAAATCATTTTGGTGTGAAAGTTTCATTATCTGTTTTCGTTCTCCTGCATTCTTTACTTCTTTTTATGGAACAGATGTATTACACGCACCTCCCTTGGCGACAATTTGGCGACAAAAATTTTTTGACGCCAAATACTCCTCAAAAAAAATTTTGTCGCCAACTTGTCGCCAAAACAGGCCTACGCGGACATTTTACACTTAAAATAACAAATATACACAAAATATCAATAACAACTCAAATATAAAAATAAATTCAAAACAAACTTACCAATGGCAATAATAAACTTTCAAAAACATGTCACAAAACCACAACAGCTACTTTAAAACATACACGAATATATCTAAAAACGGCTGTATTAAAATTCAAAACCTAAACAGAAATGCTCAACCGCTACTTTAAAACACGCAAAAATATCTAAAAACAGCTGTATTAAACTTCAAAACCTCAGCAGAAATACTCAACCACTTATTTAAAACATACGCAAATATATCTAAAAACGGCTATATTAAAATTCAAAACCTAAACAGAAATGCTCAACCGCTACTTTAAAACATACGCAAATATATCAAAAAACGAAGACATTAAACTTCCAAAAACATTACACATATCCGCAACATCTATTTAAAACATACGCAGATATATCAAAAAACGAAGACATTAAACTTCCAAAAATATTACAGAAATCCTAAACCGCTACTATGAAACCCCAACAAAAATATCGAACACCGGTATATTAAACTTCCAAAAACACTACACAATACCACAACACCTATTCAGGGTAGCAACAAAAAACAAACATCACGCCAAATCGCATGGCTGCCAGACCAAACAAAAAAATCGCTAAAAATAAAAAATCGCCAAACATAAAAAAAATCGCCAAATTGAAAAAGGTGCGTGAAACACATCTGTACCCTTTTTATCTTAATAATTTGACTATTATTGCTGTTCTTAAATTGGTAAAAGCCATTTTATTAAAATACCATTTTATTAAAATGCTGTATGGGCAGAGTACTTTCATTTACTATCCAGCAATGAAAATCCGAATCATAGGCTCTGTCTAGTTGGAGGGGGAGAAGTCCCATATCCTGTGCCGGAAAATTTGGCGATTTTTTTGGGCGATAAATTTGTCATTCGTTTCTGTTGCGATGTTTTTCACGTGGTATATCTAAAGGCCAATCAATTTAATGGTAAGACTGTATAAGACGGTCAGATTTGGCGACATTTGGCTCGATTTTTTTTTTTGCTAAAGACTTGGCGCGTTTTATTACTTGCCGTAAAGAAAAACTCGCCAACGGATTGGCGCGTTTCAGGGTTTGCTAGAAATGAAAAACAAACCCCATAAAATAAAACAACGCATAAACACAACAAACATGTTACAAAATCTAACAAATAAAATTTATATATATATATATATATATATATATATATATATATATATATATATATATATATATATATATATATATATATATATATATATATATATATATATATTAATTAAACTGTCCAGTACCTATATAATTAAATACCCAATAAGGGTGGGAGGGATTGGATACTCAGACTTCGTCAAGAAAGGTCACATGAAATGAGCTCCTGTTGAATGGACATTTCTATGAGAATCTACCGGGAAAATGTTACACTTTTTCGGCATTTGTTATTCAGCTTTTACGGCAAGAGTTTCTATATAAACAAACATCGTAACACAAACGAATGATAATATACCATATTGAAATATTTTTCGCCCAAAAAAAAACGCCAAATTTCCCTTGCACAGGATACGGAACTCTTCCCAACACACAAATACCATCGAATAATACACAAAATTTAAACTCACCTATCTAATTGGTCGAAATAAATCACCTGTCAAAATCATGTGATACATCCGTCACGAAATAATCACATAACATATACGTCAGAAGTTTGCAGCAGAAACAAGCTTGACGCCATAATCGTCCAAGCCTGGCAACAAAAACCTCTCGCCAAATTGGCGAAAATCTACCTGACCGTCTTATATAGTCTAGCCAATTTAATTTTAATGACGTGGTAATTTCAAACGTTATGAATTCTATAGTTTTATTTTTGAATGGACATTGCGACCACGTATGGAGGGATTGCAAGTAAGTCTCTTTGCTTCTGCCAATTTCTGTTTTTTATTTATTTATTTATTTTTTAGGGGGGGGGCATCCCTTTTTAATTTTTCCATTTTTAAAAGTGATTTTAAAAGTTTATCACAGTAATGTGATTAGTTAAAAATAGGTAAATGGTTCTTGTGGATACTTTCACTATAAGAAGTTTTATGTATTGCATTTTTGGGGGATATCTTAAAAAAAATGGCAGATGCAATTCAGACTACTCAAAATCCCTTCCACAACTGTTTCTTCAAAACGTGGCTTTCTGGTAAGTTATAAAATTTTATTTGTTTTGTTTTAAGGTATCCGACTACCTTTAAAACGTCGATTTTAACGGACATTCCGAGAGTGTTTTTAATCCTTTTTCTTAAAGATTGTAAACTTCTATTTCTAAATCTGCTTGTATGTTTTCTGTACGATCATTAGAAATGAAATGAGAGCGATCTAAAGGTCAGTAGTAGCTATAAATTTCAACACAAGTTGAAAATTTTAATTATGTTTTCTGACGAACTCATTTTTTATCAAAATTGCAAACAAATATTATGATATGTCTATGAAGTTTTACCCGTATGTTTTTCTTACTATTTAGAATGTAATGAACTACAGATTTGGTTTTGGGTATTTTATTTGTTGATTTATAGCTGAAAATCTCGAGAAATTACTAAAATTTTACATGTAATTGCATATAATGATCTGTAATTTTCGTAGATTTCGCGATATCGATTAGCTTTTAGTTCATTACACTCAGGGGATACTTATGTACATATGACAAAAAGAAATTAATGTTATATGCATAAATATCTTTTTTAGAGCTAGAGCCGTTTTTGTAAAAATTTGCTAAATTTCAACCCAAATTCATAAATTTTGTTAAAAGTTGCATAGTCATGGTCTATTTTTTCATAATTTTCGTGTTTTGCTGTTATACCCCTTCGAAAAATAAGACAGAAGGTAGTCGGATACCTTAAGCCTAAGTGACGCTGAAAAAATGGCGTCGCTTACGTAAGGTTGCATTAGGGCCTGTTCACATAGGAGTCCGTTGCGTTACATTAAGGAAAAGATGACGTTGAGACGAAAATAAACCAATCATAGGCCTCCAAACGATTAGCAATGAAATTTTTAACTCCTATGATTGGTTTATTTTCGTCTCAACGTCATCTTTTCCTTAACGCTACGCAACGGACTCCTATGTGAACAGGCCCTTATTCTCAGATTTCCGCGTTTGGCGAAAAACTCAGAAACCGCTCCAAATCGCGCCAAGCGGGCCAGGATACGGAACTCTTCCCTTGGAATGGATCGTTGGTGTAAATTCCAACATGCAAAAGCCAGCGGAGATGTGTATGTTCACAAGCGACATACACATATTTGCCTTGCCTATTATGGAAGCCATAAAACCTATTTTCAGAGAATTGTCCCATCTAGAATTGTTGAAAAAGTGTGTACATGGGAAAACCAAGAATCCTAATGAGTCTGTAAATAATGTCATCTGGACCCGTGTACCAAAAACTGTCTTTGTGTCTCTAAAAACACTTAAATTTCGTGTGTATGATGCTGTTTCCTGCTTTAATGGAAGAAATATAGATAAATGCAAAACTTTGGTCAAGGTAGGGATCAATCCAGGTGTCATTTGCATCAAAATACTCAAACAACTGGACAAGGATCGTGTGACAGATCGAGAGAGAAAACTCTCTGAATACTGTAAAAAAAGCTAGGCAAACTCAAAAAATTGCCAAACGCAAACTGGAAGACTCATTCCATGAGTCTGAAATAGACAATCTATATACAAGGTGCGCCCATTAAAGTAACCGGACAAATTAAAAGATCAAACAATAAAATAAAAAAGGTGAAAGAATAATCACCTGGCTAGAAAGAGTGACATCTCAACTCTTGTTAAAGCCAGTTTAAACTGCTTATTTAGTCGTTTGCATATCAAAACGCCGTAGTAATTTTTATTTACTGAGAAGGCATTGTACAAAAAAATTTGCTTCGGAATGGAACAACGTTGTAACATTAAATTTTGTTACAAATTACGTAAATCTGCTACCGAAACTTTAGAGAGGCTTCGAACAGTATATAGTGATGCATCGTTTTCAAGAACACAAGTGTTTGAGTGGTACAACCGCTTTAAATGTGGGCGGGAAAGCATTGAAGATGAACCGAAGACAGGACGCCCTTAAACTTCAAAGGATGAGGAAAATGGAGAAAATTCGTTCTTAAAATCAAAGACTAAGGTGATGCTGATTGCAGTGTTTGGTTACAAAGGACTTATTCACCACGAATTTGTTCCTGAAAATCAAACAATTAATCAGTATTTTTACAAGGAGGTGCTTTTTCGATTAAGAAACGGGATAAGGCGAGTTAGGAAGGAACTGTTTGATTCTGGGCAATGTTTTCTTTTACACGATAATGATAGGCCCCGTACAGCAGTTTCTGTACAACAATATCTTGCTAATCATTCAATTATTGTGAAAAATCACCCACCATATTCTCCGGACTTATTGCCAGCTGATTTTTTTCCTTTTTCTGAAGCTGAAGATGACCATGAAAGGACAGAGAGAGATTTAAAAACATCTCGGACATTAAATTAAATGTTACGCGACTTTCGCGAACGGTTAGTTCCAAAGCCTATAAACAGTGTTTTGATGACTTGGAGAAACGTTGGAAAAATTGTATAGACTCTTTTGGTGATTATTTTGAAGGAGTTAAATTTATTTGAAGGTAACATTTTTCTTATTTATAAAAAATTGTCCGGTTACTTTATGGGCGCACCTTGTATATAAAACAGTTCCGTAACTGACTGACTCACTGACATACAACGCACAGACCAAACCTGACAGTTGTATTTAATTTGAATGTTCTCCGTAGTGAAGCGCGGGTTTTCAGCTAGTCCATCGTATAAATCAGGATTTTATTAAATTTGTGTAGTGATACTTTTTAAAAATGTAGTTTTAAACTTTAAATCTGTTTTCTCAAAACATGGATTTTGCAGGTTCGTGTTCCTTTTTCACAGTACTTAAGTAATATAATGACTTCACATTTTTATCATGAGTTTATATCATAATACTGATCATTTTAACACAGGGGTTTAAATATTTATGTAATACATATTATTTTATAAGTGAAGAATGCCATTAAAAAAAGGGTTTAAAATGTGACCTGCAGTAAAAAAATTAAATAAAACTAGGTACTTTTCCGTTATAAACACTACAATCGTTTTGACACCAATTTGGCGCATTTTCAAAAATCGCCGCAACGAGAGAAAAGTAACGCGATATAATCACACTAATAATTGGCAAATTACAATGTTAAAATATACAAATCGTGAGATTCAAGGATCACGAGACGATATGAGGACGATTATTTTCGTGGTCATGGAGATGAACAAACTTCATGGAATGCCGTAATTAAATACGCCTACTTTAGTTTGTAAGGAATTTAGAATCCGTCAGGAAATCGGACCGTATTTTTACGTAATGGATTTTAAAATATGGAATTTGCCTAGAGATGAACAATCAACGTTTGAGTATCACCCGGAGATATTTTGAGTTATTTCATTTGCAAACACGATGTGTTGTATCTGTGCGTCACCATGATTAAAAATGCGCCAAGTGTAGTGCTTATAACGGAAAAGTACCTAAAAGGGTACTTGATACTTAGAAACAAAATGAGCCACTAAAATGTACAAAATATATATTTCTATCAACTACAAAACTTTCACATTCCTATCTCGGATAGTTTCTGAGAAAAAGGTACATAAAATGGTAAATTTAACATGGTGGAGATAGGACTTACACGGTCCCCTAGGCGTGAATGAATGTTAATTTGCTTGATACATTAACATTTCTTATCACATGTATATGTGCCTTATCTCAGTAGTTAAAAGAAGACAAAAAGTTTTGACTTTCATTTTGCTGTAGAAACACCACATAATTAACGACTTTCTGGTGAAGAGGTAACTGAAATTTGATGACTTTTGAGATATGGACTGTAGGTTTGAAAAATTTGTGAAGATATGAGAATAAGTTAAGCTGTGGTTTATAAGATTTTATCGAAAAAGTAGTGATTACGCATCTATTTTTTTTCGTGGTCTGATAAAACTAAACAAAAAGAACACAACGAAAAGCGAAGACCGCCCCATTCTCCGTCTCCAAAATTTCTCCCTGCGTCCAGTTTCTCCGAGTGTTGGCTATAGCATTTCGCAGCATACATTTCATCATTGAAATGGCAAATAGTAGCATTGTGTGTTGTATCAGGTGCCTTTAGCTAGAGGCTGTGCCTAATACTAAGGTAAAAAGAAAGAGTTTGATGGACATCCTAGTAAGTGGCCTAGGAGGAAATTCCAGAGCAACATGTGCACCCCCAGTGGTGGTTGGAATAGTCAGCTGAGAATTGGGAGAACCCTAGCACGCTCAGCGAGTTAGGCTTGAGACGATGCGACGGCCTCCTGCGAAAATTCTCAGTTAGCTAGTAAATACTTTTAGCGAGTAGGCTAGAGTATCATGGAGCTACTGCTGTGGGCAAATTACTTTGCGTCTTTTTACGTGCTCGTTTTGTGTCTCAAGTTCAATAAACGTGTTTTCTCCGAATGGTGTCTCTTCAATGTGAGAAAGAATGACAAAGACCACTCGACACCATGATTGTTATTACATTGTGCTTCGTTAAATGCAACCTGTGTTCATCTACAAACAACGCCATAAACTAGCTGGATTGCATTCGGCCACATGTAATAGGCAGTAGAAAGGGCGATTTATACCATCTTCTCCTATGAAAAGTTAAACCTGTATGAACCGGATGTTTCAAGCTGCTACTGACATGATATGAGCAACTTTCTCCGGCGAACAAGAGTGGAGAGGGTTGCTTTGGGACGCCCACGTCTGATATGGGACTAACGATATTGCTACTTTAAAGTCAGAAGAACTCTGTGAACCCTTCTTACCTACTGCAAAGCTTCTTGTAAGGGATAATTGTACGTTCCATCTGGCCTGTTCAGGACGCATTTCAGTTTTAACTAAAAGGTGGTAGAACATTTGGGGTATGTTTTCTCGCGATGCCAACGCCATTGGACAGTAATTGTCAGGTGCGAAAACTGAAGGAACAGATTGAACAAGCCAAAAAATCTGGAATATAGCCAGACAATTTGCAGAATCAGGTAAACAGTATGCTTGACAAAATATTCCATGTTATTATGAAATATGGTTCAGCTTTATAAACGTAAGATAAATGTTTATTTAATGACTTTATCCTTTTGAGAGAGTTTATTTCTGTATTTCATGTGTAAATCCGGTTGAAATTGTTACATTCGCTATAATTCAGATTCAGCTTTACTTACTCAATAATTATAGGCGAAACTGTACTAGAAGTTGTTGTATTAAATGTTTCATATGGGAAAATTTGATGTCCTTGTACTTTTGAGACACACGAGATATGCTGTCAAAGGTTTTAAATAAGATTTGTGAAAGTTTTCGAGGAAAATCCCAAAACTTTCAAAGACATATTTGATGAGAATCAGAAATTTGAGCTTATCGGATTTCAAATTGCACTTAACATCCTATCTACCATAACTGCCGGTTTGAGGTGAGAGAAAAATATTTTATCATGCTCTCAATCTTTCCAGTTTTGAGGAATGAGTTTTATTCCTCCACATCTTAACGTGTCAGTTTTTTTAATCTATTTAAAAAATTAAAGCCCTACTCGAAATCTAATTGATTTCTTCTGAACACTTAAATGCAAGAAGTTTATATCTGAGAGGTAAACAATGCTTTCGCATAATTAACATTTGACAGTGCTGCCATATGTCCCTATTCAAGATGATGGGAAATTATGTTAACATTTGCAGCATTATTTTATGACTTTTGATGGACAAAAGATCAATGTGACAGAGCAAAATGTTCGTTTAAAGGTCAATTTTGTGAATATTTGAGATAGACAGCTTGCGATCTATTGCTTTACTAGATAGTACCCGTCAAAACTTGACGGTAAATAATTGAACAGTTCCAATAAAAAAAAGGGTTTATAACCTTGTTAAAATATTAGAAATTTTTACAGAATATTAGATGTTTTTCTATCCGATGTTATATTTAAAAATGTTGTAAAAATCCGAGTTAATAATTTTAAAAAACGTCTTCTTGGGAAAAAAAGCATGCTTGCCGCTGATTTTTCAATCCGACTTGCACAATCTAACTAATATGCTATAAATATGCTATGTATAAATATATTAAGCAAAAATAAAATATATAAACTAAAGAAAATCAGATTAAAAAATCATGCAAATTACTCACGTACAAAATCTTTTTGCAGTCTATTTAGGCAGCGCTGCAATCGCGTTTCAGAATTTTTTTATTTTCATGAATTTTAATGATGTATACACGTGCATTCAATAATTGGAACCGGTAGGCAGAGCTGCAATCGCGTTTCAGAATTTTTTTTTAATTTTCATGAATTTTTAATGCTGTATACACGTGCATTAAATAACAATTAACTTAACCTACAAATTTGTTAAACAAACGATTTTGGTTTTTTAATTTCTGTTTATTATTGTATTTTTGCACGTGAGATTAATATATAGGCTGATATATTTGTGATGCAGTCGCTCCGGAAGCGTTACTTGACAGAGGCATACACAGAACACAGCAACTATTAGGGGAATTACTGGTCACTGTTGACAAGTTCATTTAGTGACTTTATAGAGAATTTGCACTTCTACCCTAACTTTGGGTATGTATATCTTGAAGTGGCACTCTAAATAATTTCATTTAAACACAGTTCTTACATAACAACAATGTTTATTTAAATGTATGTCAATTTGCTTTTCAACATAAAGCATACGTACTACTAGTACGAGATATATATAGCATTCATGCAAGGGAAATACAATTCAATATATTCACTTGTATAACTACTCATTCAAGAAAAATACACTTTGCAATACTCACAGATACTTTTAAAGTCAACCAGCGGTGCCGCCGCGTAAACTTTGGGCCTAACAAGAACTCGTGTAGGTTTGAAGCAACCTAGCTATGCCTCCAGCGGCTGCTCGCAAAACTCAGCTATTATTAAACCAGACTCAAAGCCTAGCTCCAGCTCGATACTTCGTTTCGTCCGCTCTACTCACCCTTTCACTTCCTCTCACTTCCTCAACACTTCGTAGCTCCCTCTTACACCGTTTCTTTAATCTAGCTGCTTGGTTTTTATACCAGCCGCGTATGCCGCAATTAGCATATCTTAAGCGGCTTCTTTAACTTTATTCACCTAAATGTTCGATTGCTGTGAATCGAATCTTATGTAAACCTTACAACTTGTATTAATGTCAGTGGAAAGGAAAGGCAGCCACAATAGGTACGTATAGGATTTCTCATAGAGTGTTCATACTTTACGATTATTTCCTCCTGACATTGAAACAGCCTTGAAAGGCTGTCATTTTAAGAGTTAGCACCGTATATTATCTGCAGTTGAATGAGCAGAAAGGAGATTCATTTTATATCTTGAAAAATAACGATTAATTCTTCTCGATTCTCCAAAATAAGACATTTGATTTTCCATGATTATTGTTTCGCAGATCTCAGTTTTCTTTCCGGGGAGCATTCACGCATAACTGGCCAAATATGATTATCTCATTAGAAAATCCATGAATGAAAGAGTTGTTTTAATTATTTTTATGTCAAAGGAAAACTCAATATTAGTCCTATAGATTATAATAGAAACTTAATAAATTGATGCGGGCATGTGGTGGGGTAAGAAGGAAACAGAGAATTGGAGTTTATCATACTTGTATTTATTCGACAATACTAAAAATTCTTTTAAAGTAAAATAATAATAGAATAAGACTCCCCTTCATATTATCACTTAATACATGAGAAATCAGAAGCAGAGAACAAAATATTCAGTTAAAGCAATTATTTCTAGGATCTTTCAGGAGGCACTTATAGGAAAACTGTTGAAGAATACCGCCGTGAAGGCTTTCGTTGACAAGTACATCCCACATCAGGTCAGACTCAGCATCATCTTGTCAGACTACAGCAACTTCCGCTAGACTCCGCGACAGCGTAATAGGCTCTCTATATGGTCTCGTGGATCAGAAAGCGAAATCTCTCGACCTTCTTTCGTTTTTTTTCGGAGAGGTTGGTATCCGTTTACCGGAGCCATTTTGGCCCGCCCCTTTTTCTCTCATTGGACAGTGGGATCCCTTTCTCTTAGCAGTTCCTGCCCCAATTGGTCCCTTGTTTCACTGCTCATGTTCAAAGTGTACCAAGTACCTCCCCACCATAATTTCCATTTGGGATACCACTTCGACAATTATCTGAAAGTTTTTTGTGAGCCATAAAATAATGTCACCATCTATCTTGCAACATTTATAGTCTTTTGATCGCTATCAGTGGCCACACAGACAGTTTTTCTTTTACGCCACCTTAGTGTTCCTCAAGTCTTTATTGATTTTTTGCCTTCTGGAGTTGTTATAAGAGTTTTATTATTGACAGTCTGTCGACCACACATCGCGGGGAATTATAACATCCAGCGCTTCTACAGATCCAGTCGCAGGTATTTTAGTTAAAATTTTATAATTATTTGTTCAAGTTTTATAATTATTTATGCAAGTGATGTCCGATTTGTTAGACCTCTATAATTTTTCTTTTTCTAAAAGGCTTCTTTTTTTAACTACACTTAACTGTTGTTGTTCTTTCTAATGCCCCCTGGTAGGCAGTTCTAGACCAGGTCCGTATAGGCTTAGGGCTGAAGTGTACGGCTCCGGTTTATATAACACCACAAGGGTCGGTATCCGTTTTAGCTAGTTGTCACCTCGCTTCTGACCTAGCACCCCCAGGGGCGACATCTGGGAGGATCCCACCCACTCTGACTTTATAGAGGGACATTGTACTTAGTTATGGGCTCATTTTACACTTTTACTAAACTTCAGTTCTGTAAATAGCTATCTTCTCTTCACAAATTAAAACGCACTAAGAGATAGAATATTTTGTTAATATTCAATTCAAACTTGTTGAACTTCAATATTCGAGGCTGAACTAGGGTTTAATGGCCAGGGTTCTAGTCATCGTAATCAGAATCTACGGATTTCTGCGGGTCCCTGATTCAAAAACTCTCTATAAGCATGGGTGACTGTAAAAGTTCGGAATTCACTTTAATCTGTACGTTCCCATCCGTTTAGCCCTCGTGTTACACAAAGGATGTCCCAAAAACCCACCGAGCCGAGTTCAAATTTCTTCAGTAAGTAATGGCAATGTACAGATATTTACGTATGGAAATTAGAATAAACTTAATTTTCATAATATTAGCGCAAAACACGTAAAGCACTATTCATAGGTTATGAAGAATTCAAACTTATTTTGATACAGCACAGAAATGAAGATCTATTGTGAGGCAGTTTACTTGAATATTTAAATTTCAATCCTTTCGCGTTATTGATAATTTAAGCTTCGAAACTCAATAACTCCGTATGGATTAAGTACCTCGTCCGAGCTTAAAGAGAATGTTCTATGGTAATTCAGGTTCATTTGCCCTCTCTAAAAACTGATACGAAAGTAATTTTTCTTTGTGATATTGCCACATTATAAAACCTGCACCCTTTTACTGTAGGAAGAATAGCTTGGTCGAAAATTAAAGAATCTTCTTTCAGTCAGCAGATGGCAGCGGTGAAGTTTGAATTGAACCCATTTTTTATCTGAACTTATAAAGATTAATATACTATGAAATATGAATAAAAATGGATGTGTCTTCTATTAGTTTCAGTTCGTGTTTCTTTCTCATCCGCTTTTACCAAACTTGGCTGCAAAAAAATGTTTTTGTTATAAAAATTATTTATGTGCGTCATCTTTTAAATGGGTTATTCGTCAAAAATCACGAAAACTTGAAAATTCATCAGGTTGGCGTTAATTTAGAATTGCAGCCTTAAAAATGCCTATATATGGAAACTTTAAGACCAGCGTTATAGAAACTTGTTTTATTCTGTTTTTAATCATTTCAAGAATACCATAGTCTTACGAATATGTCGCTAGAGAGTGACTTTTTTGCTGTACTTGCTTTGTTAGCAGTTAAATTCAATTTACGTATTTTATAGCAAAAACCAAAAATTCATCTGAGGCTTTTGTTATTAGGGAGATAATTAGTGGGTAAGTTTAAACTCTTAATTCTTCTAAAAAAATGAAGTCTGTTATTAAAAGAGTTTTTTTTAAGTAAACGATGCAAAACTACATGTTAGAAGGACTGAAGCTGCACTCACTTCGTTTCGCCATTTAACCGAAAGAAATTCAATAGCGAAACGAAAGAAAAACGGGGGTGGGGGGAAAACGGGAAAAAAACTTCGACATTTGAATCATCTTTCAAACCAAGACTTCGGGAAAGAAGAAAAACACGCGTTGAACCAGGAATAAAAAGAAGGACATTCTACCTGCCTTCCGGACGTAGCTGCAGAAAATAAAAAAAAATTTGGAGCCCATTTAAGATCAGGTTTCTGGCGCCAGGAATCAGAAATCCAATTTTTGGAGCTGGAATTGAGGAAACCATATTCTACACAAACATTCTAATATTTATTTAATCAAATTTCAAAAAATATGAAAACGTATTTGGGCCGAAATTTAGACAAGGTTCGATTGGATTTTATTGAAAGTCGGGGTTTTGTGGGCAATCGATGAGGGATTAAATGTTGCATTTATGGTATATGTGCCAATGCAAGTAAGTGCATATTTTGGTAGTATGTATGTATCGAGAGTTAGACACAAGTGCTATACATATATCTCCAAAGCATAACTCTTTCATATACACACATATGAGTCTTTTTGGTCAAAGGGCTTTTGCTGTTTACTGCCGGACATGTTGAAAAAATATGAGCCTTTTTTTTCCTGTTCTGGTTCCTATGTACATCTGAGGAATATATTGTAACGACTCCCGTAAAAAAACAAATTTTTGCGTGTGGAAATTCCGTGAAAACCAATCAATCATGTGCGGTTTGTGCACATAATTGATCTGGACGGCTGCAGACAGACAGTCGTCTGGCGACATAATGGCCGGAAATGCCACCGACAACTCACAGCACAGTTCGTCAGCTACAAAAGGAAGTTGCCGACCGGAGACGCCTAGTCGTCTGGGAACGTAACTGAATAAAGAAAGGCGGCGTTTTCCAAACCTTTCGAGAATGTTCAGCAGTGGTATATAAAGTTTTTATACATATTCTAAATAGCCTGTATTTAGTCGAGAAATGCAATTAAAGCATAAAATACAAAGAGGCTGGCAGTCTTTTATTTAAGGCAAAGTCCTTATAATATCCTCCAGTCACATGTATCTCTGCTGTTTAATGAACATGTAACTCACAATTGAAAGTGTTTTTCTAAATCGCATCGAAATTCCCCACGGTTTAAAAGAGGATGCTTTGCCGTGATAAGCTTGTCAGAGTTTGTAGATTTAAGTGTGTCAATTCTAATTATTTCTTCATTTGCTTTAACTTTACATAAAAAGCTCACTGTAAAAAAAAATTTAAATCTCGATTATGTAATGTGATAATGCTCACAATATTTTAGTAAGAACTCCACACGTATGTACTCTATTATGCTTGTGTTGTATATATATATATATGGGGAATGAGATCTCTCAACTTTCCCTTTTAATATTTCAGTAGTTTTATTTTTTTGCTACTTATGTAGAAATTTTGTCGTGTTCGTTCTGTGACCGCATAGTTTTCAATATGTCTCATATGGGGTCAGAGATTAAAGTCAGCTGATAGCGACGTTATATAACAGTGCGTTATATAAATGTGCCTGTATACTTCAAACTCTTGTGACACGAGTTACTTAAAAGACAACAACAGGGAAGACTTTTCTCGTCTCGCTTTTGATCGCGGTAGATCTGTCTCTGTCTTTATCCTGCCTGTCAGATGTTCAATGGGCTCGTTTTTAACTAGCAGTTACTTTTATACAGTAAATAAATACTGTGAGTGTACTGTGATGCTGTGAGCTGTGTGATACTGTGAGCGTACTTTATAGAGGGACATTACACTTAGTTTTGGGCTCACTTCACACTTTTACTAAACTTGAGTTCTGTGTATAGTTATCTTCTCTTCACAAATAAAAATGCACTAAGAGATAGATTGCTTTGTTAATGTTCATTTCAAATGTGTTTAACTACAATATTCGAGGCTGAACTAGGGTTTAATGGTCAGGATTGTAGTCATCGTAATCAGAATCTACGGATTTCTGCAGGTCAGGGATTCAGAATCCCTCTATAGGCATGGGTGACTGTAACAGTTTTCTTCACAAATAAATAGTTAATTGCGCAATTCTAGAATAAGTTTTCGATTAGAGATTTAGAATAGAGTATACTGTACACTAGATTATGACAGAAGGTATTACAAAAAACTTTCCATACATCTACAGATGCATAATTAAAATTCTCTCTGTTGTGTATGCTTGTGTGTTCGTTATTGATTCTTAGATTTACGCCAAATTTCCTGAGTTTCTCTCCAGAGGATTCCGTGAAAAATATAGTTGTCCTAAAACACAGTCACTCACTCAACTTCCTCCCCGTTTATTTCATGCCCTTGACAACTCAATCAAGTTGTTTTCTCTTCATTATTCTCTGGTCTCTAGTAGGTAACTTCGTTTCTGACCGCCAACAATTATGCTTGTTCAGAGTGAATTATTATTTAATTTTTACATCGCTGTATTGGGTTGTATCTTAGTAATTAGAAGCCAGAACAGAAAGTCTATTATGTTATATTTTAAAGTAATTCCACTCCCCACCTTTCTGTTCTTCCTCATTGTTCCACAATTAGAACGTAAAGGATGTTTTTGTTCCGATTCCTAATTCTTTTGGAATCCAATTCTTTTCATCTTCTAAGGTTTTGGACTTAGAAGACACTTTTATTGTGTAATTTTTTGTGTTTCTTGTATGTTAATTTTATATGTTAATTAATGTTCACTTTTTCTGGATTGGCAACATGTTAGGCTTTGAATTCTGTTTAAATACCTTGGCAACTAGCATTTTAATTAGCAGTCGTGTAATATTTAGCATGGTGATGTAGTTTTAATTCAGTGGTGATTTTAACGCTGGCGTATACTTTTAACTTAAATTTTTATTGTATTAACCGCATTTGTACTTGGGACCAGTTCTCCCGTTCTTCGTTGTCACTGAGTTGAATTGCTGTCATCTTACAACGTTTGTTTTCTACTCAACATTTTACTGTTCGTGAAACTGGAATAAATATCTCCAAGTGAACTGTGTTTGATTCTGTTTAGAGTATGATTTACTTCCCATTGCTGTGACTCCAGACTACAAGGAAACTGAAGTAAGGATGTTCATTCATGTTTAACCTATTTTTAGTTACTTCCCACATTAGTTGCATGGCAGTTTGTGCTGGGTTGTTTTGAATAACTTTATTTTAGTTTACCGATTTACATACATTTAGCGCCTCCGCCATTGTCGTTTGTTTTCACATTACATTATATACAGGGTGAACCAAAAGTCTTGCCCTGATTATAAAAATTCATTGCAAAATGACTGTTTAATATAATAATGTAAATTTTGTATCATTGGATAGGTCAGTTTTAGTAGTTTTTTTTGTGCAATAGATGGTGCGAGTGCTCCTTCAAGAATGACTCAGGCGAACATTTGTAAGAAAGACTTCATTTTCGACCGAAATGTCGTCGATTCAAGAGAAAGCCCAATGTATGCTTTGGTTTCACGAAATTAAATCGCCCATTAATGTTCAGCGTAAATTTTGACATTGATATGGGTGCAACCCTCCTGATGCAAAATTTTTAAAGCGATGGCATGAAAGATTTAAAGAAACAGGCAGCGTTAAGGATTTTCTCAGAAGTGGCAGGCCTAGTGTGAGTGAAGCAACTGTTGATCGCGTTCGGCAATCGTTTCAACGGAGTCGTACTAAAGTAACTCGTGAAGCATCACGGGAACTTCAAATACCGCAAACAAGTATGGTAAGAATTCTTCATAAAAGACTTAGGTTGCATGCTTATAAAGTGCAAATCGTTCAGGCAACCAAATGATTGCCCAACACGTGCAGAATTTGCAATTGAGATTCTGTACAGAATTTATGTCAAACACTTGGCGGGAACTAGAATACCGCTTCGACATTCTCTGAGCTACCATGGCGGCACACGTTGAAATTAACTGAGGTAAATGGTCTTATAAAAAAATTTATAACAGTACTTACAATATATCCAAACAAACGTATGTCTAATTATAATAGTTTGAGCACAATAAATATTTATAATCAGGGCAAGACTTTTGGTTCACCCTTTACTACTACACTAAAAGGTACGATCAAAAAGGCACGCGCCTGTCGAAACGGCTTCCCCTCACGTTTTTGAATTTGAAGAAAGCGGAAACATTGGCCATGCTGATATGCACTGTTCCGTTACGGACATACTCTACCACACTACGCCTTGTCTTACAGAGTCCGACGGGAACCGAAATGCGGTTTGAAATAAATCGCTTCTTCCCCATAATGCCATCTCAGAGAACCCCCCCCCCACTCCAAACTTGTGCTTCCGCCGCAAATAAAGACTGGAGATTTATTTTTGAAACGAATGTCCCGATCTGGAGAATGTATGAACAAGCGAGAAACTATTTACTGGAAATTCTTATGGTGGCAGGATTATTTATTTCGTCGATAAAAACTCGAGACCTTCCCGCAATCTTTCATTTCGTTCCTTTTCTACTTTATAGTATAGGGAGGAGATTATGAACTGTAACGTCTGAATTATATAGGGTGAAAAATTTTGATGTGCACGATGTTTAGGAGAGACGCAGCTTATGTCATCTATTCATAGGTTATGAAGAATTTCAGCTGAATTCTATAATGCAGAAAGATGAGCAGAAAGTCCTGTCAAGTGAATAATGGCGACTATTTTAAGGTAATTAATGTGTATTCTACACATTACAGTTTTCTATTTTAATGTCTATAATGAGTATCAAAAATTTCCTAGTTTATCTTGGATAATCCATAGTTATTTTATAAATAAATAAATAAAAACCGGATTTAAGATAAAGATATTGCCCCTAAAAATAATAAAAGAGAAGAAATGTTAGTCTTGTTGCTTCGAATGGCAAAAGAAAACTGTTTTACAAATTCCTGTACCATTAAAAGGTGCGGAATTCAATTGCGATTTCTCTCCTCCTCAATGAAATCAAACAACAAATTTTCTCCGTCAGAACTGGAACAACTTTATTTCGATTCGGCTTTCTCTTCAACACTTATCTGCAAGTTAAAGCACATAGTCTAAAACAATAAGTTAAGGGGGAATTTTGTAAAACTCCAAAAAGAATACAGTGCTATAAAATCTGAACTACATGGCAAGCATGAAGTTCTTTCAAGAAACCGTAAAAAAATTCGTGTAGGTATTTTAATTTTTGTACTAATCTGAGAGTAATTTTCTTGTTGTACATATTAAGTCATACATTCATTGGATTACATCAATGTTGAAAAAAAATACGCTCATATCTAAAATCTTTACCTATTTTATGCATACGAGGGTGTTTCAAAAAGTGACAACTAACTGACTGTAGTTCCTGAATTGAAAATCTGAAGCCTTTCAAATTCCAATGCAAGAATTATTGATTCTTACTGAAGATAGTTACACTGTCGAATAAATGCCATGGTGTGCTTAATCGGAAGAGCAGCTTATATAGAACTGCATCGCCCTTAGCACTTCGCACTATAGAGAAGCAGAGAGTATCATCAGATTTTTGTGGCCGGAGGATGGGAAACCTCAGGATATTTACAGAAGAATGCAGCAAGAGTATGGAGATGCCTGTATTGGATAAAAAAGAATGTACGTATAGTGAGATACGTTTAAAAATCGGCGAACATCAAACCGTGAATAGCATCTTTTCGAACGTCACAACACTGATATGTTGGTCGCGTTGACGCCATTATCTATAAAAATAGGAGCTTTTCTTTAGAATTTCAGAGCAGGAAATCGAATGTTAGTATTGGATCCGCATGCCCTATTTTTACTGAGGCATGTTGGAGGAGGAGCTGAAGCCAGCAATACGGAGTCATCAGAGAGGGTACATATCTAAAGAAATTCTTTTCCTTCGTGATAACGCCTTGACCCTTTGAGGGGCTAAGTTTGTAAAGTGCAAACGCCTAAATCTAGTCATTTTTCACTTGCATTCAATGTATTCCAGTTAAATGAGCAGAAAAATGATTAGTACTACCATCTGTTATCAGTTTAAAGAAATAAAAGCATTTTGCAACCTCTAATTGGAAAATTTTTCAAGATTCTTCAGATTAAAAAAAAATGTGAAAACGGGGTAGGTTTTTTGTCTATGAAAGGGTTAAAATAAATATTAATTTGAATTAATGACTCTCCCTCCCGACCGCTTGTGGTATAAATAAAGGCACTCCTTCCCTAGGAGGAAATAACAACCCTTACGCCCACAATTGTAAGTCTTGATGTCAAATAGTTGTGCTCTAAGCACTCGCAAGTCTCCCATTAATAAAATAAAACTCTTTTTAGCGATTTCCTCTGTAGTCCTCTAGTGTAATATTATACTTAATCTCGTGGCTATTTTTGAAACTGTATTAATATATCCTATTCCGGTGTTGTTACTTAGTGGAGAGGAGGGTATTATGGAATAGTCGGGAAATATTGAATACCAAGGTTTCAGCTCTGTTTGGTGCTGCTATCACGTGAGAATACCATGAACTACTCAAGAAAGACTCCCATGATGTAGTACACTGAGAGTTGACTGCTTGTTGTTGTGGTACCACTTGCTACAGAACAAAATGTGTTTTGTGATTTTCAAGAGTTTTTGCAGGTAAGTTTTCAATTATTTTAACCTACTAGTACACATGTGACTTGAACATTGATGTTAAGCATAATGTACACTAAAAGAATTGTAGTTTGTTATAATGTGGTTGTTTTTTAGCTGAACATGATTTGTGCATCAATTTAAAGGTTCATTTTCCATGATGGCGTGTTGGGTATTATGGAATACTAGATATTCCATAATTATAGGCAGGAAAGCTAGATCTTCTATAATAACCTACTTCCCATATAAAAAAAATAGTTAGAGGATGAACTGAAATAAAAGGACATAAAGGAGGAACCAGAAGCTTCAAAACAACCAAAGAAACTGAACATTGAAAAAATACCTGTTAAAAAATTAAACTTAGACCGACGTTCTAGACCTAAACCTACTAGAGATGACTCCAGTGTTAGCAGCGGTGAATCTTTCCATTCTGATGTATCATCTGTAATGGACTTCATGCCATCAACTAAAGAACCTGAAAACAAAGACACTGAATGTATCTTCTGTAACGCAAAATTCTCCGAAGATCAATGAGGGAATATTTGGATTCAATGCTTCGGCTGTTCTCTGCGGGCTCACCTTGACTGTACCGGAGCAGAGAAAGAAGATTATATCTGTGACTTTTGTATATAGACTAGAAGCATAAATGACTTACACATAATCTTAAAAATATGGTTTTTAGAGTTAAAAATAACTATTTTTTATGAAGTCTAACTAGTTTTTCAATGGTTTAAACGCCTATTCCATATTACCCGACTATTTCATATTAACCTCCATTTGTAACTTTTTTTTTCTTAATTTTTTTATAACAACAAAATAAATAGTATTTTTTTTACAAGTGACAGTTCGTTACAGTTAGTTATACAGGGTGGCTAATAAGTACTGTAACACTCCAAAAAATAAGAGTTAATTTTAATCGTTTGGAAAAACAATTTATCTATCTATTTGTGTGATTGGCAACTTTTTGTAAACGCAGACGATTTTTGTTTAAAGTAAAACATGTAGAATATTTTTAAAGATGGAAGCCAAAAGGTTAATGGTTAAACAGCTTTTTAATCGCGGATTTTCTGCAGGTAAAATATTTAGGCAATTAAAATGCCTTGGTTTTAATAGGACGTTTATATATAGGACTATAAATCGATTATTGGATACCAATAGCTGTAAAGATCGACCAAGGTCCGGTCGTCCACGCACTGTTTGTACAAAAGAACGTATCAAAAGAATTCGTGAAAAGATATGAAGAAATCCACAACGTTCTGCAAATAAAATGGCTGCAGAAGAGAACATCAGTCGCAGAACTATGCAACTTATCATAAATGAAGACCTGGGTTTTCGCCCTTATCGCAAAAGAAAAGTTCAAGGTTTGACTACTGCACAAATAGTAGAAAGGTTACAAAGATGTAAGAAATTGCTGAACCGGCACGGTAGCAAAAGTGATGAAAAAATAATTGAATGAATAAAAAATAATTGAAAAATAATTGAAAAATAATTGAAAAATAATTGAAACAATTGAATAATTGAATGAATAATAAATAATTGAAAAAATAATTGATGAGAAGCTGTTTTGTACAGAATAAAGTTATAATGCTAAAATTGATGTTGTATATTCAGCAACCTTCGAGGATATACCTGAAAATCTTCGAACTGTTAAACGCTTTCAGAACAAGAATTCTGTTATGGTTTGGGCTGCAGTGTCACACATTGGAAAACTGCCTCTGAAATTCATCGATAAAGGGGAAAAAATCAATGCTGAATATTACAAACAGGAAGTATTGGCTACACGTTTATTACCACATGTTAACAGATTGTATCCCAAAAAGAATTGGATATTTCAGCAAGATTCTGCACCGTCCCACCGATCCAAAACAACACAGGAATGGCTCCATGCCAGTTGCCCGAAGTTTATCAAGCAAGAAAATTGGCCACCTTCTTCACCAGATCTAAATCCTTTAGACTATTGTATTTGGGGGATTTTAGAGTCTAAAGTAAATGCTAAGCAGCACAGAAGTTTGGACTCCCTCAAAGCTTCCATACGGAGTGAATGGGACAAATTACCTCATAAAATGATTCGTGCCGCAATAGGACAGTGGCGTAAGAGATTATCTTTAGTAATCGATAAAGATGACGGTCGATTCGAGTAAAATTATTTCATGGTAAACTTTCATGTATAATATTCTTAATATTGTTGAATTTTCCATTTTCTATTTCATCTGTGTGTAATTAAATGATTCGATATTTGTCACAGTATTTATTAGCCACCCTGTAGTATGTACTCATGATGATTTTGGGGATTTTTATTCAAAAACCAGTAAAGTTATTTTTAGAAATGTAAATGGTATTCCATAATACCCTCCTCTCATCTATATCTTTTCATAAATTAATAAATCGGTGGTGGATTAAGAATATTATTTTATAACTATTGATCTTGCAGGAATCTAGGGGACCAAGCTCTAATAAATGAAATGAATAAATGAATAAATAAATAAATTCTAAATAGGGATATGTGTGTGTGTGTGTGTGTGTGTGTAAGTAACACCGGCACCGTATACGGGAAGCGCGAATACTCAACTGGGTAATTATGGCGGTGAAGACATTCGTAGCGGGAACAACACCTGGGACGCAGAACAGGAGTACACTGAGGAGACGCATATTTTTTATTTAGCAGACACTGAGGCCGGTAGATACAGCGAGACAATATTTGACGAGGTGGCACATATTGAACATAATGGAACAGCAGCGGGACATACCTTGAATTTTGGAGACTAGGGGCGGGACGTATACTACCATGGCAAGCACGAAGACAGTGAGAAAGAGCTCTGCGCAAAATTTTGCTGTGGCTTAAATAATCTTCATGTGGTGGTCGTTGTCACATGACCCGTTCACTCTGCACCGGTTAGCTAGGCCAGTTTTCTGAGCTCAGGGGTCCCGTGACTTGTTATATAAGTTAGGCGCCCACGAGACTGCCTGTTAAGGGATGATATATTAATTGCCTACTTTTGTATTTAGGATACTCTCAATTCCTTTGATCTTAAAACGAAAATAACTTGCTTACGCCCAAGACATTTTAAAGGGAATTACAGCGAATTTGGAATTTAAAAAAGGTTTTGAGTTTTGTATGTTATATATATATATATATATATATATATATATATATATATATATATATATATATATGTGTGTGTGTGTGTGTGTTAAGAATTAATTAGAAAAATAATTATAATTAAACAATTTACAGGGGGCTTCAGAATAATCAAATTTCTAAAATTAAATCTCATTAATTATCTTATTTTGAAACGCGCCAATTCTCAATCCTAAGGAGGGAAATTCCCCTTTTGAGAATCTAAAAATAGTATCAAACGTAGCCGCACCCATTTCTCATCTCCGGCGCAGACGTCATGAGCATACGCAGTAGTTTTAGAAGCTTTTGAGACAATAGGTAAGTTAAGCAGACCGAGACGATTTTTCAATGACAGCAGTCAAACGTTAGGACTGCTCCGCGTTTGAGTAGGGGGGGGGGGAGCTAAGATGTGCGACATCTTGGAGAGATGATATACGTGAAGTTGGAAGAAATAATAAATATATCGAAAAGGATTATTGTGTGTGTTTGACTCTTGAACTGCCTTCCACTACGCAGCAATTCAACTAAATGATTATATATGACTGCAACATCTTCCATTATAGCGGGTGTAATACCACGCCCGTCATATATATATAATTTTTTCAAAGTATTCTAGATATCTGAAGATTTAATATTTTTAATCGCCGTTACTGTTTTCAGCAGATTTTTTTTCTCGATTAGCGTTACATGAGAATTGAGAAAACTTCTGAAACAAAAAAAGATCAATTCCATTTATAAAAATCTCACGAAAAAGTCCAAAAAGAAGTGTTCCCTTGAGTATGACTTGTCACTGCAAATGGCAAAATGAAAGCCGTTTTACAGATTCCTATGACATCGGATGGAAAAAAAAGAAAAACGCGCAATTCAATCGTGATTTCTCTGCCTCATTGAAATCGAAAAACAACAATGGCTCCGCTGAACTAACTGTAACTTTATTTCGGTTCTTTTTTCTTCTTCTTATTTTCTGATTGTTTTGAAATTTTTTATTATAAATTAGTCGATACGGAACCATGAATCAATTGAGGTATGCTTGTTGAAATGATTTGGGGAATATATAGCAGTTAAAAATTCTATTTTTCTATCCCTGACGCTTTTAATAAGATATATAGGTTTGTTTTGGAATTTTTTTAAGCATTCGTTTTACTATTTATACTAAAATATTTATTACTGTATCTGCATTAATTTTAACCAGTTTTCTATAAACTTCAAGACCATTTGATATTAGACTTGTTAAGTCTCCATCATTCATAAGATAAGAAGAACTCAAATTAACTTTAATATTGCATCAAAGTTTATTTTCAGATTGTTTAATTGCGTATAGGGATCCATCCACGTCCACACGATTCTACAGGACGGTGGGCGGGAACAGCATTATGTGGGCCTAGCCCTCCAGCTTTGTATGTTAAAATATATAGAGCAGACCCGTACAACTGGAAATGTGTCGAGGGCCATATTACTAGGTATGGTGGGTATTACAAAGCAATTTTTGAAAATTTTTCCTCAGAGATGTGAAATTTTGCATATATATTCATTAAAGTATAAATGAATCAGTCTTTTTGAAAAGGCGTCATCTCCCTTTTTTTATTTTTCACGAGAAGAATAAATTTTGTTTTTATTACGTTTATAAAGCATCAGTCTTGATGCAAAAATATAATTTGTTAATACTTTTTGAAACTTGGGGGAGCCCCAGAAAAGTTGGAGAAAAGTGGATATGAGTTTTGTGAAAAGTGGAGATGACTCTTTTTCAAAATGACCGATTCAAATGTATTAAACACCTTATGAAATTTTATAAATTTTTTTTTGAAGTTTATATTTTAAAAATTGAAATTCATTTTTTAAATGCTCTTTGCGATCCAATTTTTAACTTCCTCCATTAATTTTGCATTAATATTACTTATGAATACATTTTGAACAGAGTTATGAATTACTTTGGGCTTTCGTTGAATAGTTAATTTTTAAGAAATATTTTTATGCTTGTTCTCTGAATTTTCGTGAAATTTTTGTACTTTTCTACACTTAAGTTAAAACTTTGTTAATCTGAATGATATCTAAACCTAAAATGGATACATAACTTTATTTTAATGTATTAGAGGAGTCTTTTTTATAAATTATATAAAATTTCGTCAAAAATTATGACACAAGGATCATTTCAAAGATTTGAAAATCTGGAAATGACTCATTTTGAGAAAAAGCCATTCAAAAGATGTTTTTTCCCATACCTTTAATGCTTACTTATCTAAACCCACCAAGTTTTCATTTTACTTTTCGCTACATATTTTAAATGCATTTTCCCCCCAATATTTACATATTTTTAAAACATTAATACACCAAAAAAATTCCAATTTTTGTTGGATTTTTGGAAATTTGAAAGTCCACCCTCCCCTTGATTGAGAGCTGCTGCTGGCCGCAACAAAATAGGATAGATGAGAAAACGAAAAATATTTTTTCTAACAAATAAATGACTGATTATTTAAAAAAATAATAAATATTAATATCCATTGTTTATATATTCCTTTTCGTACTATTATAAATTTTAAAATAATATTCCGTGTTTTTTAAATTAACAATATTGTGAGTTTTCGCACAATATTGCTAAGCCTTCGGGGACCACAGAGTAAATGCCGGTGGGCCGCGTGTAGCCCACGGACAAAATGTCATGCAGCCCTGTTATAGAGTTTAAAAAAAAATTAATCTAAGATTTTTTTTTCAAAATCCAGTACACAATATACGACCAGAAAAACATAACATCAGTTATAAAAGAATTCTAAAACAAAGTTTTTTGTTGTAAGATTCTAACAGCTGGTGACTCTAATATCTCTTTCAAACCAAATTTAATCAAACAAAATAACATCAGCAAAATCTGATAGTTTTTTTTCCAGTTTAAAAGAGAGAGAGAGAGAGAGAGAGAGAGAGAATATAGCCCAAGACACAAATACCCGAATTTGCTCGCTTAACGAATTCAATATCGGAGGGAAACCAATAGCTATTTTTATTCGGTCAGCGGATCCGTTTTAATTAAAAATTAGAAACGTTTTGTTTTTAAGAGGCGCCGATGTCAAGGTTTGATTGCCGTTCGATCCTTTGCCTAGCTACTGATTCGGAAAAAAAACTACGGCAGTTTCACTCGATATCATTTTTCCAGGGGGGAGGAAAGTACTTTTTTCCCCTCGTGGCTGGAAACAACAAAGGGGAAAAAACACATTCTGCGATAGAATTAAAAAATAACGTAGAATCGGCTTTGGAACTGTGATGAACCATAAATGATTTATTTTTACATAAGCTGCTTAGAATGATGTTACGAGTAATATCCAATCATAGATATACCGAGCATTTGTTTTCTTGTTCTCTAAAGGAAAAATAACATTTTTTTAAGTACATACATTAATTTTTTAACGGTTCTGCTATAAGCAGGGCCCTATTTAGAAAATTATTAACTATAGGAACAACTCGGGATCGGGGACCCCTAACACTGATGTGGGCGTAAAATTTCCAAAATTGACTCACAAAAAAATGATCATGAATCATTGTGAAAGTACCATTTTACCAAGAATTGGCCATTTGAAACGTAGAAGCCTAGAACATTATCAAATAACAAAAAGCGTTGCACCAATACAATGCAACCAGAAAAACTTATTAATACCTTATATACACTATAACATACATATGATGAACTATACATATAACTATAAATATGATGAACCAATCAATCAATCAAATTTGAAAGGATATATAAAAAAATTGCTATTAAAAAAGGTAAAATTAAAAAAAAATTGAATTGGGAATTTTTTTTCCTTTTAAAATTAAAATTTTTTGGGGTGCCCCAACATTCGGAGGTACCTAGGCCCGGACCTACCGGGCCTAAAGGAAAATCAGGGCCTGACTATAAGGAGAGCCAACTTTTCCATGGAGCCGATGACTCCAGAAACGATGCCCATCTTGATGGCGCTCACGCACATGCGTAAATCCTCACCAAAAGGAATGGTGTTTGTGCGGAAAAAAAATATGAGTTAGAGCAGGCCTGTACAACATACACAACCTGCGGACCACATATGGCCCGCTAGCACTCATTCGGTGGCCCGCGAATCCTCTTGTGAAGACTCATAATATATAAATCTAAAAAGTACGGAATATTACTTTTAGATTTATAGTACAGAATTATTAGGAAAGAATCCCCCGTTACAAAATTTAATATTTTCCATAATTATAAACAGAAAATTATAATTAATATGTCATTGTAAAGGAAAAATGTTAATTATTTTTCACAGGTGTTCGATATGACTTTCTTTTAGTCACCCGCATAATATCATTACGACATGCCATTTTTCGCCAAACACGTTGTAATGTTTCACTATTAACTGTTTGTAAAGCCTCAAATGCGTTGTTTAAGTTCGGGCAAACTTGTAGGCAAAGGTGGTATGAACACAAGATCTTTGACATATCCCCAAACGAAGAAGTCGCATGGGGTTAAGTCCGGTGACGATGATTTGACCTAGGAGGGTAGATGTGTAGCCGACTGGTCGCAGTGCATTCGATGATTTCGTCCTACACAGCTACCCTCCTAGGTCACCAGACAACCCCTTGCGACTTCTTTTGGGGATAATTTAAAGATCTTGCGTCTATACCACCTTTGCCTACAAGTTTGACCGAACTTAAACAACGCATTTGTGATGCTTTAAAAATAGTGAAACATTACAACGTGTTTGGCAAGAAATGGCATATTGTAATGATATTATAAGGGTGAAAAGTAAGTCATATCTAACACCCGTGAAAAAAAATTTAACATTTTCCTCATACAATGACATATTAAGTATAATTTTCGGTTTCTAATTATGGGAAATATTTAATTTTGTAATCGGATGATTCTTTCCTGATAACCCTGTATAACGAAAGGAATACATAAGCAATGAACATTAGTCTATACATTTAAGTTGCTAAGCCAATTCTTTGAGCAGTCCGTGCGAGAAAACTACTGCATCCATTTACTTCATTTTGGTCTTAAACAAAAGATATTAATCTATCAAAAATGAAAAGTCATCATTTCTGCATTTTCGTTTATCCTCTAGTTGATCAAGTTTGCGTTTAGATCATACATTCCTATGTGATTCTGTGTGTTTTTTTTTTTTTTTTTAGTTTACTATACCTCCTCCAGAAAACTGAGATATTTCCGGCCATCCAGTGGGGTTGGTAAGAGGTATGGTCCGATTAAGTAAACAGCGCGCTCCACCGTCAGGTTTGCGTTTCCAGTCATACATTCCTATGCGGTTATTGCTTGTCTTGATGCCTACTAAAACCCACCTGAATTTGTCGTTCGAATTCGGCAACACCCTGTATATATAACCCGCGCCGGTTTTCAGTACTGAGGGTGCTTGGATCGAATCACGGCAAGCGCCATTAAATGCCTCCATGTATAATCCACGTTAAATCCATAGACCAGAAAGTCCCTCTATGAGGTCAGAGAAGGTGGGAGAGGATACGATTCCCCCAGATGCCACACCTGAGGTTGCTCGGTCAAAATTACGGTGGCACCTGGCTAAATCGGACTCTGACACTTATGGTGCCATTATAAACTGGAGACGCACCCCTCACCCCACTAGTCTATATGGACATAGTCTAGAATAAATTCCGGCCAGGGAGCATTACTGTAGAAGCGCTGGATGTTATAATTCACCGCGGTGTGTGATCGAGAGAATGTCAATAATAAAACTCTTATAACACCAGAAGGCAAAAAATAAATAAAGACTTGAGGAACACTAAGGTGGCGTAAAAGAAAAACTGTCTGTGTGGCCATTGATAGCGATGAAAAGGCTATAAATGTTGCAAGATAGATGGTGACGTTATTTTATGGCCCACAATAAAACTAACAGATAATTGTAAAGTGGTATTCCAAACGAAAAGTATGGTGGGGAGGTACTTGGTAGACTGTGAACATGAGCAGTGAAATAAATAGACCAATTGGGGCAGGAACTGTTAAGATAAAGGCAGCCCACTGTCCAATGAGAGAAAAAGGGGCGGGCCAAAATGTCTCCGATAAACGGACACCAGCCCCTCCGAAAAAAAAAATCGAAAGAAGGTCGACAGATTTCGCTTGCTGATCCCCGAGGTCTGACCATATAGAGAGCCGATTGCGCTGTCGCGGAGACTAGCGGAAGTTCCTGTAGTCTAACATGGTGATGCTGAGTATGACCTAATGTGGGCACCTATCAACGAAATTCTTCATCGCTGTATTCTTCAACAGTCGTAAGTGCCTCCCGGAAGATCAAAGAAATAATTGCTTTGACTGATTATTTTGTCTCTGCTTCTGATTCCTCATGTATTAAGCGATAATATGAAAGGGAACCTTATTCTATTATTAATTTAACTTTAAAAGAATTTTTAGTATTGTCGAATAAATGTATGATAAAGGTCAATTCTCTATGTTTTCTTGCTTGCCTCAACGCATGCACGCATCAATTTATTAAGGTTCTGTTATAACCTATAATTACAAAAACAACAACAACAACATTTGTTTTACATCTCAAAGTAGCGGAAACTGTTATCATAGTGTCGCAAATAACATTAAAAGAACTAAAAATAAAATTTTCTCGGAGAAAGATTTTATTTTCCCGATTTTTTTTATCAAAGAAGGGAACGGTGTTATATAAATTGGTTCTCCTTTCAATTTGAAAAATGCATCAGTAAGTGATTTTCCGATGGTTTTAACAGCCCCAAAATGTATAGATTTGTGAAGGCTCCATGGATTGCAATTATTTGCTAATGATCCCCACTGCTGGTTCCAGATTTGTTCATTTCCTTGAGCTAAGATGTAGCTTCCTCATCGTTTATTTTTCAGATATGAAGCAGGCTCCTTTCAAATGCTTTTTTCCCCTTTTAAATGCTAATATGTTTTTCCGCAGACTCTTTCGTATCAGGTAAACGTTTTACTTTTAGAGAATGTTCTGTCAAATCCCCGCCATCTCAATAAAATCTCTCTTCGCAAAATTTCCCAGTAGCATGCAGCTACAGAGAAGAAAAGCGGATAATTTTTTGTATAAATATAAAATATTGAACTGTGGAGCGACAAATTTCATGATCATAATTAATAACTGTATAATATATAAGCTAAAGGAATGTAGATCGCATTCGGGCAGTAGTCATTAATGGTTACTTGCAATTTCGAAGGACTCATACAGTTATCTTGCTTTCGTTCTCGATTAAGCTTACATTCTCTTCCTAATTGTGTGGTCTCTTCCTAAATGAGCACTACTTGCTCTTCCAAATACAGTCAGAAACCCGACTCGATGAAAGACTCATTCTTATACAGACCCATTTCACTGCATTGAATTATAGACAACAAACCCAAGTTTTAGTATTGCATAGTGATGGGTGTGATCTACCGATCTTACTTCAGTGGACAAATTAAGTAGACAGGAAGAAACATAGAAACTTAGTCGCTCCAGTTTAATTAATGAAGTTTGACATTAAAAGCAATATGCATTACTTAGAGAAACATAACAAAAGTTAGATGTCAGAAAAGGTAGCTATGTACTACTATTACTAAGAATGTGCCTAACGGCCAAAATGCGTGATCATACCCTGCTGGCCAAAAACAAAAAGCATACATAGAATGTGCGTTCATCACTTAAGGGGATGATGGACATTACAAAGGGATATTTGAAATTTTCACTTCAGAGATATGAAATTTTGCACATATATTCATTAAAGTTTAACTATACACCTTATAAAATTTTATAAATATTTTTTTAAAAATTATATTTTAATTAATTGAAATAACTTTTTAAATGCTCCTTGCTATCCAATTTTTAACTTCCCTGCTTAGTATTGCATTTATATTGCTTATAAATAAATTTTGAACAGAGTTATATATTACTTTGTGCTTTTGTTGAATAGTTAAATTTTAGGAAATATTTTTGAATTTGTGCTCTGAATTTCAGTGAAATGTTTGTACTTTTCTGCACTTAAGTTAAACTTTGAGAACATTTCTTTACCAATACGGATGCACTTGTAATCAAACATTCGCCTATACTACGCCGCAGTTTTACTGTCCATTTTATTATGGGGGCACCATATAGGCCGACAGCATTACGCCCTATGAAGGGACGACACAAACGGAGACATTTTTCGTGGCGCAATGCCGGGATTCGATCCGAGCACCCTCAGCACCGAAAACCAGCGCTCTGTACCATAGGGCCGCCACAAACTTTGAGAATCTGAATGATGTCGAAACCTAAAATGGATACATAACTTTATTTTGATGTAGTAGAGGATTCTTTATTATAAAGTTTATAAAACTTTGTCCAAAATTATGACGCAAGGAGCATTTCAAAGACTTGCAAATCTTGAAATGACTGATTTTGAAAAAAAGCCATTTAAATGATGTTTTTTTACCTACCTTCAATACTTAGTTTTCAAAAGCCATCAAGTTTTCCTTTTATTTTTCATCACACATTTTAAATGCATTTTATTCCAATATTTACATATTTTATAACTAAAAAAAAATCTACTTTTTGTTCGATTATGGGTAATTTGAAATTCCACTATCCCCTTAACTCAAAATTCCAACTGTTCGCAGTTGCGCAGAAGAAACATGCAAATTTAAATTCAGTTAAATGCTAATCTACATCGCAAGAGAGCTCACTGTTATAGGAACCGAACATGTAGATATTACAGAGTCTATGAAATGTAATAAAAGAAAGAAATTTTTCAATTGTAAGAATTTTAAGTATGGTAGTCGATAACTTTGGGGTAAAACTGCGGACTTCTTAATATCTGAGGACACGTTAACATTTTAACCGTAAGACCTAAATGGTGCGACTCCTGATTCACTCTCATCTGGTGTCTTATTTCAAATTTTTCTAAGCTTGCAGGGTTTTTCCCTCATAAACGAAATATAAGAGCGAGAAAAGCTGCTTCCCTTATTTCAACAATTTTATTTCTTAAAAGAAAAAAAAACCGGACTTATCTTCTGGGAAGGAACTTGAGCTCTTATCTTTCAGGTAGACTTGGTTATTTTTATCTGCCTTCTACGGTCCTGGCTTTTATATTGAGACTGCTTTCCGTGGATTTATGTTTTTTTCCTTTTCCTCTTCAGATTTTGAACCTGTGATATACATATATATAATTTTTTCCCCTCGTTCGTGCCTTACAGGTTTCTTGAAAGACGGAACTGCACCGAAAAGTAGCGATATTTAAATATTTTCATCGATGAAAAGCTCAAAAAATGCTTTCCTACTTTTCAAAAAATAAAAATCGATAATTTCCCAAAAGTACCGGGTCAAAATGAAAACGCAAAGTTTCAAGCAATTGAATAACAGGTTTTTTTTGTTTGTTTGTTAAAGAAACGAAAAACCGGAAAAAGTATTTTTGACTGCCAAAGCTTCGAATACATTAAGTTGTGTTGATTTTTTTCTTGTTAGGGAGCCTCCTAAACCAATTTATATATTTTTTCATTGTTAATTTGTTTTTGATGAGTGTTAAGTATTACTTTACTTTGATGCTGTGTTACAGAGCTTCATTCAAAGTCGATCACATTCAATTTTAATAGCCGCAATTTTTTCTGCACGAATGCATTCGTCCAAATGGACTTGATTTAGAACTTGCATGAACTTAATTTATGCAGACAACTTTTTAATAAAATAATGCAATCATTATTAAGGTTCAATTTAGTTTTTTCATCCTCTTACAAGTATGTATAATAAAAATACAGGGTGGTAAAAAAAAAAAAAACTTTTCTGATATATGGACCTCTAGCGGTTCTTCCTTTCAATCGATCGAGATGAGATTTCAGATGTAGTTATTCAGAGGTATGAGCTCGGGATTCCTTGAACGGCAACCCAGTGGCGCCCACGGTTACGGTTTTAGGTACAGAAACTCGAAATTTTCGAACGGCAATGCCCACTTTTTCCCGTCGCAAAATGCCTAGCGCATGCAAGAACTTTAAAGAGCGTTAGAAAGGTACGTGTATCACAAAAAAGGACGCGTTATGCACACACACAAAAAAAACTCTGCGAACGGCCAACAAAAGCACGATGATAGTACCCATGTGGAAAATGTGTAATCCAAATAAAAGGTTTCTTTTGTCCGATCTGTGCTGTCATCAGTGATTGGTGTCTTGTCTCTGTCATAAGCAAATTTCCTCCGTGCGCCCCGATTGTGTTTTTGTTGGCCGTTCACAGATCTGTTTTTTGTACGTGCATAACGCGTCCGTTTTTTGTGATACACGTATCGTTCAAATGCTCTTTACGGTTTTCACATGCACTGAGCATTTCGAGGCGGAAAATAGTGAGCGTTGCAATTCGAAAATTTCGAGTTTCTGTACCTATAACCATAACCGTGAGTACCACTTGGTTGCCGATCATAGAATCCTGAGCTCATACCTCTGAATAACTATATCTGAAATCTCATCTTGATCGGTTGAACGGAACAGCCGCTAGAGGTTCATATATCTGCAAAGTTTTTTTATGACCACCCTGTAGTTCTGATGTCTATAGGGTTGATAATCGACATGGCATGCCAATACATAGTCTGGTATGTTCAAAAGGAGAGTTAAATTCTATCCTCGACCATATTTCCTTTTTAAGGTGACAGGGGCACATCATTCTCCAAAGTAGCGCATTTTCATCTTCTCTAAAAAAATATTTCAGAAATTTCAGAACCAAATCACATAAACTGCATGTTTTTATTATGATTTCATCGCCAGATAAAACATTTTAATGCTGTTCTCCATGATTACCCTATTGTACATACTTTATGTCTATTCATTCTTGAAATGCAATTTATCAGTATTTGTCAGTTTTAGAGGAATATATCTAAAATCCCTTTCGAGGTATTTCTTTGAAATTTTGAACATCGTTCCTTTTTTCTATTTTCCTGTCGGGATTTTTCATTTAGAGTAAAAATTCTGAAAATATTTTCCCCAGAGAATAAAGAGTTCTGAAAAATATAATGTTTCATTTTCCCTTTAAAATGAGTAAAGAATTTTATAAATAAAAATTTTATAAATTGGGAATGCAAATAACACTGGTACCTTTTCTGTATAAAAAAAAGAGAGAAATTACTAAAATAGATCTAGAAATTCATCAGATATTTGAAAAACTAAACAGGCTTTAAATTTTTATTTGATATTTTTAAATACAAAATTTCAAATCGTTCAATTATTTTATGTGTATAAATATATTTGCATAAAGACACATTTTAGGGAGAAAATCAATACAAAATACGTGCAAAAAAAATTGCAACACAAACTCTCTTAGGGCCTGTTCACATAGAATCCGTCAGCGTCAGTGTTAAAGATTCCGTTGACGCTGATTGGATAAAGGGGTCAATGATTGGTATATGATTGGTTAAAAAATTTTATGCTGACGCTGACGGATTCGATGTGAAGTGGCCCTTATGAGAGAAACGCTATGAATGAATACGGTGCGTAGAAGATTAAGTAGTTACATGCCTTCTATATCATTTATATTATTTCTATTTAAATTTTCGTCGTGTTAACTGAACGAAGTTATATTAGTAACATATGAGTTTGATATTTCCTTGTCTTTAAATTCAGAGTTTTTTCAATAACGTTATTCTTCTTTTGAGTGGTAACAATTGATAAATGGTTTGAAAACAGTCAACATTATTGGCAATTTATATCGAAATAGTAAAAATTTCTTAACGTTAATCCCACTGGCTACATCTGAAAATGCTGATATTTAATTCTTAAAATCTATGGATAACTTCAAATGAATTATCATACAAGTATGCAGGGAATATTAATACCAATAAAATAAACTTTTTTAATGGACTGTCATGTTAACTTATCTAATGAATTATCGTAATAACGGAAGCGATGTTAACAAAAATCTCATATGACGGTCTTTTCAAAATTTCCCATTTTAGATTTAGTTTTATTGGGAGGATTTATCTCAGAATTTGAACGAAAAATTGTGAGTGAAATAATTGCACAAATGAGACAAATGGATTGGTAAAAAAAGCATAAGACTTAAATGTACTTACACATGCACTTCAAACTCATGTCTCGGATATTCTTGCAACAAACATGTACTGATTTTGCCTTGCATGAATGTTTTCCGCATGATGCAAAACTGAATATGGAAGAAAAATAGCCTCATTCCAATCACGAAATGCCACATTTTTTACATGCAATTACCAAGTTTTCTGAAAAAATTTTGAAAATCATTCTAAATACTACAAATTTGCTTTACAAATACTACAAAAATTACCTTAATTTTGTTTAAATCACCAAAACATTATAAGCTTGCGTAGATATGTACGCAAGATTTATTTTATATTTTTACTTCTAAGTACAATATTAAATTAGGCATCTGTTTGACATCAGATAATGTTCTCTTCCCAATTGCGATACTTCCATGCCTTTCGCTAAGGCTTCATAGAGGCTGTAGGGACTTTGCCTTAAATATAAGACTGCCAGCCTTTTTGTATTTAATGCTTTGATTGCATTTCTCGACTAAATAAGGCTATTTACATTATATATATATATATATAAATTAAATTCGTGGGTTCACCGCATCGACGAGGAAGGTCAGACTTGAGTTGTCGCTGCGCTCATTCAAGTCTATCTAGGCCCGACAGTATCTCCTTGTCTCCGGCTCCAGCGTCACTCTGAGTAGCTTAATCTCTGAATCATAGGCATAATATTAACTTGCGTCCGGTGACTTTATATACCTTCGCTGAACGTTCTCGAAAGGTCTGGAAAACGCCGCCTTTCTTTATTCAGTTACGTTCCTAGGCGACCAGGCGCCTCTTTTAGTTTGTCGGCAACTTCTTTTTGTAGCTGACGAACGGTTCTGTGAGCTGTCAGTAGCACTTCTGGAGATTTTGTCACCAGGCGACTGTCTGTCTACAGCCGTCCAAATCAATTATGTGTACAAAACGCACGCCCGGAATTTCCCCGTACAAAAAATTCCCTATTATACGGGAGTCGTTACAAGGCTCATGAATAAGATATAAAGTCTTAGACAAATTTAGTACTGTAACATACAAGAAAGGAGAAGAAATAGCCGACAAGAAAGAATTCGTTCTAGCGTCGGAGGGGCGATAGCTAAATTCATGCCAGGCAGTCTCTATAGTTGAGTAAAAGAAGAAAGAAGGATGATTTTTTGCGGCTGAAGGAAGACGAGTCCTATGGTCGACGATGCTGAACCTTTCGGCTCAGAAGCAGACCCAGGACATGAAGTCAACAATGTACCAAAGCGAATAAAAAATTAGAGTATAATAGAGTTAGAATTCGAGAGGTGTCTATACCTAAAATCAGAGCTCCTTTTCGATGTTAAATAATAATTAGTACTAATATAAGTTTAGTAATAACAATTAATAGCATTTACGTAATTGTCATTACTAATACGTAATATATATTAATGTTATTTATTATCTCATGGTCGTGTCCTTTTATTAACCTTTAGCTTACGGAGCCCATTTTTCCGATTACCTATTTAAAACAGAAAATTTCATACCCCCTTTGTTTAAAAAAAAACAGGTTTTTAAAAAAAATGTTGAGCTCTTGCCAACGAACTGTGGAATAGTTAAAGCAGTTAGGCTGCTTTTTACACGAGAACTAAATGGTTTATAACAAACTTACTGTCAAATTTGCTCTCACTCTCTCTATCTCTCACACACACACTCTCTCAAGCACCGTCACAAACAAATAAAATGGATCGATTAAGAATACTGCCGCCGTCGCAAAATTGCTCTATTCCTCGACGAAATTTGACACAACAAACGGGGCCCAAATCCTCGCTGTATCAAACTGGTATATCGGGACGATTTGCAGTGAATTTTAATTGCAATCAAAGACAATGCATCTGTTTCAATTGCTCTAACAAGCCTCGCACACGCCCATCCATTGGGGGGGGGGGGGGCAGGCTCAGGATGCGAGGAAATTGACGGGAATAAAAGATTTCCCCCCTTCCAATCGAACCTCTTTTAAGTGGCAAAAATTCCCGTTTCGCCGAAATGCGAAAATAACTACCAGCGAACGATTTCTTGAACGCCTGGGGGCGTCGCGCAAGCAAAACGGAGGTTCCAGGAATTCGGGAAAGTTACGGAAGTATTTCCTTCAATCGAAACTTAAAAATCGAAGCACTCTCTGCCGCGTTCAGTTTCGATTGTTCAAAGTGGATTTGCTTACACGGACTTACAGCTGAGCAGTAGATGGGGGCATGAAGGATCAGGATTGTGTTTTCAGAATGATTAAAAGCTTTCGGGGGTTACATTTTTTTTTCCTCACGTGGGCGATGCGGGAAAAATTCGCCTCTTTACCGCCATGTGTATTTGTATGAAATGTTCAGCACTGAAACTTGAGTCTGATTTAGAAGACGAAACATCGAGGTAAAAGATTTCTAAATATGAGTCTAGTGTAGAGAAACATTTTATGTCTCTATGCATTCTTATGCCTATTTTCTAATCATCCTTTGAGTCAAAAGAATGCGGCCCTCTATACTCACACCTTAAATATATATTCGGATTCCATATTTCTAATAATGCTGAAATTGATTTTTGATTGTCAATACTAATACGTAATAAATAATAATGTTATTTATTATCTCATGGTCGTGTCCTTTTATTAATAGTTTTCTCTATATTTTAAAAAAAAATTTTGAGCTCTCACCAACGAACTTCGGAATAGTTAAAGCAGTTACGTTGTTTTTTTCACGAGAACTAAATTGTTTTTAACAAACTTATTGTCAAATTTTTAGTCTATCTTCTTAACGTTTAATAAGTCTAGATAAATAGTTCTCCTGTTTTACCCATATCAGTGTTTTTAAAGTGAAAACTCATTTCTCGTTTTCATTTTAAAGTTATTTTTCAACCCGTCAATAAAGCCCGTTTTCAGCGCATATAAACCCCAATACCTCGATTCTGCTAGTAGGGTGTTTATAACATACTTTACAATGATTGTAATTCGTCTCATATTGTTCAATCAGAACGTATCCTTGATACGTTCATTAAAGAGCATGTTAAAATTCAAGAATTACCTAAAGTCATGATTGCCACACCTGGAAATTTGAACTCAAATTTAAATGTTCTGAATCAAAAATTATTCTTTATAGTAACTCTGTATTGAATTATATCTTCCCGAAGACTTTTATTAAAATTGAGGGACTACTATGGAGATAGGAATGACATGTCTACGTTACCTTTATCAAGTGCCTTGAAAAGCATTTACACATAAATGTGCCTTTGAATTTTTCAGACTGCAGCTATTTTTTCAACCATTTGACCTTTTATTTATATTTATAATAGAGGGTTACAAGACTATTTAAAAATAAAAACAATAACAACCAAACAAATGCAACTAAAACGTCCATGAACCCAAAAGTTTCCTAACTATCAAATGTCTCTCCCACAATGGAACTGGAGGTAGAGTGGGGCAACTCAGTACAGTCGAACCCCGTTATAACGAACTTTAAGGGACCAAAGATTTTGTCCGCTTTATCCGGTGGTTCGGTATATCCGAACCGTTAAGAAAAATGCTAGTGTTCACGAAATGTATAACTCATTAGTTGCAATGTGTATTCAATAATGGTGTATTAAAAAGATGATAAAATCTATTAAAACTGATCGCTAATGAATTAAATCGACTAAAATTGATTACATAAAACGAACACAATACTAATTAAATTACGTACAATAGGAAAATGGCGGGACCAAAATTTCCGTTCGTTATATATCGGGTTCACTATAACGGGGTTCGTCTGTATATGGGTAAAGTTCATGTCCTCCCGTCGATTACAGAGCTTACAAAAGGGTTGTGAAACAATATTCATATGGCAGAGATGTTTCAGCAGGCAATCACGACCCGTCACTAGTCGAAACAAGGTGACCACTTTGCCTCGGCCATTCTGGGACTTCAGCAGTTTTGTTCCACTACATCTTATTTAAACTCCTCTTCAACAGTTCTTGTGATAGAGAATTCCTAAAAATCTCACTTACAAGAAACTTTTCATTTGATCTTATACCTTTATTTCTTAGTTCCATATCATATTTTTTCATAATTCTTGGTTCTGTGTTTCCACCTTTTTCACATATATCCTGCTTTATTTGTTTCCTTCATTATCGAATGTGTTCTTTTGACTGGGCCGGTGGTCATAAAAATGTTTCCCCCTCCCCTTTGCTCGTCTCATAAGCATTTTCCCTTTCTGCGTCCGCGTCTGCCGCTGCCTCCCACGATATTCACCAGGAAGTTTCCGTCTTTTCTCAAATTCCTAATGAGATTCATGATCCTCGCATTTGTCAACTCTCCTTAGAGACATTCACGCTAAATTCTCCTTGGTTCGATGAAGAACTTTTATTAATTAGTTCGAAACCAGTTGTCCCTATTATTTTTTAATGTGACTATTAAGAAGTTGTGCGTGCCTGTTAATCTAAACCTCGTTGTTGTTCTTTTCCCTTACTAACTCAAAAATCTAGTTTTTCCTTTTAACTTATCATATTGTACTAAACAAGTTTTTAGCCTTTTTTCGGATAAAACTTGTAGTTATACTTATTTTATAACATAAAATGACTCTGCCCCCCCCCCCTCTCACTTTAATTTCATTAATTACAGGAAAAGATCCTAAAATGAGACGACGATAGATTTTCTGACCTTATTTTGGGACGAATATGCATGTTGACTTGACTTTTGTATCTGCGAGACACCTCTATTCGAGTTTCTACATAATTCGAATTTGTACCAGCAGTCAAACGATCCGATGTCGTGATTATAACTACTTTGTGCTGTCTAGACCTGTAACTACTTCTAATCCGTGTCAAGGGTATAGTTTGATTCTACCCAATAGGGAAATTTAAGTTATCTATCGAGTCCATAACAAGGCATCGTAGAGTGTTAAATCAGTAGGATCATGAATACTTCCGAGGTTGATTGATTGATGGTGCTAGCTTAAAAAATACCTCATCTCAAGCCCTGATTTTCCATTAGGCGCGGTAGGCCCGGTTGGTTCGGGCCTAGGGGCCACCAAATGTTCGAAGCCCCCCCCCCCCAAAAAAAAAATGAAATTAAAAAATTATTTTAAAAGAAAAGAAAGGAAAAATTCCCAATTCAATTTTTATTTTACCTTTTTTAATAGCAATTTTTTTTTATAAATCCTTTCAAATTTGATTGATGGGTTCACCATATGTATAGTTATGTGTATAGTTCATCATATGTATGTTATAGTGTATATAAGGGATTAATAAGTTTTTGTGGTCGCATTGTATTGGTGTTTTAATTATGAAGTTAATATGTTGTATTGCTTTTTGTTATTTGATAATGTTCTAGGGTTCTACGCTTCAAATAGCCAATTCTTGTTAAAATGGTACTTTCAAAATGATTCATGATTATTTTTTGTGAGTCAATTTTGGAAATTTTATGCCCACATCAGTGTTAGGAGGGGTCCCCATCCCGAATTGTGCCCATAGTCCAGAATTTTCTAAATCGGGCCCTGTCTTATCAACGTATAGAACAGAAACTTTGGGCCTGATGGTACTGAAGTCTCTCTGCGAAGATGACTTTGGGGGAGACAAGACTGTGAAACTCAGATCAGATGTTATTTTTGTGTTGCTGATAGTCAAATACAGTTTCTACAACTCGTCCTACAAGAAAAAAAACTACCTCATCCGAATTTTGCTACTATTACAAAGAATGAACCTTCCGGATGAAATGAAATAAGGAAAAAATAAATTAAAAATCGTTAAAGCCAACCACTGCTTCAGGAGAGACCTTTCAAACATCTCTACTCGGAGCGAATAAAAATGCCCAGGCGTCCTTAATTATGCTGTCACGTTTTATGAACGAGTCCTTTAATGGATTGTCAATTACGTTTAAATAAATATTACCTAATATCTTATATTGCGACAGAACAATAAAAAGCACCCGCAGAAGTAATAACAGCCGAATGGCAACTCTCTTAATGACTCATCATAGAGAGCGCTTTGTTTCTATCCTCCCCACATGATAATGCACTTTGCTTTTTAATCCCAATTACATTAATGGGTGTCGAAAGATGGATTCGCAAAGAGAGCGCTACATGGCGACGATGTAATAACCTGAAAGGAAGAAACATAAGAGTGTGATACTTTGTGTACTTTAAAGAACGGATTTGAAAAGTATCACATACTTTTACTTTCGCAGCGTGTTTTGATGTTTCTTGTTAATGTATCACGTGGCTAATCTAATGGAGAATTTGTATTCTACCCGTTCAAAATAATAAGATGTTTGGGTTCAAGAAAGGGCTTATCACGACTGTTTGCCACGTAGGTGCACTGAATTTGGAGTCTTCTAACCTCGAGGTCGGAATTCATACCAAATTAACTGTCCCGGAGATGTGATGTCATTTTTTAAGGTGGCTACGTTCGGAGCCAATTTTTTTTTAAAAATCATTTTTTAAGGATTTTTTGGTCTTTTATGGTAAAATAGCACTTAAAAATTTAAAAAATAAACAAAAACTTACCTGTAAATACCATACTTTTTTATAAATTGGTCAATTTGAAGTAATTTTTAATTAGATTTAGCTAAAACGTCTGTACAAAATTCTACTGTACAAAATTCTCTGTACAAAATTCTAATCCTACTATTTTAATTTCCTTCTCACACATGATAGATATGACTGTTATCTTCAAAATGATCTACAATCTAAGAGAAATTTTAAAATGCAAAAATAATACAGACAATTTATATTCCAATATGAAAATTTTCCATGAATCGTCATTCCTTTTCTTATAAAAATAGCTTCAAATAAAAACTGTTTGTTAAACATCAATTATTGTACGTCATTTCATTAACAATAGCATCTAAAACATTTCCTGGAAATTTTATCAAATTATATGCATTATTATGTGAAATCTCAAGATAACTGTAGAGATTTACGCTAAAAAACATAATTCTGAGAGAAACGCATTTTAAGTTGTTTGTCACTTCAATTCTGTAGCAGATGATGTTTTTTTAAAATAGCTATAACTCTGCTTCTAATTGATGTAGAATAAAAATCAAAACGGTTTTGAAAAGAGAAAAGATTGAATTAAACGATTCTTGCAAAAAATAAAATTGACCAAAATAATCAATAAAAGACATTTTCAACGTAGGCAGTCACCTTAAACACCTTTTCTCACAAAAGGGTTCCAAACAAATGAAACGGTATACCGATAATAAACTAAAAAAAACTTTTACTAATGTCTCACAGATGTTAACTTCAGACTGCACAATCGACAAGTCCGTTTTTTGTGATACACGTACCGTTCCAACGCTTTTTAGGGTTTTCGCATGCGCTGAGCATTTTGAGACGGGAAAAAGTGAACATTGCCGTTTGAAAATTTCGAGTTTCTATACACATAACCGTAAACGTGAGCGTCACGGTTTTGCCTTTCTCAGAATCCCGAGCACATACCTCTGAATAACTATATCTGAAATCTCATTTCGATAGGTTGAGCGAAACGGACGCTAGAAGTCCATATATCGGCAAAGTTTCTTTATGACCACCCCGTGTGGGTGTGTATATATATGTATATATATACATATATAAACTAATGTTTGCGTTTTCAATTTTCGACACCATAGGATTTAATGAAGCAATTTAAAGATTTTTGCTATTGCAGAGTGAATATGTCATGGGTAAAACTTTGTTTCAAAGGATCTTAATTAAAATTATAAAATAACGTCAACTATTCTGCAATAGTAAATAAAATATGCCCATCAAACCGATGCAAGAAGAAATAACCAATCATCGTGAAAATCAATACGATTTTTGATGCGTTTTACATGCGTATGTATGAAGTTCTAGAATTACATCACAATTGTCCTAAGATTATACCATGATTATCCAATGATCTATCAAAGATCTCTTACCAGGGGTAACGACAAACTGTGTCTGGTTTTAGTGATTTTAAAGCCATCTGCTCATAAAATTGACGGACGAATAAATGTACGAATCATTACCAAAATCTACACGACTGCAATCTCATAAAAGAAAAAATTCGTACGATATCCTGCGATTGTATCTTCGTTTTAAAAATTTCTAAATTTTGGGATGTTAAAACTATTTTCGCATGAAACTGGCGGTCGGAGAAATAGAGTAATAGACTTTGTTATCCACAGGAAAACTATTTGAGTCTCATAGTAGATACAAATAATGTGATTATACCTTAGTTATATAGTATTTTTTCTCCAGATAATTTTAAAATTTCTCCGATTCTCCATATTATAAAATTAAGGGCATTTAAAATATGTGAACTGGGAAATAGGCATTAATTATATACAGGGTTCCCACCTATATCCGTTACACCCCACTTAACTTCTAAACGGTGACAGCTTAGGCCATAAAAGTGGTGTCTAGGTATAGTAAAAAGGTTATGCGCTACTCGATGAGTCAACTTACAACGTCATCTATCGGCAAATTTTGGAACTATTGTTTTTATCTCAAAAACGGTACGAGATTCGGGAAAAAAGTCAATTACAAAGTTGTTCAGCATCATCGATTTAGTAAGAAAAGACACCTTGCGCACATTAATACTTAAATGAACATTTGTAGAAAATGAACATTTGTTTGGTCACGATTTCGAAAATTGTCCTGTCATAAAGAGTGGAAGAAAGAAACTGAGACACTTTTCTATCTTCGTGATCATTTATTTATGTTGCTGAAAATGCTCTCCATTAGCCACTATACCCATTTGCTCTCTGAACTGTCTTATTTAGTCCGTGAGGTGGTCTTTTCGAGCTTCGCTCGCGTTTCACAACGCCATAGTGTTGAAAATCACGACCAAACAAATGTTCATTTTTTTACATTCTGTTTTGAGTATTAATGTGTGCGAGATGTCTTTTCATACTAAATAGATGATGCTGAACAACTTTGTAATTGACTTTTTTCCCATATTTCGTACCGTTTTTGAGATAAAAACACTAATTTCAAAATTTGCTGATACATGGCGTTGTAACTTGTCTCATCTAGTAGCGCATAGCATTTTTACTATACCGAGACACCAACTTTATGGCCTAAGCTGTCACCGTTTAGAAATTAAGGGGGGTGAAACGGATATAAGTGGGAACAGTGTATAACCATAGGATTTGAGTAATATGATAGAATTATTACAAACAAAATCCTTCCCTTTGATATTTAGACGGAACGGATTCCTCACTCAGGTTACTTGAAATTTTCAACAGTTCTGCAAATGATAAGTTTATTTGAGTATGAAATCATCAACGTGCCGACAAACTGTCGCCATAATGCACATAATTTGATTCCATTTCTCCCTCTCTTTAATGTCTCTTTATGCAAAACCAACCATTAAATTATCTCAAAAATTCAAGGAGAGTTACTTTTGTGTAATTTACTGCTGAACTTTAAGAGGGGTGGGGGGTAATAGCCATTAATGGGAGTAATTTGCGTAATGAGGAACGTATTCATTAATTATATTTATAAATAAAACGGTTTTGCTTAAGTCATCGCAAATTGTAAACTAGCTTATAAGATGCACATTTTCAAAAGCTAGATGTTTAACTCAATGTTGCATAGGATTGCCATTTGTCTACAAAGGAAAGTTTTCTTACTCTTCTTTACAAATGACACAAAATGCATATATGTGCCATTAATCATAAAAACGATCTAAGTCATTGTATCGGTGATTTCGAAAGTGTATCTATCTCTCTCTCTCTCTCTATCTATCTATATATATATATATATATATATATATATATATATATATATAATTTATTTATTTATATATATATATATATATATATATATATATATATATATATATATATATATATATATATATATATATATATATATATATATATATATAAAATTTATTTATTTATATATATATATATATATAAACTAATGTTCGTGTTTTCGATTTTTTACGAATGTGTTTCGATTTTTGCTATACGTCGTCCTAAAGTGTCCCAAACATGCTCCATAGGATTCAGGTCCGGTGATCGAGCAGGCCACTCCATGCGCTGAATTGTTTCCTGCTCAAGATAAGCATCGATGATGCGAGCCTTGTGTTGTCTCGCGTTATCGTCCTGTAGCACGAAAGCATCACCTATTGCCCCGGCATAAGGGCACACATAAGCTTCAAGGATGTCATCTTTATAGGTGTGAGCATTCACATTTCCACGGGGAAAGACATGGAGGTCTGTGCGTTCACGCAAAGAGATACCACCCCAAACACAGACACAGCCGGATCCGTATGCATCTCTTTCACGGATGTGTGATGGATGAAAACGAGTTTCAGGTTCTCTCCAAATCAAAATATGCCTACTACCGCTTTGGAGGCTAAACCTGGACTCTTCCGTAAAGAGAACAGACCTCCATTGTCATGCGTCCTGTGGACATGTTGACGTGCCCATTGTAAGCGTTACCGCCTATGACGTGACGTGAACGGGACGCAAATGGCTGGTCGCCTCGGAAAAAGACCACCTACGTGAAGCCTTCTACGCACGGTTATTGTTGATACCAACCTTACGGAGCTTTCAGCGAGGGAGGATCTGTTCGGACGGAGTTCAGATGGAGTTGCGGTTTTATTCCTTCGTGGGCATAATGTCAAATACAGGTCATCGGAATTCGTTGTAGCGTATGGCCGTCCTTGGCTGAATCTCGTGGATGCCGAATCCGTGGTTAGAAATTGTTGCCAAAGTCTATGAACCATACACGAACTCGCATTTAACCATCTGGCCACTTCTGTCTGACTTTGTCCTGCCTCTAGTCTCCCAATAGCTCGCTATCGTAGTTCTTCGGTCAAATGACGCCTGGAGGTCATTGCTACAATTTGACTATGCCAGATGTCTAATCTCAGCCTTGCAGCGACAATTGTCGCCCTGCTCTGAGACATGCACTTTTATGCTCCTCGAAAATGATGTATTCTGACTGCAGCGCCTCTATTTTGCGTAATGTAGTATTGTTCAGCATCTTTTACTTAACAACATATTCAAATTTTAAACAGATTGGCCTAGTTTTGAACGTGTTATCCCTCTTTTTGTGGTTTTTCTTTAATTTTTGATAACTAGTGTATACGACTTACACTACAAAGACACGATCGGGGTGCACGGAGGAAATTTGCATATGACAGAGGCTAGAAACCAATCACAGAACACCTTTCGCCAGATGTTCATCGTAGAAAACCAATAAAAAGCTCTCTGATCGACTTTTTGTTAGCCATTCGATGAGCTGCTTTTTTTGTGCGTGCATAACGCGTCAGTTTTTTGTGATACACATACCGTTCCAACACTGTTTAGGGATTTCGCATACGCTGAGCATTTTGCGAAAAAATGGGTGTTGCTACTTGAAAATTTCGAGTTTCTGTACTTATAACCGTAACCATGAATGCCACTTGGTTACCGTTCACAGAATCCCGAGCTCATACCTCTGAATAAATATATCTGAAATCTCATCTCGACCGGTTGAACGGAACAGCCGCTAGAGGTCCATATATCGGCAAAGTTTCTTTATGACCACCCTGTACATATATATATATATATATATATATATATATATATATAGTCGAGCCCCGTTATACAAAATTGGTATATAACGAACTCACTGATACAACGAACGAAAACTTTGGTCCCGCCGTTTTCCTATTGTACGTAATATGATTAGTATTGTGTCAGTTTAATGTAATCGATTTTAGTCGATTTAATTCATTAATGATCATTTTTATAGATTTTATCATTTTTTAATACATTATTATTGAATACACATTGCAACTAATTAGTTATGCATTTTGTGAACTCTAGCATTTTTCTTGACGGTTCGGATATAGCGAACCACCGGATAAAGCGAACAAAACCTTTGGTCCCTTGAAGTTCGTTATAATGGGGTGCGACTGTATGTATATATATATATATATATATATATATATATATATATGTCTAATATAGTGCAATAGCTCGATTGCTGTTTTCGCGGTGATTCATTTGCCGTGTTTGTTGCATGTCGTCTTGCAGACGTGAGAACAACCTAAGTAAATTTTAAACGCCTTTTCCTGGATAGTGAAGGTTGCGTTTTAAGCCTTATTTCAGCCCTCATTTGCACACGAAAATGTGTGTGTGCCATCTTGAAGCACGCTCAGGTTGTTCTGTTGGGCTTTTCTCCCATTTTCTCGAACATTTTGCGCCGTCATTAAACCATCGAAGTTATGGTGCAAATTCAAATGCAAATCCCTCCCCCCCCCCGTAACGACTATTATTTTATTTTTGTTTCCTTAACACCCCCCCCCTCCATCGTTGCTCTAACAACAGATGCTGCACGGAGGAAAAGAGATGGGTCGGAACGGTCTATAACCCTTTGCCCCAACTGCTCCCCATCTCGAGAGTGAGGAAGGTGGGTGGGGTGGGGGAATGAAAAACGCCCCTTTTTTTCATTTTGATAGCTTATGACACCACTCGTCCCGCTTCAACCTCCCCCCCCCCCCCATCGCTTCCATTCTCTTCTTTGAAAACGTGTTAGCATAATCATTTGAACTTCCTTACGGCATAACGTAATAGAGTGGAGAAGAAGACAGTTCCAGCGATTTTTTATTTCAGGCTCCGTATTTTTAAGTATCAATAGAATGTATCGCGTAATGTAAGGGGTTTCCAGTTAATAGGATGGCTTATTGTCGAATTTTTGAATACTTTGGTGTGTTAAAAGTGACGGAGACATTTGCAACCGCAACAGATTCAAAAATTACTTTTTCTTGCTTGTTAATACGAATTGTCTATCCTCTGTTTCGGCAGAACACTTTCGCCGCTGGCCATTAATATGGGATCTCTTATGTGCTGTATTCAGTTGTATTCATACTTACAAGCCAAGCTATATAATTAAACTTTATGCATTTTTTATTGAAAAATACGTACCCGTAATAGGTTGGTAGACATCAATCATCAGTTTATGAAGATTTCTGCATTATTTGATACTGTATCGAAGTAAAAATGTTTTATTTCGCGGTAAATAAAATAAATATTTTAATCTATTTGTGTTTTTAATACTCTTAAGAAACGGACCAAATTGTTTCTCATTGTTTTGTGAAGTAACAAATATGAGTTTTGATGACATTTATAGTTGATTTTTCCATCTTTCAAAAGTAATCTAGCATTTTCTTTTTTTACGTGGGATAGAACCACAGTGAATCATATCATAGAGTTCTTGCCTCTGATCTAAAAATACAAAAAAATTGCCGTAATTCAGCCTATGGATGTCAGGAAAAAAATTTAAATTAAACTAAGCTTCTATCTAAATATACAGATGAATGTACAGTAGAATGTGATCTAAAATGGCTATAGTTTATATTAACCAACTATCATGCTTCACATTTTTGAGCAATTTTTGAGACAAATCAGATGCCTTATAATTTATTGATTTCGTTTCAAGTGTGATCATCAGATGATATCTTTAAGATAGGCATTTGACTCAAATTAGTGCATACTTTTAAAAATCCCCAAATGGGAAGAAATTGGAATTATAGCCATAAAATTATTTACAATTTTTTTTATTCCCTGCCTAAAATTAAGGAAACTTGATTTATCCTATTTTCGTTCATTTCAGGGATCTAATGAATATGGCTCTATTGTGAACCGTATTCCGTATTTGTTGAACTGAATCACACACACACTCACACTTTTACTTTTAGTATTATCTCTGTTTCTCTCTCTTTCATATTCATATACATACTTACATACATACATATACGTGTGTGCATGCGTTTGTTATTCCAAGAGATATTTCAATTCATGTTCCTGTAGGGACCTTTAAGTTAATCTTTTTTATTAATGCATTTGTCGTTTAAATGTACATATCGGGCCTTAAAGAGTATCTTGGGAACTCCCATTTTGCAAGTGATCGAACCCCTTCAAAGCCACGAGAAACTGTGGCTATTTCCCACTAAATTAACCTTTTGTCAGTAGATTGGTAACTTTGAAGAGCGAATCCACTCTGCTGGAATTTACTGGGTATAATTGGCATTTTGACTGTATAGCACGTGTCGGTTTACGCAGACGCGATGGAGAAATTGAAGAGTTAAGACGCTGTCGGTCTAAGCCAGGATTTCTAAAGGCTCAACTATAAATGAGAGAGAAATAAAAGAATTTTTCAGGTGTTAGGGCTGGGGTTCTTTTCAAGAATTACCACTTCGCATACGACTTAAACATTATTGAGCAAAATATGTTTTTTTAGAAGCGCTGGATGTTATAGTTCACCTCGGTGTGTGGTCGAGAGACTGTCAATAATAAAACTCTTATATCCACTCCAGAGGCAAAAAAATAAATAAAGACTTTAGAAAAACTAAGGTGGCGGAAAAGAAAAACTGTCTGTGTGGCCATTGAAAGCGATGAAAAGACTATAAATGTTGTAAGGTAGATGGTGACGATATTTTATGGCCCACAATAAAGCTTTAAAATAATTGGCAAAGTGGTATCCCAAACGGAAATTATGGTGGGAAGGTACTTTGTATACTGTAAACATCAGCAGTGAAATAAAGGACCAAATGGGGCAAGAACTGTTAAGATAAAGGCAGTTCACTGTCTAACTAGAGAAAAAGGGGCGGGCCAAAATGGCCCCGATAAACGGACACCAGCCCCTCCAAAAAAAAAAAAAAAAAAACGATAAAAGGTCGACAAATTTCGCTTTCTGATCCCCGTGCTCTGAACATAGAGAGCCAATTGCGCTGTCGCGGAGACTAGCGGAAGTTCCTATAGTCTGACATGATGATGCTGAGTATGACTTGATGTGGGCCCCTGTCAACAAAAGGCTTCATCGCTGTATTCTTCTACAGTCGTAAGTGCCTCCCGAAAGATCCTAAAAATAATTGCTTTGACTGAATATTTTGTCTCTGCTTCTGGATTCCTCATGTATTAAATGATAATATGAATGTGAACCTTATTTTATTATTAATTTTACTTTAAAAGAATTTTTAGTATTGTCGAATAAATGTATGGTAACGGCCAATTCTCTATGTTTCCTTGCTTGTCCAACACATGCATGCATCAATTTATTATGGTTCTATTCTAACCTATAGTTTTCACATAGCATTATTAGTCGGCGAGGATATCCACCTCCGACTTGAAGATTCCAAGTGACTTTCTCTCCATTTTGCAAAAGTATGACTTCAATTTTAATGCGTAACTGAAAAAATGACGAAATGGAAACGGCGGCTGTAGAGATTGCTGAACCGGATAAAAAATTCAGAAACAGGTTTCGGTCCTCAAGTTTTTCCCAGGACCGGTTATCCGGTTCTTACCCGGGTTTGGATAATACACGAACCACAAAACATTTGCCATAATTATTAATAATAAAACTGTTCTTATTTAGAATGTAAAGAACTTTTAGTTCATTGTATAAGTAAAAAATACACTTCTTTTTTAATTTCTCTTAAGTTAATTTTAGGAAAAGGGTTCTAAAACACAAAACTTCTTAATTATCATTCGCTTCTTTTTTTTTTTCTCTGTGAAAGTTTTCTGTGAAAATATACCATTTTCTTTGTATTAAAAAAACCTGATAATTATGATGATAATGAACAATTACTGGGCAGTAAATATCAAAAAAAAATAATAAAGATAATCTTGAAAGCTTTAAAAATTATTAAGGATGTTATTGGCATAAATTGATGTAATTAGTAAATATATACATATATATATGCATATGTATATATATAAATAAATAAATAAATATATATATATATATATATACAGACATGAAATTTTCCGTTCTACAGAGGGAATTATAAAGAGTTTATGAATGTTTCCTGCTGGATAACAATATTCCTTAGAGCAAAGTATCTCCCGCGTTTGGGAAAAGAAGTTTTGTCATGCAGATGGTTTCTTCCTAGACAACAATTGTCCCTGTCATTTGTCAGCTCTCAAGCAGGATTAGTTTGAAGAACACAGTTCCAACGAATAGTACATCGATTTGGCCTGATCTTAACCCTACGTTACCCTCGTGGAATTTTATGAAACAGCATGACCAACCTTTGGATACACCGATGCTAAATGGGTAGTTGCGCTACAAACAGCATGGTTGGCAATGCTTCACCCAATATCGAGACTTCCCAGATTGTTTTTTAAGTTCATGCCAAGATGAGGACATCTGTTATATACCGGTTGTGGCTGCTATGTACCAACCCTATTGGATTCTCTCACATCAATGTTGACCTATGGAGAAAACTAACCTCAGTGTTAACCTATGTGTCAAAGTATTGCCGACATGGATTTAAAGTTTTTTTAAATTGTACTCCGCAATAGAGAAAGAAAATTTACACCTTGAGACATTTTTTTAATATGCAAATAATATTTTAAAATTTAAATTATTCGGGGTGGGAAATCTAGTATAGTGTGTTTTAAACGCTCACAAATTTCCTGATGGATGAAGTTTATAAAATGAATCCTGTTACAAGGTGTAGAAATGTTCAGGCTATCTGAAAATACCATTTTTATTAGATTACTAGCTGAATACCTGTGCTTTGCAACGGAGTACATTCAAATTAAATACAACGGCCAATGTATGCGATTAATTTGTATGTTTAATATCCATAAAACATACTAATTTGTGATTAAATTCTTAAAAAACTTCCAACTCAATTAGTCTAGTGGTTAAATTTGATCTTTTACTGTATTTTAATATTTTTGTCAATTTATTTCGTTGTTATGCACGTGGAGCAAAATTAATTTAAAGTATCACAAAAAGAAAAGGAACCACATTATCAGCATTTAATAAATTAAATTCTAAAAATTAATCTTTAAAAATTCCCCAAAAATCAGAAAAGGGAGGTAAAGATTCGAAAAAGATTTCATTTTAAAAGAACTTTTATGATCTTTCTCGTGATATAAAATTTCATAACCCTCAAATTATTATTTTAAAGGCAAACTTTAAAGAATTTTACAAAAACAGCTTAAAAATTTAATTTTAAAAAATCTAAGAAGAATTTTTCAAAAATCTTTCTTAGTGAGCCCCTACACTATAAGAAGAATCGTCTTGCAAAATTCAGTCTTTAGGTCAAGCGGTTTGGTCTGTGCGTTATCTGCCAGTCAGTCAGTCAGTCATTCAGTTATGGAACTGTTTTATATATAGAGACTAGATGTATTACCCAGCTTCGCTCGGGATTCAGTTTCTGTTATTATTTTTTTTCAATTATTAGCCTCATGCTATGATGTTCTAAAGTTTTCGCTAAAATTCTTTTGTGGTTGCAAATAGCATTAGTTTGTTTTCGGTGCTATCGTTGTCCATCGCTTTCCTCTCCTTTCAACGTTGAAGCTTAAAGACGATCGTATGTTCGACGCGTTGAAAGTTTCTTCATCAGTCTTACTGCTTCGGATCACTACAATTCGAATTCTGTTCCCTTCGAGCTCTTGGGAATGTTTTTCTTCAGATTCTTGTGTTCATCTAACTGCATTTCGAATTATGTTGGCTTCGCGCTCTTCTGTTTTTTTTTTATCACACTGCTCATTTCTCAACAATCTTTGACATTTTGCCCTTACTTCTGCAGGATTAAAAGTTGCTCTCCTCTTTTTGGGCATTTTAAAGCATTAATTTACTAGTCAATAACGTTTGAATGGATTTATTATTATAGAAAAAGGATCAATAATGTTTGGATGGATTGAGACCACATTCAATAATAAAACACATCAAATCTGATAATTATTATAGAAAAATTATATACACGTATTTCATGCTCGGAATTCTTTCTCAAAACTAAATAGTCCGCTACGTTTCAATGCCACTTTCAGACTTTCTTAAAAATAATATACACGTATTTCATGAGTGTAATTATTTCTCATGACTAAATCATCTGCTATGTTTCAATGTCACTTCAGTTATATAAATCATCGCGTCAAGGCTAAACACACGTGTTTTGTAGTATATTTGAGTCAACGTGTCCTGTAGTATATTTGAGTTTGAACAGGTAGCTTGGGATAGTTTCGATTCATGAAGTTGATAGATAACACATTCATTGAAAATGAATGACTTTCCATCCTTATATTTTCATTTTTAAAAAGAAATATTCCAGCGTTGCCACGTATATGAAAATAATACATGAAATTCATTCTTGCATGCGCCAATATATGAATAAATCACGTTTTTAATTTATGTCTATTTATTTTTACGGAAATGTTTTAATTGGCAACAATGAAATATTACAATGGCTTTGAGCAAAAATATCCGTTGATACCGCGCAAAATTGTTCTAACATAATTCGGGAATGGAACGTCGTAGCGGGATGAAAATAGTCTATAACCTTTGCGCAAGTTCAAGCAATAAGTTGTCCAAGTTTCATCGCAATCGGATGAACGGTACGGCAGCGCATAACATATGAACAAACAAACAATCATTTAAATATATATATATATATAGATAAGCATTTATGTGTTTACTAAATGTGTTTACTATTGGAGAAAGTGTATGTCCAGTGTTATCCCATGGAGAAAATGTGTTTACTATTGACAGCATGTAGCTGTCAATAGTAAACACATTTTCTCCATGGGATAACACTGAGGTGTGTGAATCCAATAGGGCAAGTAAGTACACAGCAGCTGTAAAAGGAAGGCCTATTACATATCAAACACGTCTTCGTAATTCATGTTCAACATTTTACGATGTAATATTCAAATAACTGTTTCATACACTATTCTTTAGGAAAAATTTATAAGCATTTACATTACAGCAATTAAGAAATATTAACGTATTTGTGTATTATTTCTTAACTTTTCGTAAGTTTTATATCGCTACAAAAAGTGTTGCAGTAGGAAATGATGACAAAGTAGATTTCAAATAAGCACTAAACTATATCTTTCTACGTCAATAAAATTTTACATATCACATATAAAAAAGCGAAATTAAAACGAAATAAAGTTAAAAATTTCTATTTACTATTTCCAATATTGAAAAAATGTCGGAGTAAACTACTGTTTGATACAATTTTTTACTTCCTTTGTCGACCGGAGGATTTAAACAATATAACTTACAAAACTTGTATAATTTTATTTATTATAAAATTATAATATTATGCCCTGTAATATTACCATTCCTCTCAACAAATTTACCTGCCACAGTTGCCTGCCATTGCTGAGTAAACATGCCAAATAACTGTGATTTCAATAGATTTCTATTTTCGGGGTAAAATAATTCGCATGTTCTGTGTTGCTTCGCGTGTTTGTATTCGCACAGTTTCTATGCCTTCTTAAGTAACCTGGCGATTCGCCAGAGTAGAGTTTTGAATTGAGGTTGAATAAAAGGACAAAATTCTCTTGGATTTCGTCCATATATGTGTCTGTTATTATTTTTAAATCTTTATTAAATCCAAAAATCTCAAGTGATCCAGATTCTGCGACTAATATTTCGGGCCCGTTTCATAAAGCCAGCATTTCTTTGAAATGCATGCATCAAATTATTAGACACGGGAAATTATAAAATAACTCAGAAAGTCTGAGTTAACAAAATGAAAGGTCTGTGTGGGATTGACTCGGAAGTCTTGCATTAATGGCTACGGACCGTGGCCAAAGCTGTAGCTTTATGTAAGTCACTTTAAAGCTGCTGTGTACTAACCCTATTAGATTCACTCACCTCAATGTTAACCTATGAGGGAAAATGTGTCCAAGGATAGCCTACTTGGATCGAAACGTTTTTTTAAAAATTGTATTCCGTAATAGACTCTCAACTCAATGTCGGCTTATGGAAAAATGTTGACCTATTGTTGACCCAATGTTGACCATATTATTGACCTATTTTATCCCTTTTAAGATTGCTGTGTGCTAACCCTATTGGATGTTAACCTATGGAGAAAATATGTCTACTGTTTACAGCTCCATAAATGCTGATAATCTAATAAAAATAGCATTTTCAGATAGCCGCAACTTTTCTGCACCTTGCAACAGGATGAATTTTATAAATTTCGTCCACCAAAGGAATTGACAAGCGTTTAAAGCACACTACATGAGATTTTTTTCACGAATAATTTAAATTTTAAAATATTACTTGCATTTCTTTTGAAAATCGAAAAAAGGCCTGAAGGTCTAATTTTTTATACCTTGATTAAAAAAAAAAATCTTTAAATCCAAGTCTGCAATGCGTGAACAAATTTTCTCCATAGATTAACATTGAGGTGAGCGAATCTAGTAAGGCCAGTTTACAGCAGCCTTAAGCGCAGCCATACCGTATTAAAAGTTTATTTTTTCTCACTCTTCTGTCTACAATTCTCCCTTAGATATAGAAGCAAACATACGAAGCATTTTCGGAAAGTAAAGATACTTCACTGATAGCAGCAAAGGAAAAGTTTCTGTGAGCCCGTTGGCAACACGGACTGTAACCTTGAACATTTCGCTTTCCCCTCGACGTCATTTGTTATTTTTACGGTGAGTCTTGTTTGAGCAGCACGTCTTTATAAAGTCTGCGTCAGTTCAGAATCCCGCCAAATGTGGGATACACGATCCTCACCGAAGAAATTATGGCTTCTGTCTTCTGGGACAGACAAGGCATTCTTCTGATTGACTTCATGTCTCCCGGCACCACAATTAATGCTGATGCATATTGCGAGACTTTGAGACGTCTCAGATGGGCAATTTAAAATAAACGCAGGGTTTTGTTGACAAGAGGAGTTTGCTTGCTGCATGACAACGCTTGTTCTCGCACAGCGCTTCAAACCAAAGCACTACTCAAAAGTTTCGAATGGAAAATTTTAGATATTTTAGATCTTCTGCCATACAGCCCGGGCCTTGCACCCAGGGACTTCTACTTATTCCTTTACCTGAAAACACATATTGCAGGGCAAAACTTTCATAACGATGATGAGATCAAAATTGAAGTTGAAATGTGCTTCCGAAAACAGGCGGCAAAGTTCTATGACTGTGGAATACAAAAGCCTATACCTAGACTTAACAAATGCTTTGACAATGGCGGCAACTAGGTCGAAAAATAAGGCATGTACCAGTAAGTAATTTGTTATGTACATTTAATCAATTAAAATTTTTTCGAGTGAGTATGCGGCATTGTATCTTTACTTTTTTGAAAATGCCTCGTATGTTCATCAGCTTCCAGTTTAAATGTAAGAACTTGTGTTTCAGAAAAGAATTGAAATATGATAATTTCATTCCAATTCAGACTCATGAACATTATTATGATATCAGTTGCAAAACATCGTCTTCTGTTTTTCCTCTCTTGTAATAATGCAAAATGGCAAAATGTTAAGAAAGCAATCTTAATTTTAATCCTCTATAAATTGCTTGAGAAATTTATATTCGGGTAACTTTTTAAAAAAATTTTCAATACACGTCGGAAATCTCTGGACACGTTTTCTTTATAGGTTAACAGTTAGGTGAGCGAATCCAATAAGGTTAGTACACAGCAGCCTTAACCCTTTCGCGACGGCAGTTCCGATCACGCGCTTTCCTCTGAGGCCGGAAGTTTTTCTCGTGAGCGTACCTTCCAGGCCGGCGGACTTTTAAGAGCTAAGCCTAAAGTTACCAAAAATTCCGAAATAGTAACATTTACAAACAAATCTATTTATTTAAGCTATATATGGGTTACTTACACATTCTTTTATCATTTTTCCACTAAAAAATTTTTGTTATACAGTTTAAAATATTTTTCGCTGGGACATAATGTCGAAATCCTACTCTCCCTTTCCACAGTAAGATACTTTCATCAACTGATATATTCCTATCAGGAATATATCCAGAATATGTCAATAATATATCAAGAACTCTGAAAGTTTTGAATGATTAAATCTAAAAAAGGTTTAATTTTTTCAATCTTTTTGGCATTAGTAGAAGTGAAATGCAAGTATCGAAGAATTTCGATGCGTTGGTCCCGACTCATAACCTTACTGAAAAAAGGTTTTGCAATCATTGGATTCGTTGAGTAGTAAATCTTAATTTTTGGTTTTTTCACGTTACCCATTAAAATTGTCAAAGCAAATTAAACAAACATTTCTTCTTTAGTTACAGGCAAAAATACTTCGAGGATAAACTCTGTTCACTTTCCGGATTTATGAACCTCTCATACGCATTAATTTGGTTAGTATAATATAATACGCATTAATTTAGTTATTAAATCCATTACAGTTTCATCAAAAAAACATCTGAAATAATACAATTCATTTGATACAGCATCATCGACTTTTATTCCGCATGCCGCTGTGAATGTTAGTAGAGTTAAATCCCTTACGGGAGAAGACCACAAAGAAGTACCGTCCCGCGATATACTCAGAATAGAAATGTCTGATATATCTTCATAATCACTCTGATCTCCGTGTTCCAAATAAACAGATTCACCCGACGAGATTTTTGTATCACTGTCACTACTTTCATTTTCAGACACATTTCTTATCAATTCAGAAATTTCGTCTTCTGTTAAATATTTTCTCATTTTCTCCATATTAAATCATCAAAGGAAAGAAATCTCACTGCAACAGAATCTGATTCTGACTCAAAACCCATATACCCAATGCTACAATCCCACCGCAAAAGAAAAATAAACAAAGATATCTCGTAAACAAAGACCACGTGCAAAGTTAAAATGCCCTACCCGCTGACAGCCAAACGCAATACATCCATTCCTCCGTTTGTTTACATAAAACGATAGACAGCATGTGATTCATACTAGTCTTGTTTTCGAATAGAAGGTCCCAACTACGTGTACTCCAAATTTCATAGACATGCGGTGCCATCTTGTGCCCCAAAAATTAACTAATAAAACGTTCCGAACTACTGACACGTATAGGTGACGATCGGCCAGAAACGCGGATAGCTGCTGTCACGTATACGTGACGTTCGCCGCGAAAGGGTTAACCCTTTCAGGGTCAACAACCTACACCGTTTGCACGGTGCAAATTTTCTCCCCTATTTTTTAAAGATAAATAATCTTTAAAAAAATTTTAAATTAAAGGTTTCAAAATGTTTTTACTTCTTTAAACTGATAACAGATGGCAATACTAACCATTTTTCTGCTCATTTAACTGTAATACATTGAATACAAATCACAAAAAGACTAGAGTTAGGCGTTTGCACTGTGCAAACGGCGCCCCTCAAAGGATTAAGCAATTTTCTCTCTTGTACAAGAGATGAAAAGTCCAATAAGTATGCTCCAGTCAAAATGGTCACAGAGCATACAGGTTGGAGAGTCCACTTCACAGGACATTTCTCTAAATAATCATGCCAACTTGTCATTCTAAAGAGGGCAGAAAGCTTATTTTTTTTTGGTAAATCATTTGGATTCTACCTCGTCGGTTAATCAATTGTGCCCCAGATTTTACTTGAGCACAGCTTGGATTTGCTCTGCGGGGACAGTTTTGAAGAAGTAATTACAGTCGAACCACGTTATAACGAACTTCAAGGGACCAAAAGTTTTGTTCGCTATATCCGAACCGTTAAGAAAAATGTAGCTTGGTAGAGTTCACAAAATGTATAACTCATTAAAGTGTATGCAATGTGCATTCAATAATGATGTATTAAAAAGGTGATAAAATCTATTAAAAATTGTCATTAATGAATTAAATCGACTAAAATTGATTACATTAAACTGACACAATACTAACTAAATTACTTACAATAGAAAAACGGCGGCACCAAAATTTTCGTTCGTTATATGCCGGGATCGCTGTAACAAGGTTAGACTGTATATAATAACTTTGTAAATCTTATCCTTACTGAATATATGATCTAATATTGAATGAAATCAACATGGGAGTAATGTATCTATAAATAGGAGTTATGGAAAAATCCGTGAGTTTTTGTCAAGCACTTTGAGTCCACTATTGTGATATTTATACATAACTAGCTGAAAACCCGTACTTCGCTACGGAGTACATTCAAATTAAATACAACGATCAATGTATGCAATTAATGCCAAATATATATATATATATATATATTTATTTATTTATTTATATATATATATATATATATATATATATATATATATATATATATATATATATATATATATATATATATATATATATATATATAAATCGTAAGAGATATTTTTATAGACAAAATAATGTAGGAGAAAATATTTAAATTAAATGTAATAGTAAATATTAAATAATATAGTACAGTTAATATAGTACAGTTTGAGGAACATAATATCTTTTACTGTATTTTAATATTTTTTTGGATAATGTCCAATCGTCTGCCGCATTAGCAAGAGAAATTTTTTTTTGTCTATTTAGTTGTTATGCACTTGACGATAAATTTATTTATTGTACTAGAAAAAGAAATCACGTGATTAGCATTTAATAAATGAAATTCTAAAAGTTAATCTTTAAAAATTCACCAAAATCAAACAATGGAGGTAAAGATTCGAAAAAGATGTCATTTTAAAGGAATTTTTACGATGTTTCTCGTGATATAAATTTTATAACCCCCAAATTATTATTTTAAATGCAAACTTAAAAAAAGTTTCTGAAATAGCTTAAAAATTTAATTTTAAAAAATCTAAGAAGAATTTTTCAAAAATCTCTCTTAGTGCACCCCTACGCTATAAGAAGAATCGCCATGCAAAATTTCAGCCCTAAGTCCAGCGGTTTGGTCTGTGCGTTGTATGTCAGTGAGTCAGTCAGTTACGGAACTGTTTTATATACAGTGGCTCCCAAAAGTGTTCGTACACTTACGAATTTCAATGAAATAGGGGTCTATCCATTAATTAAAATGAATATTTCAGAATGGGTATTTAATAATAAGATCTATAATCTATTCTTAACAAAACTACATGAAATATTTTGAAAACATAGTAAAACTTTATTTTTAACAAACCAGTAATCAAAAAGTAACAAAAACTTTATCTAACAAAAGTCATCGTACACTGAAATATTTTCGGATAAATTCATAATTAAAATTATCGTCTGGCGCTTTATTTTTTTTTGAATTGTGGTGGTATTTAATATATCGTCTGGCTTTAATTTTTTCTTGCCTACTCCGTAATATTCTATTTATTATTTAAAAATGGCTCGTAGTCGTAAAGAAACAACAAACAGCATTCGAAAATTGATTATTTTTCATCATAGTAGTGGTAAATCAGTTCGGAATATTGCTAAATTACTTAATTTATCCCATTCTACTGTGCAGTATGTGAAAAAACGCTTTAAAGAAGAAAATTGGATCGAAAACAAGGTAAGAAAAGGCCGTCCGGCAAAGTTAACAAAACGTGATCAAAGATTTATAATTAAAAAATTTGTGAAAAATTCACGTTTGAGTGCTGTAAAAGTTTCTGCAGAATTCAATGAAACATTTTCTACTTCAATTTCACCTGAAATTTTTTGACGAGTTCTCAGAACAGCTGGATTACATGGGCGTTCTGCCCATAGAAAAATTTTTGTGAGTGAGAAAAACAGGAAGTTTAGGCTTCCCTTCGCACTATCAATGATAAATAAGCCCCAAACCTATTGGAATAATGTCTTATTTGCCGATGAACATTTTTGGTGCTGATGGGCGTATAATTGTATGGAGAAGAAAAACATGAGGAACTTAATTCCAAGAACTTAGTAGGAACGGTTAAGCATGCCGGTGGAGGTATCCTTGTGTGGGGGTGCATGTCAGCATCATGACTAGGAAATTTGGTATTTATTGATGGCATAATGCATCATGCTGTTTTTATAAATATTTTAAGAGACAATTTAAAATTATCAGCTCAAAATTTGGGTATTGGAAACAACTTTGTTTTTTTATCAAGATAACGATCCTAAGCAAAACGGCTCTCAACGTTCGCATCTGGTGTCTCTACAATTGTCCACAAGTTTTGAAATCACCACCTCAATCGCCAGATTTAAACCCAATAGAACATTTGTGGAGAGAACTGGAGGTTCGAGTACGAAAACACGACATTCACACGAAAAGCGAACTAAAAACAATTATGATGGAAGAATGGATGAACATTGATGCAAAAATTTCAAAAAAACTAAAGCAATCTATTCCCAGACGTTTAAAAGCTGTTGTGGATGCTAAAGGATATCCTACTAAATATTAATTTAACGAAAAATTAGAATATTTACTAATATGTAGAGATTTTTTACAAGTGTACGATGACTTTTGTGAGATAAAGTTTTTGTTACTTTTGGATTATTGGTTTCTTAAAAATAAAGTTTTACTATGTTTTCAAAATATTTCATGTAGTTTTGTTAAGAATAGATTATAGATCTTATTATTAAATACCCATTCTGAAATATTCATTTTAATCAATGGATGGACCCCAATTTCATTGAAAATCGTAAGTGTACGAACACTTTTGGGAGCCACTCTATATAGATAACGATCTACCGCTTACAGCGTGACGAATGGAATTATTGGGTCTTATTTCTTTCATCCCGTTGATTTGTAAGTCAGTAATATCAAAGACTAGGTGTTCCGTGCGAAGCTTTTGCATGCGATCTTATTTTTTTCTTCAAGTTTCACATCCAATATTTTGATTATTCTTTAATTGTGAGACAGATTAGCTTGGTAGCTTGGTAGAATTTTGTCATATGCAATTCAATTGTGTACATAGAATTAAATAAATAAAATTAAACTCTAAAATGACATACCAAAGGAAAATATCACTCATAAAATATTCTTCATGGGAGAAAAAAAATAGATTTTAGTCGAAACAAATTGTTTTTACATGCAAAAAAGAATAATGTACACCTACACGGATATTGCCAAGAAAGAAATTTATTAATTAATTCACAGAATGGTAATAAAAGCAAACGATTTTAAAATTTTGAAAGTTCAGTGATCGTACGCACGCCATCTAGTGGAAGAAAATATGTTTATAATGTTTATACTTTCGATTTTCAAACAAACAATACAATGTATAATTCTAAATTAACAATTCGTCAGAAGTGGAGATCTTAATCTATAAAATGGTACCTCATGTATCGATTTTCGTTCAGTATGAAAGGAGAAAAAGCAGGGATCGTCAGAAAAAATTCCTCTCTAGAAATAACATACATACGTTATAAAATTGAAATATTGTGAAACGTTTTTTAACTGATGAGGAGTAAATATCTTCACAGCTAAGTTATGAGTATAAACTTGTTTGCATATGACGCTCATGTGTTGAAAGTGAGTATTTAACTAGTGTCTATAAACTACTCCATACTTTAAAAATAAAAACTTCCAATATAAGCTGAATTTTCCGTTTTCCGTTGAAATGGGATGGCTATTGCAGTTATACTTTATTTATTTTCACTGAGTTATGTGCCTCGGGTTGCGGAACATTCGATTGGTTCTCCTATCGGCTTGAAAGATAAGAGTAGATCCCTTCTAAAGGGGAATAATTCTGGGTGAATAATTTTATTGCATTCAGCATATTCACTGGCTATGCAGGGTGGATGAAATCATAGTAGAAAGCCCTAGGTTCTTTGCAGCTCTTGAGTACGCTGGCTCTCTCTTTCTCTCTTTCTCTCTCTCTCTTTATGTATATATATATATATATATATATATAAATAAAAGAAATAAACATCTTGTCATTTTAAATTTAAACTCATTTAGTATTAGGTCTAGGAATATATAATTTTAGGCAATGTAAAAAAAAAAATCACTGGGCATTTTTGGGGGAGGGGGGCAATTGCCCCTACTGCCCCCCTCTGGAGCCGCCATTAGGAGAAACTCACTCTAAAGGGAAATTTCTAGTTATAATTTGACGTTTTCACTCACCTTGCAGTAGATCAAGAAACTTTCATAAAGTTTTACATTAGTAAGTTGTAAAAGTTTATTGTAGTATAAATAATCCGGGGCTAAATACGTTAAATTACGTCGTTAACTGCAAAAATTATACTTCATTTTTTACGCCCCTTTAAGGTTGTTAATTTTGTTTAATGAAAACTCTGGGCTCAACCCCTCTCCGTTCGATTATGGGGGATTTATTCATCCACCAGTTCAAAGCGTTGAGTAAATTGTTAGCGACCTATCTTCTATGAACATTTTTCGAAATGCCACACCTCCAGTAAATTCCCTCCCTGAACCTTGTATTGACTGTGTAGTCGGGCAGAATATTATTTCACCCTGACATGGTATTTTTATGTGGTTATGTAAACGTCGTTGGAACTTTGCATAGGTACATTTCAAAATTTTGGTTACATTCATTCAAAGGTACGTCTTTACGTTCCAGGCACAGATATGTTTAACGTATGATAATTGGGGCTGTCATCACGTGACTTAGGCAAGTTCCACGTACATTTACCTCGACAGGTTTCAATTTGAAGAGTTCTGAAAGAACATACACGTGACAATCTTTTTTCTATTTTTTTTTCTCCCCCTGCGCCTAAATGACGCGCAGGAGGAATAGCTGGGAAGTGAGAGAATGCTCGGAGAATGATAGCGTTTGAGAATGATCAATAAAGTGCAAACTGCAAATCATACGGAGAGAAGCACCCTTTAAAAAAATGTCTCTCTCACCTATAACAGGCAATCTGCCAAATGGTTATGACCTACATTTCCGTTTTCGGCGCATTCGACATCTGCCCGGAGTGTAAAACTGAAAATAATTCCTGTCGGATATATATTCTGTTCCGCACTTTGCCCCATCCCCCTGTCATGTACTGTGTTGTTTTCATTAGCAGTGCTGGTCCTACGATTAGGACGTACTCCCACGTATTTGTGAGTGCGTGTGTATGCATGAGCGTATACATCCCTTCCTGGTTCGAAAAAATATTTGTTGTACTCCTAAGTGCACATGTTCTTGTATTATGGAATTATATGCTTCATAAATTGAAGAGAAGGTACTCATTCCATTTTACAGAGCTGTAAGGGCCAGAAGAAATCCTGATGGTCAAATCACGGGTTTGATCCCCGTTCGTGTGAAAATTACTTACCCCCTTCTTTCTCGCTGCCGACAAAATTAAGAGGGGAGGTGTTTCGCCTTCTATTTCTCGTGCACAGGATATTTCCGGGCTGGAGTGTTTAAAAGAAACGCACCAAAAAGATTAAAACAATCCATTTTATTTACCGTGAAAAATTTTTATTTCTTATTTTACATACCAGATGGCAGCACTAGACTATTTATAATGTAATTGGGGATGGGTTTCTTTAAACTAGATATGGCAGATCAAAAAATAAATCGAATCGTCCGGATAAATTAGGGCAATTTTATTCCAGTTTTCTTGAAAATTCTTCGAACGTTAAGGGGTTAAAAAATAACTGTGCGGAACAATCTGCTGTCCGGAATGACTGAGAAGAGACATCCAAGAGCACGCAACGAAGAACGAAGAAGTACGACGTCATATAACTGGTGAGAATGGTAGTACATGCTCGTCCTCTGCCGTCAAAAAACACCTTGCTGCTATGAATAGATGGCAAGAAATGTATGCAGCAGCTCGGGAGTACTATAACCATTCGGAAAAGTTTCACAAATTTAGTTTTCATGTTACAGCAGCTGCTCGCCTCAAGTTAATTAATTCCGTGCAATGTTTGGTTTGGCGTATTTGTTGGAATACATGTACTTTCAAAGAAAAGAAATTTTAGTTCTTTATAATGACGAATACGCTACTTAATGTTCTTCTGTGTCTATGAACATATTTTGGCTTGGAAATGACCCGGATGAAGTTCATTAAACAGTTTGATATTCAAGCTTTAAAATAGGACAATGGTGTCTATCAGTGTGTAGGATTGATTTATATAGTTATAACTGTATTCGTTAATAGTTATATTAACCTTTAGCTTACGGTGCCCATTTTTCCGATTCCCTCTTTAGAACGGGAAATTTCCTACTCCCTCTGTAAGAACGGAGTTTATATCTATCTATCTATATATATCTATATCTATATATATCTATCTATCTATATATATATATATATATATATATATATATATATATATATATATATATATATATATGCACCGGGTGCGTCATAAATTCGTGCAAAGTTCAAAAATTCGTATTAAAAGAAATAATGCTCGGAAAATTTTTCTGTTTGCGCGAATAGGATTAGAGGGACATTGGATTTTTTTTCCACGTAAAAAAAAAAATGTTTCCAAAAGTAACCAAAAGAGGGCGCTTTTGCGTAAGCACGTTAAGCCTGTATTGCAGGAAATACATGCGTTACCTGTTGTCACCTTCATACAGGATGATGTTCCACATTTCACGTGATATCAAGACATTCCTGTTGGAATCTTTCACTGAAGACCGAGTTCTATAAGTCGCGGTTATGAGGTTCAGTGGCCCTCCCGATCACCAGACTTGACCCCAGGAAATTTTTAGTTGGGGGGATTCTTAAAGACTCATGTGTACCGGGGATCCCCAACCACTTTGGTGGAACTGAAAAATGTCATTCGACAGACAGTCGCAGCAATCGATGCTAGAATCCGCTGTAATGGGCTTAGTGATGCGCCTCACTTGCCTGTTATCTTGTCCTGTTAGTAATGTTGAACATGTTACTTTAAAATAAATGCACAGTCTCATGTTATTGTGATCTGTTTGATTTTCTGTTTGAGTTTGCCTGATTTGCATAAAACGTCTCCGTATGACGTGTGAGCACCCTCTTTCTGTTATTTTTGGAAACCTTTTTTTTACATGGACAAAAATCCAATGTCCCTCATATCTTATTGGCGCAAACAGAAACATTTTTCGAGCATTACTTCTTTTATTTTGAATTTTTGAACTTTGCATGAATTATGACGCATCCGGTATTATATATATATATATATATATATATATATATATATTCATTCTTTGGCCCGTATTCTTGGTATACATGATATTCCACCCCGTAAGGAAAAGGTTAAGAGATCAACATGACGGTGATTATATGGAATAAGCCTTTTTCAACAAGCTATATGTCATACCATACATTACCGTAGTGTTTGAGGACCATGAGGTTAAAATTCTACTGTTCACAGAAATTCCAAAGACAATGCGGAAAATTCCGAGTTTATAATCTTGTTTGCGTTGCCCATGATTCCTAAAGTGTCATAGGATGGGCAGTTAACAACACTGTTCATTAATTTATTTTAGATAAGAAATTACATTCCAACTGCAGTATCTAAACCTATATCAAAGATCATTTAAAATAATAAATACAAAAATTTCCATCCAATACCCCTTTATAAGACATTTCAAAAATACGTTCAAAGCCCTATTTCCATAGGCCTGGGGAGAATGAGGAAGACGTACAAATTTCTACTCGGTTCAGGATTAATTATTCGCCTCCGTCGCTTTAAATTAATAACGCGGAATGAACAGCGTGTCGTGGATAAAAATTTCGATTCTTTGAATGACTCCGTGACAAATGGCATTTTCCGATCCTATTGAAAGAAGCGGGTGGAAAACTTATTCTGCTCTGTGCAAGCATTAGTTTTGCGTTGAGCTGCGCAGTGTGAATGGATGTTCTGTGGATTTCATTCGGCGGGGGCAATCCTATTCTCGTGAGACATTTATCTGCAAAGAAGACTCATCCCTTTTCATCTGAGCCAAGACAAAAGATCCCTTTTCCGGAATGGTGTCGGCCCGAAACCGGAGATGGTCCCGCTTCATAGAATTCCTTTTTTATTGATGAGTAAAACAATATAGGACTTTGTGAAACGTTTGGAGATTCAGACTTGCTGTAGCGTTAGCAAGACAAAAATTAAAATATCGTGATTAGAAAGAAATCTACCCTGAATGCTGTTCAACAACTTATGGTTAGGGGACCGGAACAAAGTAAAGGGATGGAGGGGGGGGGGAGAAAACACTTGCCCCTATGCGTGAGCTCAAGGAGAGGTGACAGGCAAATGCAAAATGATCCAAAAGGATCAAAGATAGCGTCAACTTTTATCATCTTGAAACTGAGAGGAAAAGTTGGGTGCTTACAGATTGCTCAAGGCAGTTCATGCGTTCGCTATGCCCCTATCCATGGCACATCTCTCTGGAAAGAAGGAGATTCAGAGTTCAATTCCAGAGCTATCCAGTTATACTTAAAACGAAGAGAAAAATTGATTAATTTGAGAATATATATGTCGTTTTAAATCTTTCTGTCATCATCAAAACGTTTAAAAGGGAAGCAATTTTTTTTTCCATATCCTTTTCGAAAAACTGAAATGAATTTTAACTAAGATTACTCTCTTGAAATTTAAATGCAAGAGAAAACAATAAAAGTAAATTCCTTAACTTCCATATAACTCGAGTTAAAATTCCATTTGCATAATCCGCTGGCAATAAGACCATTGATGTCCCCCTACGATACTTTTTTTTTTTTTACCAAGATATTACTATAACGTTGAAGGGAGTTTTCTCCCCGTGATCCACAGGGAATATTTATCCAGACAAGAAATAGGGTGTGGTTTTCATGTGGCATGCCTCATTAAGGTGTATTATCATTATGTACACAATTATGAACACTATCCCATGTGGGAGAAAAAAAAATCTCTATAAGGCCCATATGTTCACAGTACTACTTTCCGATCATTATGTTCATAATCTACCGCGTTTGTATGCATTCGTGCTCTACGCCTTAAAAGGAAAATAGTCTGACTTATAATAAAAGTCACCTGAGCGATACCAAAATCTAAGATTATATAGAAATATTAGCTGAATACCCATGCTTTGCTAAGCAATACATTCAAATTAAATACAACGGTGATTGTATGCAATTAATGCCAAAAAAACAAGGAAAATATATTTATAATAAATACAACGGCCAATTTATACAACTAATGCCAAAAAAAACCCAAAAATATATTTATAAAAAAATCGTAGTGGATATTTTTATAGACAAAATAATGTAGAATAAAATATTAAAATTAAATACAGCGGTCAATGTATGCAATTCATTTGTATGTTTAATATCCATAACACATACTAATTTGAATTAAATTCTTAAAAAATTTCATCTCAATGAATCTAGTGGTTAAATTTTATCTTTTACCGTATTTTACTATATTTTTATGTCATTTTATTTCGTTGTTATGCACGTCACGCAAAATTAATTTAAAGTATCACAAAAAAAAAAAGAAATCTCGGGATCAGCGCTCAATAAATTAAATTCTAAAAATTATTCTTTAAAAATTCACCAAATATCAGAAAATAGAGGTAAAGATTCGAAAAGGAGACGTGGCGGCGTTGTGGTACAGCGCGCTGGTTTTCGGTGCTGAGGGTGCTCGGATCGAATCCTGGCGAAGCGCCACTAAAGTGCCTCCGTTTGTATCGTCCCTTCATAGGGGGCAATTCTGGTCCGCCTATATGGCGCCCCCATAATAAAATGGCCAGCAAATCTGCGGTGAATTATAGGCGAATGTCTTCGCGACAAGTGCCTCCGCATTAAAAAAAAAAAAAGATTCGAAAAGGATTTCATTTTAAAGGAATTTTTATGATCTTTCTCGTGATATAAATTTTATAACGGTCAAATTATTATTTTAAATGCAAACTTATAAAAAATTACAAAAACAGCTTAAAAATTTAATTTAAAAAAATCTAAGAAGAATTTTTAAAAAATATTTCTTAGTGCACCCCTACACTATAAGAAGAATCGCCATGCAAAATTTCAGCCCTTTAGGTCCAGCGGTTTGATCTGTGCGGTAACTGTCAGTCAGTGAGTCAGTTACGGAACTGTTTTATATATTTAGATAATTTTTAAACACACCCTTTATTAATATTGTTTTAATTTAATCGCGGTCCCTTTAATCACCGTTCTAAATTTGCTTCTTTTCCAGTTCGATTTGTTTTTCAAGTTTTGTTCTAGCCTAATTAGAATTTGGATCACTCAGAAAATCCTTTCTCTATTTTACGTCTACCTAGGACTCGACGTCGCTTTCGGTGCTGAGGGTGCTCGGATCGCATCCCGGCACGCACCGCTAAAAATTTCCATGTCTAGGCCGGATAAGGGCACTTTAAATCCGTTGACCGGAATGTCCCTCAATGAATTTCAGCGAGGGTGAGAAAGGGTACGATCCCCCAGATGTCATTCCTGCGGGTGCTCGGTCAAAACTGAGGTGGTAACTAGCTAAGATGGACTCCGACCCTTGTGATGTAATTTAAAACCAGAGCTTCACACTTCAGCCTGAAGCCTATATGGACCTGGCCTGGAACTTCCCGCCAGGGGGCGTAAGAAACAACAACAACTTGGTCTACCTGATGTCTCGAGCTATAGTTTATGATCATCTATGGAGTGATTGCGACCAGTTTCGTTTAGCAGTCAAATGGCTTAGCTTGGTCCTTCTTCTCCTTCCTTGCTGACCAAAGCTTGAGAACAGAGAAGATTGGGACGCAGCGTATGACGTAATAAAGGAAGGTTACGACTATTCTTCGGTAATCCTTGTGTCCTAAAATTTATATATACCTTATTTGGATCCTGACGGACAGCATAAGCTCCATTCAGTATTTAAGGCATTTGCCGGATATCGTCGATAGTATAGGTCAAGGTATTATTTTCAAGTTGGCAAGACTTGGTCACAGCAGTTCTGTGTGTCTCCAATGGATACCGGTTCATGTCGGTGTGCCCGGAAACTAGATCGCTGATGAGCTGGCTAGAAAGGGATGTAATTACCCTGACGCCAGTTTCTCCATCTTGTAGCCTTCAGAAATTCATTCCCTTCACAAAATTAGAATAAATTCATCTTGGCGTACTCCCCCAGTTCAACACTGGTATGCCGAAAAATGGCCCAGGCCTCTCTCTCTGCAGTGCAAGAGTTATAGATCTCTGCAGACGGCTTTGGCGCACCTTAGAAGCGGACTCCTAGGTAGTATGAAATTTGTGGAGGGGGAGATATATTTTCTGTTTGTCCTTGCTCCCTTCCTGATTCTCCTGCTCACCTCTTAGAATGTATGGGCGCCTCTTTGAGACTGCTGTCGGTTGAGCAGGATTTTGTCTGTGTTTCTCTTTTGCGGCCGGGTCTCTTGGACTTGGCGTAATCTTTCCTACAGCAGGGGGATTGGAAACAACAACATTTCTACCTTAAGAAGTTGAGGTGGTCTTCGATACATTTTCCAACATGTCTCCATTTGTTTGCATGTCTGGTATCATCAGTCTTATTTATAAAATATCCAAAAATAATTTCAAAGAATAATCCTAAACTCTGAAATGTACCTGAGCAGTGAAAACTTAAATGCTATATATCTGGCCCGTGGAGCTCCGTCTGTTGACTCCGCATCTAAGTCTATCACAAATGTGGGAAACAGATTTCTCTTATACTATATTAACGCTCTCAGATTTTGTGCATAAGGGGAATCAACACATTGTAAACAATATCAGTGGGTTAAATATATGTCACGACCAATGGATTTTATAAGTTACCCTTTAACTTTAACATTTCTACAAATGCTGATGCTCTATATAAAATTTTGTGGGCCACCCATAAAATTTTATATGGAGTATTATATATGGTGTAGTGGTTAGCGTTCTGAGGTGCCACACAGTGGGCTTAGATTCAAATCCTTAATAATGCTTGATCGTTTCCGTGACGTCACCCTCATAGGGAGTAATGCTGGGTCACATATAGGGCGCTCCCAAAATAAAGTAGCCAGTAAATCGCGGTGAATAACAAAAGGTGAATGTCTCACGACAAAGTGCCTCAGCATTAGACAATATATATATATATGTCAAAACATAACTGAACTGTCAAAATATAGTTAAGAAGTACGGGGACAGGTGGTTTAAAATAATAAGAATCTAACATTTCATTTACAAAGCGCGCGTATTTTTCAGTGGGGAATCATCATTTAAAAGCGACTTTGAGCGGAGAGCGAAGAATTCTAGGCGAGAGGATTTATTTTTAGAAGTGTAAAGGTTTTGGGCGCGAAGTTAAAATTACAAGTTCAGAAATTTTAAAGGTCCAGATGACCAAAGGTTGATGTCTGCACATGCGCGTGTAGCAGGGAACTCGGAGGAAATCGGGTTTTGGCGGCAGATTTGGAGGCGAATTTCGTTGAGAGCGGAAGTTCGCGGCATTCGTGCCGGATAGATTATAAAATGGCGAATCGCGGTAATGAACCTGGAGGGTGGTCAATAGAAGAAAATCAATAAAGAAGGATATATATATATATATATATATATATATATATATATATATATATATATATATGAGGTTGTGAAAGACAAAATGGTATAAGTCAGAAAGTCAAGTGGTGTAAGTACAAAGCCTTTTACTGCCCAAACTACAAAAAATTCCACTATAAATTGAATAAATTATAATTCATAAGAATTATTATAATATTTCAAATAACAATTGTTTGCAATTCTACGATAAATTGAACATGGAGATTACATTTTGGCCCTCAGCTAAAAAAAGTTGGAAATGTGACTTACACTACTTTGCCTTTCATCACCTCATATATATATATATATATATATATATATATATAACATTTTGTAAAATGTTAAGAAAAATTCAGTTCCACAAGTGCCGGGATCTCAGATATTAGAAGCATGGGAGAAACGCCAGATGTGTAAGTCTTATAACATTGTTGTAGTATAGAAAATCATCGGGAAGGATCCTGTGGAGAAGTTCCGAAGGTTAGTTTCCGTATGTGTACGAATGGCCCAAGTATGCCATTTAATTACGTAAAGTGCGGATACGTCGTCAGATCAATCACGTAAAAGTTCTTTTCGATGTTGGTCAGTTGATAGATATTTCTCATATTGTGTTGCAGAAATTAAACAAAACCATCCCTATGATAATCGCGAAGTTTTATCTATACTGTGTGACTTTACATATGTATGCTGTCAGTTTTACAGATGCCTACTCGATTTCGGAAGATATGTTACATGTTTCTTTTATCGTGAAATACTCTCATCATATCTCTCTACAAATGCCAGTAATAAAAGCTACTTAACATCCACTTCTATAGAAGAAAAATTCCGAATGTATTGTGTCAAATTTATCTGTTAAAGAATGCTTAATGTAGGTAAAATACTTTCTTTGGTTCTATTATCATGAAATACTCTCATACATAGTTGTATCGCTCCATACTGGTTTCTGATCATCCATAAATATCTATATATATATAACGCGTAGGTATGCGGCACAAAAATCAACGATATTTCTACACTCCGAATGGCAACGGCTGCAACAATCAGATGTAAACATTAGCGGGAAATCCGCAATTTGCAACCGTATGTCAACATGGATTTACGCACTGAAATGAGAAATGCTCGAAAGCGAGCTGCACGATCAAGTGAAATTTGGGAAAAGTCTCAAGAAAGAAAGCGAAGAAGAAATTATTCATTAAGAGCGAGCATAAATGAGGCGAGGTTAGGCTTAACCGTTGCCGGTATAGCAACCGATAGCCAGTAATAGTTAATTTTCTACACTTTTTTCAGTACCGTATTTGATGTACTGAAAAAGTGTAGATATCTTAATTTTGAAAAATAGTACATACAGAGGGGGAAGTAATTTATAAAATCATTGGTGTTGGGTTTCTCAGTCTTATCTATAACTCAGTTCTGAAGTAATGGAAATTCACATTTTTTAATCACGATGTTTTAGAATCAGCCCTATAAAGATTACCCCTAAACAACGTATATTTATGATGACAGGTAATGGTAACATTCCTTACATATGCTACTTTCAGTTGAGATGTTTTGCAAAATAAAATACCTAAAACTAAAACTAAAACTATAACTATAACTAAAACTAAAATCGACCATGCTGGTCACTCAGCGGCTAGTTTAAAAATAATTCCGGATGTGTCTTAGTAAATGTACCTGAGAATATTTGTTAAATGTACAGAAGACATGTTTCATGTTTCTTAAATCATTGAATTATCTGTTTATATAAAACAGTTCCGTAACTGACTGACTCACTGACATGCAACGCACAGACCAAACCGCTGGACCTAGAGGGCTGAAATTTTGCATGGCGATTCCTCTTATAGTGTAGGGGTGCATTAAGAAAGATTTTTGAAAAATTCTTCAAAGATTTTTTTTAAATTAAATTTTTAAGCTGTTTTAGTAACTTTTTTTAAGTTTTCATTTAAAATAATAATTTGAAGGTTATAAAATTTATATCACGAAAAAGATCATAAAAGTTCCTTTAAAATGAGATCTTTTTCGAATCTTTACCTCCATTTTCTGATTTTTGGTGAATTTTTAAAGATTAAATTTTAGAATTTAATTTATTAAATGCTGATCACGTGATTTCTTTTTCTGGTACTTTAAATAAATTTATGGTCACGTGCATAACAACTACAATAGCCAAAAAAAAATTATTTTTTTCTTGCTAATGCGGCAGACGATTGGACATTATCCAAAAACATATTAAAACACAATAAAAGATATTATGTTTCTCAAGCTGTACTATATTAACTGTACTATATTCTTTAGTATGTCCTATTACATTTAATTTGATTATTTTCTTCTACATTATTTTGTCTATAAAAATATCCCTTACGGTTTTTTTATAAATATATTTTTTGTTTTTTTTAACATCAATTGTATACATTGATCGTCGTATTTATTATATATATATATATATATATATTTGCATTAATTGCATACATTGACCTTTGTATTTAATTTGAATGTACTTCGTAGCGTAGTGCGTGTTTTCAGCTAGTCTTTCATAAAACTATATCCCTCTACACAACAGTACAGCGTATGATCAGTTACTGAAAGGCAACTGACCGTACATTATTGCATAAAAAAAATTCCGAATGTATATTTATATCACATATTTCTGAAGGGATATGTATGTGAGAATATTTGTTGAATAGAGAGAAGACACGTTTCATGTTTCTTTTGTCATGAAACACTCTTATAGAGTGTGTGGCAGAATGGATTCCACACATCAAAGGGTAATAAAAAAACGAACGGAACAATTTACAGAAAAAAAGTTTTATATTTTCAGAAAGTACTAAATACCTAGTTTTTTTCCCAGTAGGTTTTGAAAGTAACATCACTCAGGTAACGACCGTTATTTGCGATGCACTGCCAAAGCCGTTCTGTAAAGGCTTGATCATCCCTCGGGAAATGGCGACCTCACCAATAGCGGAATTATGGACTCATTGTACAATTTCAGGTGTCCTCGTGTTCTGAGGACGACCACCTGGTTTCCTTGGTAATGCAGACCCCTGCTGCCACGTTTGAAACCCATTGCAGGATTGTTTTTCGATCAGGAACGACATGCATACAGCCCGAAGCCCGTCCTAACTGCCCTTTGTGTCGCGGTTACAGAATCGCAGTTTTTAAAGAACGCTTCAATAATGGAATCGCGATGTTCACCGGACCAACTCATTTTGTTTACTGATAACTAGATTATCCGCCCGAACGGTTGCCACCTCCCGCGCCGCCATACTCCCACCGCTCCCTTACCAGTGATAATAATATGGGAGTCAGAAATGTGGGACTCCATTCTGCCGCATCCTGTACATCAGGGATTCCCAACGGGATCCAGGTGGACCCCTTTGGAGTCTATGGAAGTTTAAAATGAGTCTATAGTATTCCAGGGGTCTATTGGGGGTCGATGATAAATTTTTCTGTTTTAAAATTTAATTTTTTTAGGATTGTAATTATTAAATAATAATATCCATGTTAATATGTATAAATATATTCGAATATATTTATATTCGTTATGTTAGTTATTGTGACTATACAATGGTAAGAAATTTCAGGCCAAACATTAAAAAAAATTGTATCAGTGCATCAATCGCACCACTACATTAATTGAAATCGAACTTTTGTTCAATTACAATCCGTGTTTCTGAAATTTTGTTTATATTTGTGAAATTGAAAATGAAAATAGCAGAAAAATAATAATACATAAACCTAATGAACCACTTTTTAATTCATATTCTTAGTCAAATTGTTATCTTTAAGTGTTTTTTGTACAATTATTAGTGTTATTAATTATGTTTTATGCTGTATATTATAGAGAAAAATGTGAGGGGGTCTATGAAGAAAATCTTTCTTTTAAAATGGGTCGATGTAGGAAAACGGTTGGGAACCCCTGCTGTACATCATTATATAACTGTATACAAGTTACTCATAAAAGCATCCAAACATTTATTTTATATAAAAAAAAGTTTCGAATATATAGTAACAAATCTATCTGCGAATATTTGCGAATGCATTTCAACTGTTTGACAGGAATGAAAGAAAGAGGAAACAATTACCAGCGTTCATACATAATCCACGAAATAGGGTTCAATTTTAAATATCCGGTTACAGGTAGTCTATTTGTGTCGGTAAAGCATTTTTGAAACTTTTACCACGTGTAATATTTCAGTAGCTACACGCACACACCTCGCACGAAATATAAAAAAAAAAATGCGCCTAAAATCAAAAGGTTCAGAAAAGTGGATTTCGTCCGCAGGAATTAGCTTTTTTTTTTTCACGGTCGAAATGAAAATAAGAAATGGCTCCTTTTCGAATGTGCGTCTCTAGAATTTTCTGGGGGGAAAATGGAAAGCCAAATCCGACTGTAATACCCGAAAATCCAGTTGCGAATGATTCGAGTTTTGGGACTTTTTACGGATATTTTTTAAATGGACTTATAAATTGACCAGGTAGCTCCAGAATTTAAAAAATTTTTAAAAATCCCACGGAAAACAGTAAGTAGTAAAACAACATTCATCCCTGTTTAAGAATCATCATTATTATTTTTCATAAATTTAATTCTTTTCTGGTAAAATTATATTCACTAAAAATATACTTCATCTCTTGTCGCAGCGGTGAAGATTATACTTTAAATTTACATTTCAATTTCTGTTGTATGAACTTGCTTGGCATTTCACTGATACAAGTAAAACGAATGACAGTCTTTTTTCTAAAATGCTGGGCTTGGATTTATCTAAATATATATGCGGACTGAACAAAACTGTCTTTTGTCCGAGCCTTTGCAGAAGGGTACACCTGTAGGTAATGATGAATTTAGAAGTTTTGTGACCCTAGGCCAAATTTCTGTTGCCTCTCCCTTTTCCTTTCCGGTTCATTTGAAGGCAATAAGAAAAGTATAAATTTTTACCATCTATGTGATAATCTGTTAATCACGAACATTTATCGCTTACCTGAAAGCATTTGTTGTTGAATTGATATCATACTATTTTTTGTGTCATTTTAAAACAATATACATATAAATTCCGATGATCAGAGAAACTACGCAGTTCTTTCTGTTAAATTTAATTTACAAACTAATAAAATTATCTGTTGGCCCCAACTTCTCCTTATTTTGTTGTAAATGACGTTCATTATAAATATTACTATTATTATTTATTAAAATGATTTTCACCATTTTAATTTTAAAACAGTCACACGTTTTTCTGTTTAAAAATATTTTAGATAAGAAAAAGCATAAGGTATATTTATATATATATATTTTTGATAGACATATATATTTTATGATTACCTGGCCTGCGGCCCCTAATTGGCATAGTCCTAAATCCACCATTGTCTGTAGTATAGACCATACTAATTTTCATTCATATGCGCCTTAGCTGACAGGTATATCTGAGGGTTGTGCCAAACTAATTTACGTGTATCAGGCACGGGTAATAACGGACCAATATTTACAGGTCAAAAATTAAACTTATCATCTTTCGTCTGGGAATTATCTGACCAACATATCTGAGTGTGATAAAAACTATTTTTCCTCTACCCGCGACTTATTATAGAGAAAAATGTGACCGATATATAACGACTGGCTTAATCAAACTAGCTTTAATTCATTTTGACCTGAGTTGATCAGTATATCTGTTGTCTAGGCCGATCTAATTTGCTCTGTTCGAACTTTGGCTGACTGGCGCAAATAAATAAATGGAGCAAGCAAACTTTTATTTGTCCTCACCTTGACTAAGTAGTACAATTTCAGGGGGGACTTCACTTTTGACCCGTAGAGATATAGCTGGTGAAAGAGACGCTAAACATTCATTCTTATAATCTCTAATAGTCAATGCGCAGGTTCAATGATCATTGATTGTTGGTTGGTCATTTTGGTTGAATTTAATCGCAATTCGAAGATTAAAATCAACCAAACTAGAAATTCCTTTAATTTTCTCTCTTTTTTCCTTTTCTTTTGTGTGTGTCTCTAATGTGGAGGCACTTTGTCGTGAGACATTCACCTATTGTTATTCACCACAATTTGATGATTACTTTATTATGGGAGCATCCTATATGTGAGCCAGTATTGCTTTGAGGTGGCAACATGGGAATGACCATAGGCGTAGTGTCGGGGGGGGGGGCACGGGGAGACACGTGCCCCCCCCCCCCCCCCCCCAACTTAACTTGAAATAAATTAATACGGTAATAGAAGTTCAGTTAAAATCGAAAAATTTTAGAAAACAGTTAAGAAAGTTGGTTTTTTTCCCGCTTTTTCATTCAAACTGTGACATTGAAGATTCCGATTATGCTTTAACATAGTTTTTAACAATGATAGGATCCATAACAAAATTTCGATGCTATATTTTTTTTCTCACTTTATTTATATTATATTTATTTTTCTCATTGTATAACTTTTGAATACTACTCAAACATCAATTCTATTCTTTAATTTTTTAAAAAATCATAAGATTTCACATTTTAAGGACCGTCCAGCAGTCAATGCACTGAGGAGGGAGGGCCCTAACTGAATTCAATTCGTATCCCCTCAAAAGTTAGAAGTACGCTACGCCTATGGGAACGACCAAGCCTTATTCGGTATTTGAATCCGACCCCACTGTGTGGCAGCTCACAACGCTAACCACTACACCATGTGGTCGGCAATATAATTACATATACGTAGATAAATTACTTTTATACTAAACCCCGTGAGTAAGAAACATCTTTTTAAAAAATAAATTCTCTAAAGTCTAAATAAATGCTCTAAAATTCTAAATAAATGCTCTAAAAGAATCTTAGGCATTATTTAACTATATTTTACTTTTGACCATGCTATCTAATCTCACACTTATATATTTTAACGTACCACTTCCTTACGGCTATTCATTGCTCAACACAACCTGTTCGATTAAGGAAAGATTTCCTCTTTTTATTTCAGTGATAAGAATTTTACACATAACTATCCGTTCCTTGTGTGTTCTATCAATATTAAAAAAAACCGGAGAAAGCGATAACTTTATTTTTTAGATAGCACGAATTTTCTTATCGCGAAAATCTGTTTGGAAGAAAACTGATGCAGAAAGGTGCCCCAGGTTTAAACCTTCTTCTTTGACTGATGACTCTTTTATTCGTTTATTTATATATTTTTCGAAAATATGAATACGAAAACAACACGTATTTTTTACATAACTAACTACTGAAGAAATATTCTACCTATTACTGTTAGCAGATGAATATATGTAACGACAGAAATCGGGTTCACCAAAGAATCTTTCGAAATTAATATAAATAAAAATTTTGTTGCCTCTTCGTTTTTCTGCATACGTAAAAAAAATAAAGTACTGATACTGCAAGAAAAATTTATATCGCTTGGATTAATACAGGATAAATTATACATAAATTGATTTAAATGGAAATTAAGTATCTCTATAAAGAAATTAATCTATCTGTCATTATATGTCATTATATCGGTCATTGGTTAATGAATCTGTCGGTCAATATTACTACGAATATCAGGAGGATGTTTTGAATGAAATTTACAGAGTAATTATTCCAAATACATACACAATATATATATATATATATATATATATATATATATATATATATATATATATATATATATATATATGTATATATATATGTATATATATATGTATATATATATGTATATATATATATATATATATATATATATATATATATATATATATATATATATATATATATATATATAACTTCTCTAGTCGGCCACCCTACAAAACAGCTACTTTTTTTCGGAATCATTACTACCCACCATAAAGAAGTTTCACTGTATATAAATTCTTTAATTAATTCCTCTCTCTTCGTTCCTTCCTATTTTAATTTAACTACACTTCTGTATTTCTGATTGTTAATTTGAATAGTGTCCCATTTGTCACCATGAATTTTCTTCCCATGTTGCATTCACTATTTGAAGTAAATCTTCCGTTTGTGATTGCAGAACGTTACTCTGCCCAAAATTTCTCTTTGTAACTACCATCGGATGTAAAAATCTTTCTGTCATAACAACTCTGTAGAAGTTTTTACCAACTAATTGCCTTCTTCTCCAAGTAGGATTTATAATTACTAAACAAGTCCTTAGGTCCACTGTTACGGGACTTAATGTTTGAAGAAAAGGACCTCTTTCCCGCTCTAAGTTACCTTCAGACAAAATGCATAAAGCGTGCCTTTGAGGCTGAACTTAACTCTTTGAGGGGTGTCGTTTGCACAGTGCAAACGCCCAAAACTAGTCTTTATTTCACTTGCATTCAATGTATTCCAGTTAAATGAGCAGAAAATGTTTAGTACTACCATCTGTTATCAGTTTAAAGAAGTGAAAATATTTTGTAACATTTAATTGGAAAATTTTTCAAGATTCTTTAGGTGAAAAAAAATCTGCACCGTGCAAACGGGGGAGATTGTTGCCCCTCAAAGGGGTTAAATCTAAAACAGGCATCTCCTGCTCACGGGTAGCCTTGGGCCTATGTTTCGCTCTTATTATGTGCTCCTCAGAAAGGCGTAACCGATAAGTATGACGAAATTGAAGTTTTGAAGTAGAGTTCCTGGGTCTTGACGATTTTATCTCCTTTTGCAAGGTAGTTATTTCAAGGTACATGTGCTTAGTATTTAAAGTTAAGAAAAAATTTTAAAAAAGGAAAAATAATTAAAGATTTCAATATGTAGTAAATTAAATTGAGGGATAAAAAATTATTATATATAAAAAAAATTTAAAAATTTAAGATTAATGCAATAGTATGAGAAAAATTCTGGAGCGAAAGAAATTCCTAGTGCGGAATTTACCTAAATTTTTACTGGTGACTGACGAAGAGCAGGTCAGTCCTCCTACTTTTGAAAGAACCATCGTCTATCACGGATTGTGTTGTATTGCAAAAATGCAAAGAACTATATGCGTCATCATGTTACGTCAGCAGGTGATTCCTTCCCAGACAGGAAGGTAGGTAGACGAGGAACGTATATAAAGGGGGAAAATTAAAAGTAGAATGATGTTTCTGCCGTGTTGTTATGTATTAATTCCTTCTTTTGATGATGTATTCTAGTGTAGCAAGTAGCCTAATGCTATGTTGCTGTTTAGTGTTTGCAAGAACTTTAACAAAATAAAAGTTTTAGTTTTAAAATCTCTATTCTTGATTGTTGGACTTCTAACAACTGCTAAACTCTGATGCATGGGCAAGATTAAGAATATTTCATCGATCTTGTCCTACAGATTGTGGTACAAAATTTAAAGCGCAAGGAATATAAGAAAATGCAAAATTTTTTAAGGTTTGCCAAATAAGTGAGGCTTAAAGTAAAAATATCCATCTACAGCTTTATAGATTGTGAAAGGACTTGCTTAAATAAAAGACTGCCAGCCTTTTTGTATTTAATGCTTTAATTGCATTTCTCGACTAAATACAAGCTATTTACAATATATATAAAAAATTAAATTCGTGGTTTAAAGCATCGACGAGGCAGGTCAGACTTGAGTTGTCACCGTGCTCATTCAAGTATATCTAGGCCCGACAGTATCTCCTTGTCTCCGTTTCCAGCGTCACTTTGAATAGCTTAATCTCTTAATCCCTGACTGACTTTAACGCTCGCGTCCGGTGACTTTATATACCCCCGGTGAACATTCTCGAAAGGTCTGGAAAACGCCTATCTTTATTCAGTTATTGTTCCCAGACGACTAGGCACCTCCGGTCGGCAACTTCCTCTTTTGTAGCTGACGAACTGTTCCGAGAGCTGTCGGTAACACTTCCGGTCTTTATGTCGGCAGGCGACTGTCTGTCTGCAAACGTCAAAATCAATTATGTGCACAAACCGCGCGTTAATTGGTCTTCCCGGAATTTCCACGCACAAAATATTCGCTATTGTACGGGAGTCGTTACAGTAGCTTTGGATCTAAGTCTTTGCAACAAAAGTTGACCGTAGCTCCGGTAATGCTCCAAGCCAAACCTAAAAACCAAGGCTACCTTCACGCGGATGCATATTTTTGCTTTATGAACAAATAGTTCGAATTTTAACCAGTTGATGTATTTTATTTCATTAGGGAGAAGCTCGCAATTTTTTTGTGTTCTTATGAATATGAAAATTGATTTTAAGTGAAATTTAAGAATTTACTTCTTCAGTTATTAAATGTTTTATTATGTACAGAGAAATACATGTTCTAATGATCTCAGCATAAAACAATTCTGAAACAATGAAAAAAACTGTCAAACTGTTGTAAACGATATTCTGCTTTGAGAACATTCGGCCACTTACAAACAATATTCCTTTCATAAAGGCATATCCCTTTCATGCTCATTCGTCTTTTATCTCCATATATGACTCTAAGAAATGTGATATTGTCTAGATGAAAAGATGTGTCTCCTTTGAAAACAAATTGTCCTCTCTTACAGATTTATTCAATTTCTTTTCTCGTATGATTATTTGTGAATGGTCAATAGCCAACTTGGTTCTAGCTACTCCAATGAAAATATACATAATAGGACGAATCTTATACAAAATATTACGCCAGGTAATGTTAGTTTGTCTGATATTTTAAAACGGTAAGATTTTGGCGACAAATTTTTCCAGGGAAAATTATAGTTGCAGCATATATAAATCTCACATATTTGAGCCTTAAATATTTTAAATTCCACGAAATACGTTAGGTAGAATAACTTTTGCCATCATTCTAATATTAAAAGTTTAATTTTACGGGGAATTGATCATTTGGGGCTCAAAATTGGAAGAGTTTAGTTATGTCTGTCTGCCTGTAAATCTTTCGTCCATATTTAGAAGTACATTATGATATGTGTTTTCTGTTATGATAGGAGAGATAATCGTAGATTTCAATTTCAGTGCTGCAGACATTTCGAACATACAGGATCATCGATAAAAGTTGGGCACATTTCGAAAGCTCAAAATTCTAAAATAAATTGAGCAAGTGCAATAATATTCTTTTCAATCAATTTGGCAAGTGTCTAAGATTTCAAAATGTAACTGGTACGCAACCGTGACGTTTAACGTTGCGAAGAAGCGATGCGAGGTGGAAGAGGTCTTCGTTCGGCTTTCCGTCAGTGCAATGGCGGCCGTTCAGGAGAAAGCTCAAGCGATGATTGTTTGCGATAAACACGATGGTAATTTCGCTGAACTGTATTAACAGATTTGTACTCCGCTAACCACAACACACATTGAGCTTTCTCCTGAACGGTCGCCATTGCACTGACGGAAAGCCGAACGAAGACCTCTTCCACCTCGCATCGCTTCTGCGCAACGTTCAACGTCACGGTTGCGTACCAGTTACATTTTGAAATCTTGGACACTTGCCAAGTTGTTTGAAAAGAATATTATTGCGTTTGCTCAATTTATTTTAGAATTATGAGCTTTTGAAATGTGTCCAACCTTTTTCAATGACCCTGTATTTTCCCTAAAAGGGAAATTTTTTACCTACAGTACAGAAAATCATGACAATAAATAATTATTTCTCTTTAAGATGTAAATTAAATTAAAACTTGAAATTTTCTTTGAGATCTCTTTGTATTAAAATCTACGACAGATTTTAAAAACCGTGTGTCAACTCAATCTATAGCGCATTTCAAACATAAGTTTTTTTTCTTTAAGATTTAACAAGCAACTTGCATTTCTATATACGACATATCATTAAATGCATAATCAATAATTACATGATAAAAAGAACTTTTTATATACCATGTTTTTAAATTTTCTGTTGAATCATATAAACTTGACAATTCTATGTATTAATAAATACTTTTTAAAATTTTTTTGATGAATTATCCCATCAACTTGAAATGAAATCAAGTTAATTGGAAGTTAACTTGCGTTTAACTTTTCATTCCCGTTCCGGCCAATAGATGGATGCACCAGTATACAAAACAAAATTAACTGAAAAAGAATTCAATCCTGCTTGAAGATGGCTAAAAGTATTCAAAAATGCATTCTCACCGTGTTCTGAGTTAATCTAAAAGTTTCAAATGTCTATCTAGTCGGGAAATTAGTTAAAAATCGATTGCAAGATCTGTACTGGACAAACACACACACAAACAAACAAGAAAGCAAGTTAATAAAAGCATGGTAAAAAATGAGGAATTTGATGTAAATTCGAGGTGCTTATCTAAAAATTCCAGAAACAGGAAATTTTGACTTAGAAGTATTTGAAGAAACTTCATAAAAGCCAGTATATATTTTTTGGATGAATACTCTAGAAATTGGTGAATTTTTACAACAGAGCATATTCTTCCGAAACAATAATTCTTTTGATAACTTGGTCCGGTCTGTTGTAGACTCCGAACTAACCAATCAAACTTGAAAAAATTAATGTTCTACTACTGCTCATGTTGTAAGGCATTTTTAATTATCATATCTTTGTCAGTCTGTCTTGTTATACCCTACTTTCTTCTTGAATATAATTTGATATCGTGAACTTCGTCTGAACTAAGTTAGAAATCTCCTCCTATTCAATTTTGGCTGCACCTAAAACTCTCATTCAAGTTGTGTCAGAGTGAGTTCCCTTTTATTTTCTTTACTTTTTCCTGTATTTTATATTAAATATATTCTGTCTCCCGTTTGCTTCCTCTCTAATAATTCTAATGAAGGGCAAATGGATATAAAAAGAGAAAAAGGGAAAGTGAATTAAGGTTAAGGTTATTCAACGAGGTTCAGATACGAAGCATTATGGCACCTGAGTGGGTTCTACTGGAACCTATTTATAACGCAAAGTTACTCTAGTCAGTTTGGTAATGCGTTAAAAATTGATTAATGACGGACACGTGATTGGTGATTGAAAGTGGGTGAAGTAAAAATAATCTATATATATATAAAACAGTTCCGTAACTGACTAACTGACTGACTGACTCACTGACATACAACGTACAGACCAAACCGCTGGACCTAAAGGGCTGAAATTTTGCGTGGCGATTTTTTTATAGTGTAGGGGTGCACTAAGAAAGATTTTTGAAAAATTCTTGTTAGATTTTTTTAAATTAAATTTTTAAGCTGATTTTGTAACTTTTTTTAAGTTTGCATTAAATAATAATTTGAGGGTTATAAAATTTATATCACGAGAAAGATCATAAAAATTCCTTTAAAATGACAACTTTTTTTAATCTTTACCTCCATTTTCTGATTTTTGGTGAATTTTTAAAGATTCATTTTTAGAATTTAATTTATTAAATGCTGATCACGTGATTTCTTTTTCTGGTACTTTAAATTAATTTATCGTCACGTGCATAACAACTAAATAGACAAAAAGATTTTATTTTCTTGCTAATGCGGCAGACATTATCCAAAATAATATTAAAATGCAGTAAAAGATATGATCCTCAAACTGTACTATATTAACTGTACTAAATTCTTTAGTATGTGCTATTAGATTCAATTTGGATATTTTCTTCTACATTATTTTGTCTATAAAATTATCCCTTACGGTTATTTTATAAATATAAATTTTTGTTTTTTCTTACATCAATTGAATTCATTTATCGTCGTATTTATTATAAATATATATATATATATATATATATATATATATTGGCATTAATTGAATACATTGACCGTTGTATTTAATTTGAATGTACTCCGTAGCGAAGCACGGGTATTCAGCTAGTTTATGCATAAAACGATTAGTTTTTGGCATTGTTACTGTCTAGTACTACGATGAGTGTTTATGAAGTTCAAGGCAAACTCTAAGATTTAATCGGGTTGATTCTGTAAATTTTCTTTTGAGTAAGTGTAGTAAAGTTATTTAACATACACCTGTAAATAGATACTGGATAAGTGCGTATAAATATTATACCAAAAAGTCATACCTATTCCGCTGGGCATGAGCCGATATACATTTCAAGATATTTGTGTATTTTGCAAATAAATAAATACCCGTGCTAAACACCTCGGGAGGGAGAGAGGATGTCGATTTTATTTTTAGGACATTCGCTGCGTGGCGATAGCCGCTCGCAAATATTTTTCCCCATTCAGCAGCAGTCATTTTTTTTCAGAATGGCTTTTCAAAATAAATTGTCTGCGAAGCATGCAGGCATGTTTGACAAGAGATTTTCGCCGAACTGTACACGTTCGGCGAATTGATTCGTTTTTATGTTTTTTTTTCACCCTTCTCTTCCTATTTTTCTCCTTCTGGATATTTCTATACGCACACATATATGTATCTGCGAAAGTATGGGTATTTACATGTTCCTGAATTCCTCACGTACGAGTTCAGATATTTCCATGGGCGAGTCGGTATTGACAAAGCGGCTTTAGTGGGAATTTCGATCTTGATTCCGGAACAAATTTGCGCAATTTTTTTTTTTATGCTGCAACTTTTATTTGGAATTATGTAACCAGACGCAGCAAAAGAACACAGACAGTCATCTTTTATGGTTTCAGGATATTCGTACAGAGAATCGGATAAAGAGTTATCTCTCAGCGTTAATGCAATTGTTCCGTATAGTTAGATCCATTTCATCACGCTGACTATTATGGCTTAGTAGTTAACATTATAATTTTAGATGCTCTCCGTCCTACGATTCCATTACTTGATTACGAATTTCTGGAGGCCTTCAGCATTTGACTGCAGTTGAGACGTAAAAATTTTATTTTTCATTATACATATGAATTCAGTTTTGTTTTGCTTCCAGTATAAAATTAATGCTTCCCTTGGCCACATCCAACAGAGTGCGGCGATCTTCCGTGAGTGTTTATATCCAGGAATGCACCCTGTATTTTTTTTTATTATAAAAGATTAACTGGTGCAATTTTTTAAACATGTTTTAATTTAAATAAAAGTGTTTCTGCTAGAAATCTGTTTAGCCTTCATTAATAAAACTTCAAAATTTTATTTATCTATAGCTAGTCTTTAGACAGTTAAGACCGACCGCCGAAAGCGCGATTTTAGCCTGACGCCTAAAGACTTTGAAGGCAGTGTCTTGATCTCTTTCTATCCTGGCACTAGGTGGAAATCTCATATTCATCGATTTCAATCCTAGAATTCTTTTCCACCTTCTCTTACGTTCAGTACTCAAGACGTTGGCTTTTAAAACAAACGATGGAGGGTGTTGGCTGCACGTTTGTACTTATATAATATTTTTTGTCTCCGAGAATATTAGTTTTATGATTCCTACAAGGACACCAGTTTTCTTTTCAACGATACAGTATCACTATGACAACAGTCTGTTGAGAGCAAGGTTCAAACCACCTTCCTCTGGGCTGTGGAACCAAACGTCTGACAACTAGACATCCCGATGGAAACAACAGTAAATCTCACTATGAATTTCATTCCTCCCAAAATCTTAAATAAAATTGAATTACTCTACAGGTGGTAATACAAATAATGGAAACACTGCTTTAAAAAGGCATGCCGACTGCTGCGTATGCAAATCATGACGACGATGTCATCGGCATGTAGAGCTAGTAAAATGGTAAAGTATGAGTATCAGTTATCCCGCAGTAGTAGTACAGTCGATGTATAATTACCTGTAGTGGAATTGGTTTGCAAAATGTTAGATCTGAGTTAATAGCAGAAAAGTATAACTATTGGCACAATGCTTGCGATTGATCCTGTAACTAAAACTGGAAATGTTGTCACTGTATCACAATGCCCAATATCAAACATTAGGACACGGTACAGAATTGAACAAGGTGTTGCCTCTAAAAAGCAAAAAGTATAGAAGTCATACGAAGTTGACCGCGAGGGAAAGACAGAACTTGATAAGGATTGTACAACAAAAACCCAAGACCACAGAACAGCAAATAACAGCAAAGGTAACTAAAGATCCTCTTTTGTAAAAACAGTTCAGGAGCTGCATAAAGTTAGTATTTATGATCGTGCTGCAATACAGAAGCCAATCATTACTAATACTAATGCAATAAAACGTTTCAGATACTACCTCGAACATAAAAACTGTAGTTCAAATGATTGGCAACATGTCATCTGTTGAGGTAAATCGAGCTGCACATTGTTTCCTACCTATGGTGAAAGGAGAAAAAGGTTTGGCGAAAACCCTCCAAAGCATACCGTCCCGAATTTTTGGTATCCATAGTCAAAATTGGCAATGGCTCTTTGATACTGTGGGTGCAATCTCTTGATATTCTCTTGGACCCTTACTTATTCTTCAGCATCCTGTGACATCGGAAGTCTGCATAATCCATCTGGTGGACAGCATAGTTCCTATGATGAAGGCGTTATTCCCTAATGACCCATCCAGGTATCTAAGACATTAAGGCATCTGTGCATCGTGAGAGACGTGTCAACGTGTGGTTTGAAGAGTATGTATCCTGCTCACCAGTTTTCCAGTTTTTCCAGATGCAGTAATACCCCGACTTCCGCTACCCCAACATATGCAAAGTTACGCAGTTTTTGATTTTACCCTATTTCACCTTTTTAAATCTTGGAATGAAATTTCCCAAAAAGCTTTAAATGGTGTCTGGAAGAAACTTTGGCCAATATTTATTTTAAAACGAGACGGAAGCAACGCCTGAAACTAATCATGTTGCTCGTGTGATAGAAAACATTGTCGATCTTGCCAGGCAATTTGATAAGGAGGTCAATGGAGATGATATCAACGGGCTGTTGGATTCTCATCTTGAGGAGCTGACAGTCCATGATCTCATAGAGATGCGCGACCAAAGCATCAGTGAATAATCTGACACTTACAAAACCGATTCCACAGAAAACCTAATAACTATAATGAGCTTGGCAGAAGGTGTCAGCGCAATTGAGAAAGGGTTACAAATTTTTGAGAATATTGACTCTAATAAAGATCGCATGATCACGACAAAGCAGGGAATTAAAAAAAATGTTAGTCTGCTGCGAAGAAATTCTCCGCGTAAAAAAAGAGGTGATAATACAGCAGACTACTTTATTGGAATTTTTAAAAACCCTCAACATAATGTTTTAATAACTTGTACATTTGTATAATACTAGCTGCATACCCATACTTCGCTACGGAGTACATTCAAATTAAATACAACGGTCAATGTATGCAGTTAATGCCAATATATATATATATATATATATATAAATCGTAACGGATATTTTTATAAACAAAATAATGTAGAAGGAAATATTCAAATTAAATACGGCGGTCAATGTATGCAATTAATTTGTATGTTTAATATCCATAAAACATACTAATTTGAATTAAATTCTTTAAAAACTTCCATCTCAATTAGTCTAGTGGTTAAATTTTGTCTTTTACCGTATTTCAATATTTTTTGTCAATTTATTTCGTTGTTATGCACCTGACGATAAATTAATTTAAAGTATCACAAAAAGAAAAGAAACCAAGTGATCGGCATTTAATAAATTAAATTCTAAAAATTAATCTTTAAAAATTCACCAAAAATCAGAAAATAGGAGTGAAGATTCGAAATAGATTTCATTTTAAAGGAATTTTTATGATCTTTCTCGTGATATAAATTTTATAATCCTCAGATTATTATTTTAAATGCAAACTTAAAAAAAGTTACAAAAACCACTTAAAAATTTAATTTAAAAAAATCTTAGAAGAATTTTTCAAAAATCTTTCTTAGTGTCCCCCTACACTATAAGAAGAATCGCCATGCAAAATTTCAACCATTTAGTTTCAGCGGTTTGGTCTATGCATTATCTGTCACTAAGTCAGTCAGTCAGTGAATCAGTCTGTTGTGGAACTGTTTTATATAGAGAGAGATAATTGGTTACCAACCGGTGATCCGCGGACAATAAGTGGCCCGCGAGAGCCTCGGGAGTAGTCCAACACCTCATATAAAAAAGTTGCCAAATAAATGGGGATTTTGAAAGCAATGTTCATCGAACTAGATGGAACGAATATATCCGATGACTATCAGGTATTAAATTAAAATTTCTTAAAGGTTTAACATAATTATTTTATTATTAGTATATGATACAAAATAATTTTCCTACCTCCGGAAGGTCCCATACCCCTTAAGTCGGGTGTGTGTGTGTGGGGGGGGGGGGGGGGTATGGGTGGTCGGCAGATGGTTCGATTTCTGGCTTAGTGGTCCGCAGACTTCTACGGGTTGGGAACCACTGATATAGCTAAACAAAGGTGTACCCCGACTTACGCGATCTTTCGTCAATCTTGCCTATCGCGTAACTTCAGGGTATTATTGTATATTGATGAATAGCTCTGGGATAGTCACTCAAATTTTACCTTAAGAATTCTCCATTCGTCCCGCAAAAACATATATAAAGTAAACCATTATGATCGTACAATGCTTCCATCAATATAAACATCAACTAATTTAGAAATATAAACATAATCTGAAAAAAGTTAGAAACAGCATCATGACCTCAATCTCTTTAACAGAAACACCATGTTGCGACCACTTTCATTTCGGATCAGGATAATAAACTTTCAGTATAGTTTTGAATTGAAGTGAAGAGAGCTTTCCATTTCCGTTTATAGATGTATCAGTTATCAATCAGTATCGATATTTTTTTTAATTCATATACCCCCTTTTTTAAAGTTTTGCGATGAAAAACATGAGCAGCTCTGCGCGACGTACAATCATGGTCAAATTAAAGAAAGATAGCGATATCACCGCATTGTAGAGCTGACTTGTATCGAGGATACTTTTTTACAGCTTCCTTACTGCATCGGAGGCTCGCAATTGTTCGTGTCGTAAATCAAAATCCCCCCTTTTTTTATTCAACCGTACTGCACTTAAAAATTGAGAAAACAGGGTTTAAAAAACATGGAAGCATTTTACGACCAAAAATGAATTGGCTCATCAAAATAATCTAATGCTGCAAATACAAAAAAATAAAATAGAATCTCCTTTTTTGTTTGTTTGTTTATCTTATCTTGCACTTTGCGTCGTGTTTTAAATGTTTATCTAAAAAAACTTACTATTGGAGCGTTCTACATTTACATATGCATGCAAACACACTAACACATACTTACATATTAATTACGTGCGTTAGAGGGAGAAAACAGGAATAAATTTGTTTAATATATTTGCTGTAAATGGATACGTCACAAAATTTTCCCCATAATCAGAGGAATTATAAAATTATGTTGCCAATAGAACTATTTATAATAATTTCCCCCCCCCCATTAGTTCCTGTTTCAGAAACAGAGTGGATATAATATTTCAATTAAAACAATGGTTTATATATCCAATATAAACAAAATCTAATATAAACAAAAATAGATTTTATATAGGAGGATGCTGTAGAATTCATGGAGTTTCACTTTACTGAAATCGCGAGTCATCCAAGAAGAGGATATTAATTTTGTAAACCTTCTTTTTGAATGACTTGAAAAACTACGATATACTACATACAATAACTACATAAACTATATGACTTGTATAACTGCATAAATCCCTGTAGTTCATTTAAAAATATTTAACATTAATATTTTGTTGTATACAGGACCATTTTTGGAATATGTCGTACCCCTGCTAGATAGTGTTACATCTCAAAATAGTCATATTTTCAAGAAGAGATAAAGAAGATATATGTCGAAATTTCATTTCTTGTTTTATGAATGCCTATGATAATTTTGGGAAAACTTATTGTTCATATCACTTCAGAAGGCAAAACTATATACTGTTAAAGTTGTTTTCAATTTTTAAAGCATGATTTTGGGTTTTAATTACAAGATATAACCCTCTCCTAGTAACTTCATTTTGTGAACATGGACTGAAAAGCTGGAGGGAATACTGTCATATCTCTATACTAATACGCAATCTATCTAAACTTTTCACAATACAAAGAAAAAAACTTGATAACATGAACTGCCCGTTAGAAAAAAATACAAATATATTTACCAAATAAAAATATTTATTTTGCAAATAAAATTTAATGAACCTTTTGACTACAGGAATATTTTAATACAACAACATTAGGCACTGACAAAAATCTTATTTTCATACTTCGCGCATGAGCAAGTTCCCCCTCATAGTTGTGGAAGAGGGTAATAAACGCCATCTAGGAGATTGTGTTGATATTAGGTTTATAACATTATTCGAGAATGAGAAGCACTTCTTATAGAGTATTGTGGTCCAATTATCTCAAAATCGAAAATTTCGGAGATGTAACACTCTTCTAGGTGCGATGTGTTAACCTGTTTTCCTTCCCCTCTTGACCATATGTTTTTATTTCATGTTAAATATTATCAGCAAATGTTATCATACAACAAAACTGCTTATTATGTACTTATTTCTATCAAAAACCTCATCAAAAATTAGTTGGTGTCGGATCCCACCCGACCGTACCAACTATTTCGTCTCGATGATAACATTTGCTGATAATATTTAACATGAAATAAAAACCTCTTTGTAGAAAAAATAACCAACGAATTGTAATTTTGCTAAACAAAGAAAATCTCTCTGGCATTTACATAGAATGTTGTATATATGTATTAGATCTAATATGTAATTTAGTCTTGTACCTAGTTTTAGAAGTTAGTGAAACCAACTTTCCGAGCAGAAAAATGTAAAAATTAATATATACGGACATTTTTGGCCTTCAAAATCAAAATTTAAAATAAAAATCTAATTTTTTTTAATGACTAGTGATAATGAATAATGTTTTTCAACAAAGACACTCATATTTACTTATTCCTGTATCTAGTAGGGAGGTCTAGTAGGTCTATCTGGTAGGGTTCCTTCTCAACTCGATCTCTTGCAATGAGAGGAGAGAGTACGGTAGGGGGAAGACACACCCCTGGGTCGGATCCGTCCCCCAGTGTACCGTTTGAGGGTGAACACGGAGTTCACTGCTTAATGTCAAACGTTATGTGAGCAAAATATCGAAATCTGTAATAAACTTACAACATCTTACAAGAAAAGAAAAAAAACGGTATAATAACATAACTAATAAAATACAAAAAATGTAAAGACCATTTTCTATTCATGCATCGGAATGGAAATTTTTCATTCATACAAAATAAATTTTTTATTCCCATATTGTATTCACCCGGAAACGACGTAAATAAGAATTTGCTGACAGGCCTTTCTTTTTCATTATTCCACTATTTTTAGCTATCTGTTTTAACTAATCGACGTGTCTACTGCAGCTTAGTCCCTTAATGCACAATTTTTGTATTAATTTCGGTAAAATTTAAATTTAAATTATCGCAGTGTTTATACAAAATCAGTGCATCGCCTCGTGTTTTTATAGCACGCCATACTAATCTTTTATCACTGAGTTATAAGACAACAAAACAATAAAGATTTCCGTAACGGATATAGACATAAATTTCTAGAATTAAAGCAGTCTAACGCCGAATGTGACATTGTACATATTTGGAATAAAAACAATTCAGTATTAAACGTGACACAAACAGAGCTGTTTTACTATGATCAACATAAAAGCGCGGTGCTCTTTATGTTCACGGGACTGCACAATTCTGTCGCCCGTGAATCTCACAGAACTGTGCATTAGGGTGGAACGAAAAATCCAATTTTGTAAAATTATTTCCTGATAGCGAAAATATTTTCACCCAACCGTTGAAAAAGCGTATCCTAAAATATTTTTAATTTATTTTGAATCTATCTACCCGCGCATTTGATTTGAATTTCTCAAAATCTGATCAAACTTCTCTTTTTTATATCATTTGTAACCGCGAAAGAGCGAGGAAATAAGAATAACTTAAGTAGCCAATGAAATTTTTTTTTAACCCTATAGGTGTGTATGGGCGAATGTCCTTGTCACCTCCTCTGCCCGTCATTACTCCTCTGTCCGTGCGCATGCACAAGCATAAGCGCTATACACACTTCTTTGGTCAGAATCAGTGATTTTCCGCGATTATTGTTCACAATTCGGTCGTATCTAGAGTTTCGCTTGTTAATTGTTACAAAATTGAAAATGGATAAAACAAGAAAACCTCCTATTCGTTGTATTTTTGGCAACACTGAACAGGTGAAAGATAATATGTTACCTACGTATAAGGAGGTCATGAAATTTTAAAATTTTGTAAGATTTCAGCTAAATCTTAAATTGGATACTCGAAGGGAGCCATCTGTTTTACATATTTAGGAAATTGTTGCGGTGAAAGCTACATTCCGCAACTGATTTCTCAAAAACTATGAAACATAATTCCATGAAATTTTTATCACTGCGTGATCATGTTATTTTATTGCGTCTGAACTAGAATTATTACAATCACTGCACATTTTGTTATTTTTTCAGGGGTAAATTAATGCAAAAATTTAAGGAAATTTTAAAGTATATTTTTAGGAGTTTTAAAAAACTGAAAAAATATTTTAATGTTGAATCTTTTATGTTCAATTATATTTTGAATTCTTTTTTTAAATATAAAACAGGAATTATACATTTAAGTGTAAAATTAATTTCATAGTTCTGCGCGCAAGCCAGTAAACAATAAAAATACTTGAAAAACAAGGTATATCTAAAGCATTTAAAAAAATTATTTAAAATTATTTGAGAGTTGAAAATTTGTTTATTAAAATAAATATATCAATTTATCATATACATAAAATTTGAAGAAATTAGGAGTAAATTGAAATAGTTACAAAGAGTCAAAAGGTATTAAAATATGCTTTATTTCCTCGACTTAAGGGTCGTGAGTCCCCTTAAAGACTTCCAGAGTTCTTCCATAATAATAATTTGAGGAATAAACCTAAAAAATAAGACCTCGGAATTTCAAAGGCACCTTGCAGGACACATTTACATATTTTTCAACAGATTAATAAACAAATGAATCGTTCCGGACAAAGATAAAATGTTTCTCTCGTGTTCCAGAAGAGGTTGTAATAAGAATCGATTTTTTTAATCTACCTTTTTTTTTTGTTTCTCTATGAAAACACTGAGCGCCTTAAAATCGTCCGAATTCTTTGCGAAGGAAAGAAATATCGCCAGGACTTGCTTGGAGGATACATTTTTACAACTTCCTTACTGCGTCAGAGACTTGCAATTTTGAGGATCGTAAATCAAATTCTATTTTTATGCATCAATATTGCGTTTAAATTCTGATATCGGGGTTAAAAAGCGTGTACGTTTTTTATGACTGAACACAAATTGTCTCGTCAGGATGTTTGTGCGAAGCAGAGACGTAAAAAGATAAAACTTAACTTTTTTTAAGCTTCCTGTACATTTATGTTAGTTGTCGAAAAAACGTGCAATTACAAAATTTGATTTAGTGTTTAAAAAAAGGGTTTTGGGTCTTGGGTCTGGAAAGGAAGTTTAGAGCGGTCGAATTACTTGAAATCGCAGATCTCTATACCCTGTGTCAAGTTATGGGAAATTGTCTTGACAGTATTTTTCTAATCACAGATTAGCAAATGTAGACTTTTTTTTAATTTATTTTTTTTCTTGCATTTGAAACTAAATATTTAAATGCAATGCTCGTAGCTTTTAAAATTTTAAGTTTATCTGTCCAAAAAATGTTTACAGATCATCAAATTATCTACTAAAATTCAAAATTGTTTTTTTGAAAAAATTAATTTTGGCAAAAATTTTAGAAAAACACGTTCCTAATGTTGTAAACAGAATTTAAAAATACAAATTGGCTTATCAGTAATTAGAAAAATACGCAGAAATACTTCCTCTGTATTTGAGTAGGGAACTGAAGATTTGCATTCTCAACTGATGCACTGCCATAAGCAGATCCCCATACAGTAATATATATATATATATATATATATATCGTAACGGATATTTTTATAGACAAAATAATGTAGAAGAAAATATTCAAATTAAATCTATTAGAACATACTAAAGAATATAGTACAGTGAATATAGTTTTTGGTCCATACTCGAAAGAGGAGGGGACCGGAGGTGTCAAAGAGATTACTGTATTTTAATATTTTTTTGGATAATGCCCCAATCGTCTGCCGCATTAGAAAGAAAAAAGTATACAGGGTGATTCAAAATTAATATAGAGATTACAAACAGCTATAACTATTTAATCGAAAAGAGTTTATTAATAAGAATTACACAGAATGTAAAAGGAAGTTCAAAATTTTGTTTACATACTTTATAAATGTTCTATGCGACTCCCCGTGGTCACACGGACAACATCTAAGCGGTAGTCCATTTCTCGCCATGCATTCTGAAGAAAATGTGGAGTCACCAACACAAGCGCATTAGAAATGCGCATTTTGAGTTCTGGAATTGCTTTCAGCAAAGGAAGCACATACACAAGGTCTTTCATATAACCCCATAGAAAGAAATCGCAGAGTGTCAAGTCCAGAGATCTAGGTGGCCAAGAGCAGACCACATCGTCGGCATCTCCAGTTCGACCGAGCCAACGCTTCGGAAGATGTTGGTTTAAAAATGTGCGAACCTCCATAACCCAATGTGGGGTTGTTCTATCTTGCTGAAAGATGTAATCCGTGAAATCCGGAAACAATTCCAGAATTCAAAATAAGCATTTTTAATGCGCTTGCGCTGGTGACAACACGTTCTTCAGAATGTATGGCGTGAAATGGACTAACGCTTAGATGTTGTCCGTGTGACCAAGGGGAGTCACATAGAACATTTATAAAATATGTAAACAAAATTTTGAACTTCCTTTTAAATTCTGTGTAATTCTTATCGATAAATTACTTTTCAATTACACAGGTAAAGACGTTTGTTATATTCATTTAGACGTAAAGACGTAATCGCTATATTCATTTTGAATCACCCTTAATATTTTTTGTCAATTTATTTCGCTGTTATGCACGTGACGCAAAATTAGTTTAAAGTATCACAAAAAAAAAGAAACTACGTGATCATCATTTGATAAACTAAATTCTAAAAATTAATCTTTAAAAATTCACCAAAAAATCAGAAAATGGAGTCAAAGATTCGAAAAAGGATTTCATTTTAAAGCAATTTTTATGATCTTTCTCGTGATATAAATTTTATAGTCCCCAGATTATTATTTTAAATGCAAAATTAAAAATTTAATTTTTAAAAATCCAAGAAGAATTTTTCAAAAATCTTTCTTAGTGCACCCCTACACTATAAGAAGAATCGCCATGAAAACCCTGCAGGTTTAGCGGTTTGGTCAGTGCGTTATCTGTCAGTCAGTCAATCAGTCAGTCAGTCAGTCACGGAACTGTTTTATATATATAGATTAAAGGATATCTTGAATTTAGTGCATGTCTCTGAAATTTCACCTTGGAAAATCAACATTTTTTTTTCTCCTTTTTCTTTGCCAATTCTTTGCTCAGTATGTCACGCTAACATTTTACTATCACAGCTTTATTAATTCCCACTCAAATGGTTGACTTTTATGATTGCTAGAGATATTTAACTCTGAGATATTCAGACAGTACTTGTGGAGTCATATTTTGCCCTCCTTTATGGATTGTTCGTCTCAAAAAGTTGTGCGAATATTTTAGAGCAGTACAAATTCCGGATGACATATTTCTTTGCGCATTTTGCTTGTAAAGAAATTTTGTTCCAGCCTTTGAAAAAATATACTGCAATCTCCCAAGATCTCTGTACAATGACCAGTGCAAGTTCGGGTTCATGTTATATATATATATATATACACTCATGGACAAAAACATTAGCGCACCAAGAAGGAGTCGTCAAAATGAAACGAAATTTTACATACGTAATGACTACTTTGATATAAGTAAATGATAAGAAAATCAAAGAAAAAGAAAAATTTATTTCAGAGAAAGAGCCAAAAGAACGGAGGAGTTAATACTCCGTTGGACCCCCTCTAGCGCGAATGCACGATGCGATACGATCGGGCATTGAGTCATACAAGTTCTGTATAATGTCTTGAGACATTTCGTTCCATATTTGCTGTAACCTTGCCTCTAGTTCTTTCAAACTCGTGGGATGCCCAACTCGTCATCCCAAATGATCCCAGATATGCTCGATTGGAGACAAATCTGGGGATCGGGCAGGACAAGGAAAGGTAGTAACAGTGCGGAGACAGTCTTGTGACACCCTTGCCGTATGAGGCCGAGCATTGTCTTGTTTAAAAATGGCTCCTGGGAGCCGTTGCATGAGTGGCAACACATGTGGTTGCAGGATTTCATGAACATACCGCTGGGCTGTCATGGTGCCACGGAACAATACTAGGGGTGACCGTGTATTGTAGGCAATGGCACCCCATACCATCACACCAGCTGTGGGAGCGATGTGTCGCTGTACAGCAAAGACAGGATTGAAGCGTTCACCACGGGCTCTCCACACACGAACACGATTGTCATCACTGCCGAGATTGAATCTGGAATCGTCGCTAAAGACGACCTGGTTCCATTCCGCTGCAGTCCAGTTTCCTCGTTCGTGGCAAAACTCCAAACGGAGGAGTCGATGGGTGGGCGTCAAGGGCAGCACACGTAATGGGCGCCGCGATACCAACTGTCCTTCAGCCAGGCTCCTTCGTATGGTTCGAGAAGACACAGAGGCCCCTAGTGAAGGTGCTACCTGTGCCTGGATGGCGGCCGATGAAGCAGTTGGCTGTACGCGTGCATTTCTTACGATGTGGCGGTCTTCTCGACGACTGGTCTGTCGAGGGCGTCCTGAGCCTGGTCTTCGTGTACATGACATCTCTCGGGTCCACTGGTCCCAACACCACCTCACAACACAATCAGAGCGGCCTAATTAACGAGCTACTCGCCTAGCTGACCACCCAGCTTCCATCATCCCGACGATTCTCCCCCTCTCAAACTGCGACAACTGCTTATATTGTCTTCGAACACGGCGGAATGGCATGTCTATCTCAGCTGTTCCTTTGTAAATGATTCAGCACACTCAAACAAGCTTTGGTTACCTGTTTTATACTCCACAGAGTACGATGTTCAACGCCCTCTACCGGCTATACGTAATGCGCAATCATGCTGCATTTCTAATCTTTTGCATATCTCCCAGACATGTACCTTCATTGCAAGTTTCGTTACGATCCCGCAATTATTTCTTGGTGCGCTAATTTTTTTGTCCATGAGTGTATATATATATATATATATATATATATATATATATATATATATATATATATATACACCTTCATAACGGTCCTGCGGAAAGGAAAATTTCAGACAATTAAACTGTCCGTCCGCCCGTCCTCGCGGGTTATAATTTTGGGCAGCGCGCCAAACCCAGTCTATCACTTGGACAAGTTAAACAGAAAAATACAAAGATGCGTCAAAATTTTGAGATACATATATTTATATATATATATATATATATATATATATATATATATACATACGTACATATATATAGAACATATATACATACAAATAGGTGAGCAACGTTAAGTAATCCTACGTTAATACCCCGCGGTAGTTTCGTTAGAAGAGACGATCTGAAATTTTTCTTTTGTAGTATACCTTTTATCAAATTTAGCATTTTAGCGGTGATCGTAAAAAAAGTATAGGACTGAAAAAAAACCTTTCGTCTTTACCACGTACACAACTCAGTTTTAACTGGAAGTTGTATTAAAATGCCAGAAATAAATGAAATTGACATAGGGGCCTGCAAAGTATGCGCATACTCGAAGAAAAACATTTCCGAAAAAAAATGTCATGATCCGTATTCCGGCTAACGGAAACTCAGCAAGAAGTTAAATTGAACAAGTTATAAATGAAAACAAGGGTATGCCGGTAACTTACGTAATAGAAAATTTTCTTCTCTTGTAAAACACATTCTAACGGTCTGTTCACATAGAACCCCTCAGCTTCAGCGTTAAAGATTCTGTTGGCACTGATTGGTTAAATGGGTCAATGATTGGTGTATGATTGGTTAAAAACTTTTACGCTGACGCTGACTTATTCTATGTGAACATGGCCTAACATCGCTTTCTAGAGCGAGTGGCGTCTGCAGTGGCGCACGCGGGTATTTAAATGCGAAAGACATGCATAATGCTGTATTCATTAAAGTAATGCATTTATGATGCTACTAGCTGAATGCACGTGCTTCGCTACGGAGTACATTTTAGGATAATTACAATGAAAATCGTAACGGATATTTTTATAGTGAAAATAATGTAGAAGAAAATATTCAAATTAAATCTAATAGAACTTACTAAAGAATATAGTACAGTTAATACAGTGTACCAGCCATTATCCACTACAAAGCTAAAAGCTGTACTGAACAATTATCATGTGTTTGGTCTTCATAATAAAATCTGTTTTCAATTACTTTCACAATTTCTTTATAACTGAACCCATAAAAACAAGGTAAAAATAGCTATGTTCTATGGGGTAAACGGATTAATTTTTCATCCTTTAATTTAAATGGGAAAAACTGCTTCGGTTTACGAACGTTTCGGTTTGCGAACCAAGTCTCGGAACGAATTAAGTTCGTAAACCGAGGTACCACTGTATATAGATAATAAGGGGGAGGAGTGGCATTGGCACACCAAGCGGAACAAGGAGGAAGGTTACTATTTGCCTGTTCTGTGATCTTCAGAAGGCCCAATAATTTTTTCGTTAAGTCATGGTCCTTAAGTATAAAGATACTCTATCTATACTCTACACAATATTCTCTGATTCGTGATTCAAAAACTAACTTGAAAGACTAGTTTTCGTGAAACCGAAGGACAGATGTCTATGTGATGACGCAAGCATAATGTTGATCATACAAATGCAGAAACCGGCGTATATTTCAACACCTGGCCGAGAAAAAAGAAATAATAAGAAGAAGAATGAGCATCCATTACAATGTATTATTAGGAATTTCGAAAGCGTTGCATGCAGAACAATCTCGAGACATTTAAGCGACCACAAGCTTCAGTTTTGTTTTAAATGAAAGCCGAAACCTTTTTTTCTCTATCAAAGAAAAATAACTACAAATATTGATTTTTCTGATCTAACCCCTACTGCGATTTGAGATTTAAAAGATATTCTTATAATGAAATGGCATAAGTAGATTTAATCCGGGAAGCTATCGACAATCACAGTAAAGAAATAGTTATAAGCAATCAAAAGTCCTGTAGACATTTAGCACTAATTGTTTTACAGCTTTCCTATTGTTTATTTAAGCATACTATGAACATAACATAAGAAATCGATATAGGTAAGAAATGATAGAAGATTTATAAAATCTATTTACAATATATACGGCAATTTTACATGCCGTATATCATAAATCAAAAGCCTACTGATTACTCTCTCCCATTTTGAATAGACTGCAAAATCAATTTGGTGTGTCTACACAAACTTTCTTATACACCTGAAAATTCAGAGTGTCATTTCCACTCTGATGCACTACCACGCTCAATCTCCGTCTGAGGGTCACGGAGTAGAAGCCAAGTTTTCCAAAGGGGGTTAGAAAACACCCCTTTCGAAAGAATCACCTCAAAATAGAGAAAGGAATAGTAGAACGTTACTGTACCAATAAAAAGAAGTCCGCTGATTATCTGACTGTTGGGAATAATACATTGTCCGCCCTTTGAAAAAGCCATTCTATAAAGACCAAACAAGAGAATGTTTAAATATATATATATATATATATTGTTACGTGTTAGGGGCCAATTTGGCGTGTTATCGCCAGCGCCGGTTGTTCAAAAGAGATCTCGAGAATTAAAAACCATGGTTTATGCACGCTCACACGTCTACCATGGAGAAAGTAATAATTGCGGACTTCGGTCAATTGTTAGAAAATGGTTTAGTTGTGCGGTGTGACGTCACGGGTTTTGTTTTGAGAGTTAAATAGGATTTTAGAATAGCAATTCAGTTCAAGCTTTATCCTTGAAGAGATAGGTGATTGTGTTTATTTAGGTATTTTATCGTCCCAGGATTTGACAGGGAAATCTTAGTGGAGTTTTCGCTGGACCTTGCTGTTTTAAGGTTGTATGTTATTTTTATAATAAGTGTTATATTGAATTTATAAAAGAAAACTTTAAATCCCAAATTGTCACGAAAAATATCTAGGAGCTGGAAATTGTGGACTTTCAGCGAAGATTAGCAGTCTTCTGCTGTATCTTGTTAAAAGAAGATTGTATGTTAGTTTTGCTGTCTATAAAAATCTCTGTTTTTCAATTGTGGTAACTGGCATATTTATTTCATTTCTTGAATTCACTTGTAAAAATAACTTTCCGTACCACGAACTTGATACAATATATATATATATATATATATATATATATATATATATATATATATATATATATATATATATATATATATATATATATATATATATATATATATATATATATATATATATATCTGTGGCTTGGTACAACAAGTGCCTAGATCAGTTTTTTCCAAGATGTCTTTGTTTGCTTATGTCTCTTTTAAAAATATTATTTTGAATGTAAGAAGTACCCAAGTCTGTACAATGGTTTAGAAAGCAATTTTAAAGCATCGTATATATATGTATACATAAATATATATATATATATATATATATATATATATATATATATATATATATATATATATATATATATATATATATATATATATATATATATATATATATATATATACAATGCTCTTCAACTGAAGAAACATACAGTTTTATCAATAAAAATTTTTGTTGATCACTGTCCCATTTACATTTTTAATTAGGTTAAAAATAAGTCTTCCAACTGAAAAGGTCACAAAAATTTTATTTTATATACTACCTAAATAGTACTGCAGAAAAAACTTACCGAATAGGGCAGATTCGCACGGGTTACTCCAGGACTCTTAAACAGTAAAAACAATTCAAAATAATTGTAACACTTCCCTTCTTCCTTTATATTTTTTTCTCCTACAAACTTAAGCCAATGAAGGGTTAGAATTATAATATCCTCGTCTCAACAAAACAAAAGTATAAAAAAAAACTTAAGCTTTTTTTTAGAGTTTAAAAAGCTAAAGAAAACCATTACACAAAAAAATTCGCTTCAGAATTTTTAACCTAGTCGAAAGAAGATCCACGTTTTGTTGCAGGTTAATAATCTTAAGCATTGTTTCAAGAAAAGAAGAAAAAAAATCAACTGAACGCTTTTCATTTC
>OU015495.1:58249608-58557108 GCA_907164885.2 Dolomedes plantarius | reverse complement strand
AATAAACCTAATACATGTACATGCAGTGAGATTCAAACTGTAGAACATTGCCTATTTGACTGCATCAACTTTAATCATCTTAGAGTGTTTTTACCTGCAGATATAACAAACTGGGACAAACACAAATTCTTTACAGATTTTTATTGTAAAATTTTTATTAAAAAGGTGATCTCCATTTTGATGGATGAGAACATTCCTTTCTTCCATTCGTCATAGTAGCACAGTTCTTGCTGGGTTACTTGTTGGGTTTCTTTTTCCGGCTATTTATAGTGCTACTTACCTGAAAATATTGTAATTATAGTGAATATAAAATTAAGCAGCGTATGTTGATGATTATTTGATATACTATGTGCAGACAAAGCAATAATAGCTGAAGTGCGTATGAGGCACAGCATAACGGTAGTGCTGGAAAGTGTGGTTCACTGAAATGTTTAGTTGTATGAAATATGATGCATCGAGCAATGATTAATAGATTATTGTAAATGCATTGAAACATGTACCGGGTGTAATATAATGGATAATTTAATATTCTATATCATAGAAAATTAGAAAAGCAGTAAAGGTAGCTCATTAATATGCTATAATATAGTGCCAAAAGGAGTTAAAAATAAAATGAATACCAACATCATGTTGTAAATATGTATATGGTATCATTGTATGTATCAGTATAACGTAAGGTATATTTTACAGTAGTATATTGATAATTTAATGGGATTTTATACAATTGTTTTCAATTTAGAATTAACAGATTGGAATGGAATTTAATTATGAAGAATAAATTGCAACTGTGTTGTAATTATGTAAATGAGGTTGTGCACTGTATCGCAGTTAGTGTTGTGTATTGTGTAAATAGTGATATGTACAGTATTAAGCAGAGTTGAAGTAATGTGTTACATATAGGGTATTATTTATGTACAGTGTCCTTATGTTTCGTATTATTGTATAACCCAATGACAAATCTAAATATAACAGGATAATACTTAAAGAAAAAAATGTTGCTTTGGTGTGACGGTCCCGCTGGTCCTGAAATGGACTGGTAGGTCCGCTGTGGCGACGACTTTTTGTCAGCAGGAAAATTCGCCGTATTATCTAGCGATAGGGACGGCAAGACTTATGAATCTTATCTTGTAATTATTTTTGTTTTAAAGATCATCAATATTCGATGGCACTTTTACATCGAGATTTCCCCCAAATTTTGGGTAATTCTGAAAAATCACCAAGTAATATCTAATAGGAAAAATAGCTTTAAAAATGTGTATAAATCCGTAACTCTTGGTTCGATTCTAAGGAAATTAGCTTTATTCTGTGTTTTCTCATTTGAGGTTTTCCGTATTCGTAGTCTACAGTGCGCTGTTGCACTGGAATAGGGACACTGGAATAGGGACAAATAAACTCGATGTTTTCGTCGAGAATGCAATTTATATTGTTACATAAATTTTCACATCCAAAAAGTGGCTAGTCATGGTTATCAACCTTTAGGAAAATTTACTAGGCTGTTTTAGACAAATTGGTGTATTTTTCTAACGAGAAGTTACATTAATTTAAAATTTCGTTGTTCACATGCTTCACACGTTTCGTCAAATACTTTTGGATTTCTATCCGGTTTAGTTGTTTATGTAACTTGAAGATAAAGTTTTCTGTGCAACATATTAAATAGGATATTTTTTTCAGTCCCTATTTTTTCTCGTACTCGGGAGCACGGTAACTTTAGGATTAAAATATCTACAATGGATCGACGAGGACATGCCATAACGATAAAAAAAAACCTCTGAAAACGATAAATACATATTGATTGAATAAAAATATAATTTTAGTCGCTTTAAGAGACAGTTAAATAATGTAAAATGTTCATTTTAATGTCTTGAATATATTTGCATTTCCGGGCCAGAAGTATCCTAGTGGTACCGCGTCGGCTTTCAGTACTGAGGGTGGTCGGATCGAATCCCGACAAGTGCCATTCAATGCCTCCTTGTCTAGGCCGGATATGGGCACGTTAAATCCGTAGATCGGAAAGTCCTTCTATGAGATCAATGGATGGGGAAGGTACGATCCCTGTAGTTGTCGCTCCTGGGGGTGCTCGGTCAAAATTGAGGCGACACCAGGCTAAATCGGACCCTTGTGGTGCCATTATAAACCGGAGCCGCAGCCCTCTGCCCGCTAGTCTATATGAACCTGGTCTGGAATACTTCCGGCCAGAGGGCATTAGAAACAGCATTGAGGTGCCACTAACACCACCCTAAACAAACCAACAACACCTCCTGGTGCACCTCGAGGTGCACGAGCGGTTGGTGTTGATTCCCATGCACGGTATATCCATTGAAAGCAACTAACATCTCTCGCGGATCTTTTTTCTCGGTGAATATATCGAAAGACAATGCTACGTTATTAAAAAATAAATATTTACATTCCCTTGGAAGTAAATAAGGAAAAGCCACAGTATTTAAACAACTTATTTCTTTGGATGTTTGACTTTTCATAGTTGTAGTTGAAATTAAACTACTTGTTTTCATAATTTATGAAAAATCATCATGCATGTTTTATTATGAAATAATTTTTATGGTGAACATTTTTTTCATAATATTTGTAAAAATATTTCTGTAATGATATAAAAAAAGTTTTTAAAAATAATGTTATTCTCGTTCTTAACAGAGTATTGAGAAATGACCTCTAAAATGAGTTTTGACTATTCTATAATGCAGCAGCCTTTGCTCAGGCCTTTACTAATTGAATTAATTATCGGGCTTGTCTGATTAAGACCTCAGGTAACTCGAATAATTGCAGGCCTGGTAGAGGTTAACTAACGATTAATCGGGCCTGGGCCGAATGGGACTTGAATTTTCAGTCCGTGAGCACCTCTATTTTATAATTCACCCTCTAAAATTAAAAGAATATATTGCTCTGCCAAGTATGACTACGTCAACTCATACAGGATTAAAACAATAATTCGTGTCAGTGGCGCACCCAGGATTTTTTCTTGGGGTGGGCCGAGATGAACGGATAAAAATATTTATAATACAAAATCAATATTCATAATACAATTTCTATTTCTTTGGTGGGGCAGGGTCCCTCCCCCCCCCCTGGGTGCGCTACTGATTCGTGTAATCTTTGATTTTCCTATTATTAAGCTTCTGTATACTAACCCTATTGGTTCGGTCCCCTCAGTGTTAATCTAGGAAGAAAATGTGTCTACACTTTAAAGCTACATAAATGCTGATAATCCAATAAAAATGGTATTTTCTGACAGCCGGCACTTTTCTACACCTTGCAACAGGATTTATTTTATACATTTGTCCACCAAAGGAATTTACAAGCGTTCAAAACACACCAGACCAGGATTTTTCCCCGGATAATTTAAACTTTAAAATATTATTTACATTTTTAATTAAAAATGAAAAATGTCCCAAGGTGTCGAATTTCTTTCTTTATTACGCTGTACAATTTTTGAAAGAAAATCTTTCATTCCAAGTCGGCAGACCTTGGACGCATTTTCTCCATAGGTAAATATTGAGGTGAGCGAATCCAATAGGGTTAGTGCACAGCAACCGTAAGATCTGTGATCAAAAAGTAGGTCAATCGCGCTTTTCCTATTATTGATTTTTTATTAGAATCTCTGATTTCTGCCTAAAACCGAATATTTGCACAATTTTAATCTCACTAAAGAATTATACTTCCATTCTTTCGAAAATCTGATTGCCTAGACTGCTTTATCATATATCAGCATTTTGGCTTTCTTATTGCAATTTCCGTGATAAAACTCAATTTCAGTTCTCATCGTTATTGTAAAATGTCCCCATCTGCTTTAATCCGTCATCCTCCTCACTAAATCTTATCTCAGATTATTCACTATGAATTCGGCCTCTAGCGCTATACGTTTCATCCCCAGATCTAATTTACTGGATAACTATAACCCGAGGCAATACTTCGAATACCGTGAGCTTACTATTGTGTGAAAGTTGCTGATATCGAGACAAAAGTGGATCTATCGTATGAAAAATGTAGGTTTGCTACTCTCTCCAGCCTGATCCGGAACAGGATAAGCATCCCAAGAAAGGTAGGAGATAGACTCAATCGTTACGGCCCTTACCCTGTGGAAATGACAACTTTGCCGATCGTTTTCCTGAATTTAATCAGGCACAATATTTCATTCACTGACAAAGAGCAACAACAAAAAGTAGATACATCGGAAGACCAAATTTCAGTAGTCTCTTCTAACGAAACTACCGCGGGTTATTAACGTAGGATTACAAATCATTGCTTACCTCTTCTTTTTTTTTTTGACACATTTTGGTACTTTTCTGTTTAACTATTTACTGCTACTGGGTCTGGCGTGCTGCCAAAATTATAACTCGCGACGACGGACAATTTTTTTCTCTCCGAATGACCGTTATTGAGGAACGTAATCCTAAGTTAAAATCTTGGGGGAAAAAAGGAGAATAACGGGAATTGCTCTTGTACAGTTTTTAATTTTCCATATCGCCACGAGCAACGGGTAAGATTTGCATCCAATAAAATTACAGTTCAAAATTTTATTTTTATCTACCACATAAATACCCCTCACTGCTGCAATGTATCTAGAAGAATTTTCCGTTACCCCCCCCCCCCCTCCCTCCTTACTTTGAAGAGGAACAGATGTTAAATACTTTTTATCTATGGTTTGGATTATTACATGCATCTGAAGACTCCTTCAACTTTTCCCCCTGTAGAAAAGTTCCCCTCTGCTCCCCCATAGGCGTAGCGTGCTTCTAACTTTGGGGGGGGGGGGGGCATGAATTTAATTCAGTTAGGGTCGGTCCTCCTCAGCGCATTGACTGCCGGACGGTCCTCAAAATGTGAAATATTACGATTTTTTTTAAATTGAATAACAATAGAATTGATGTTTGAGTAGTATTCAAAAGTTATACGATGAGAAAAATAAATATAATATAAATAAAATGAAGAAAAAAAATAGCATCGAGTTTTTGTTATGGATTATATCATTGTTAAAAACTATGTTAAGACTAAAGACACATAATCGGAATCTTCAGTGTCACAGTTTGAAAAAGCGGGGAAAAAATAACTTCTTACAAGGTTTCTACAATTTTCCGATTTTAACTGAACTTCTATTAACGTTTTAATTTATGTCAAGTTATGTTTTGGGGGGACGAGACCCCCCCCCCGTTCCCCCTAAACGCTACGCCTATGCCCACCCCCTTTTTCCACGCTTATATATTTGGTGTTTTGATTCGTGACATGTATTTATATCAAATATTAGACCATCCAAAAGTCAAGAAAAGCTTTAAGTTTTAACAGTTCACAGAGTGTTGATAGATAGGCAACTTGAATAACACAGGAACTCGAGGAATCAACGCGAATATGATTAGCGAAAGCTACAAAATGTAATTTATTCATTTTTATGCCTGCTATAGGTAGATGTACCTAAGATTATGCTACAGATTGGGTAAAATACTGCCATAAAAAGAAAGCTTCATTTAAAACATGTAATATAGAAAGAAACAAATTACATCTGACATTACAGTTTTATAACTGTCATTTCCTACATCTCTAACATATTTTTTGCTGCAGCACCATATATTGATCAGAATTTTTTTTAAGTTTCTCATGTATAGTTCTACCACCCAATGAAGCTCAGCTCGGCATATTGCCAAGAAATACTGCCTTCGTCCTTAAAGAGAATGATACACTGGCTGGAATGTAGATCAAACTTCACGTAGCTCTCTCCCGTGTTATTTCATAAGCATCGTTTATATCCACCTTAACCTATATTTCAGTTGTCTGCAGAACTACAATTTTTCTTGTTTCTATTCCGCTCTTACTGCACTACGGTATATATTAAGCTGAATATCGAAATTTAAATTGAATAGAGCGTGAATTGCGTATCACTTTCTTGCAGTGACCTCATTTCTCCCGCCAAACTCATATATTTTTTATCACTTTAAAGCAGGGCCGGATTTACGTATAAGCTAAAAAAGCTACATCTTAGGGCCTCGCAATCTACCGGGGCCTCAAATAGCAAAAACAAAAATATATAAAAATTGATATAAAAATATCTCATAGAAAAATCACTCAAATGAAGCCAGACATATCACGATAACTTTTTACGTAACTTTCACGAAAATAATTTAAATATCAAAATGCAACATTAAAATAATTTAAGCGCATTGTAAAATTGATTGAGACTAAATTTTCACCTGAATAAACGATTAAGTTTTTATGTAATACCAATTATGTTGTTATATTAATTTACTTTTTACCTTTTATTTTAATATTTTAATTTAAAACTTTTTCTATGAGTCTTATTTGTCGTTTTTAAAACCCTTTAATTATATAATTATTTCTGTGACTTTGTAAACGCATCCTTTATTATCTTTTAATGAAAATTAAAAGAAATATATTTTCATACATTAAAAAGGCGTACATATTTAATTTTTTAAGACATCAGCTGGTGTAATTTAAAACAGCAGGGGGCCCCTGGGGTTCGTATAGCTTAGGGCCTCTGCAATTCTAAATTCGGCCCTGCGTTAAAGTTAAACTGTTTCTAGCACAGGCATCAAACCTTGAGTCTACTTCACTATTTTCTCACCTATGTCCTCCAATGGTAGTAAACTTAGGTGTCTTGGTCATTAATCATCTTTAATTAAACTATTTTGGACGGTTGGGTAGAATGCATAAATTTTTATCTTGAGATTGTGAACTTTCTTTCTAGTTAACGTTAAAACGTATTCCTCCTCTCACAACCTCCGATTTTAATTCTTCTAATAGCTGTTCCATCCTTCCAATTAGTTCTTTGAACACCAAGCTCCTCAAATGACCCGACTCGAGCCACTTTAGGTTTTGAACGCCAATGCTGTTCACGTCTGAAACTAACATAATGGGAAAATTCTTCACCCTCCGCGTAAAACTTGGCGCAGTTAAAGTATCTAATAACCGAGTATTACAACCAAAGCTCTGCATTAGTTTAGGAAATGTTGTAAGCGATAACTATGTCAACATATTTGTAACTGCGTGCCCGTAGCGAGCTGACGATTGTACGACATAAACTCTGATATCCAGGCTCCATGTTCTGTCTTCTTATCGATGACTGGTAGTGGGATAAGTGGATAAATCAGGTTATTGAGCATGTTTCCATGTAGTGGCACTCGAGTAAATTACAAACTTTCCCGATGCCCGTATTTATAACCGTAGCCCTTTTCACGCATTATAGCTCCGCTATTTTTCAGAGTAATTGCATACTTTAACTTTTAACAGTAATTTTTCAGATGATTACATGTAATTAGCATCTTTGTTTGAGGGCAAGATGAAGTTTGAAGTCACTTGGATGTATGACATAACATATATATATATATATATATATATATATATATATATATATATATATATATATGTATGTATGCTAAGAATTAATTGAGAAAATAAGTTTATAAGTTAAGATTTCGAAAAGAATTTTCAGTGTGAAAGATTTATTTTCTTGTTTTACAGAAAAGTTAATTAATACTTTGGCATTGAAACGCTTTAATATTGTCATGTGATAAAATTAAACTGTTAATCCAACTTGTTCTTGGGGAAGGGGGGGGGGAGAAAGCAAAGTATACGGTATTAAATTGTGAGTAGTTGTAAAAATTTTAAAATACAGGGTGTCCATAGTTAAAGTCCCACTTTCAAAAGGCTGCAAAAAAAGAACCACTGGTCAGAATGACTTCAAATTTTAACTGAATATACTGGAGGAAGGGGGAAACGATTTGGCATCATAAAAAAAAGTTTCCAAACGCTTACAGCGCCATCTATTGATACATTTTGGAACCTTTTTTTATATTGCCAAATCGTTTTCCCTTCTTCCAGTATATTCAGTTCAAATTTGAAGTCATTCTGACCAGTGGTTCTTTTTTTGCAGCCTTTTGAAAGTGGGACTTTAATTATGGACACCCTGTATATAAATTTGTCCAAGTAAATATGATTAATAACTCCTATAGCTTATGCATAAATAGACGAGTGTAATCTGATTGACTATGAATAACCATGGCTTTTAACGTTAGAAATTAGATATTTTGAAGCTCCCTGTAAATTTTCTCAATTAATTCTTAACATACACACACACACACACGCACACACACACACACACACACATATATATATATATATATATTATATATATATATATATATATATATATATATATATATATATATATATATATATATATATATATATACAGTGAAACTTCTCTAGGGGACATAATTTGTTCAGAACCGATTCAAAACCTAGAGCCAATCACCATAAATCCAATGTTATGGAAGAAAACTCTTTCCGACGGCCATCCCTTAGTACGGTCACTTTTTTCGGAACGATTACTGGCCGCCATAGAGAAGTTTCACCATACGAGCATGTATATAATGTTATGAATTTTGCGAGTCTATGGTAATCTTGCAAAATATGAGAGTTATCGCCAAATTGTCTATGGATTTAGTGACTTATTTTGGTCGCCAAATTTAGCGATATGGCGCCAAATAGTCGCCAACCATCTAGATCTTTCTGAAAGCTTCTGGAGATTTCTAGCTGGCCGACCGATAGGGGGCGCATTGGAAGTCTATAAATATACCTGACATTGACATTGGAACTCAGTGTGTGTGTATGTGTTCTTTTCTGCTGAGAATTGAATGCATTGAAAGTGCGTTAGGCGTGTATTGTATAGAAGACTCTGTTATCCTGACTTGCATTTTTAGAGTTTTCTGCTGTATACAGCAGAAAACTCTAAAAATGCAAGACAGTTGATATGTGTTTTCTGTTTGAATTTTTGTATGCACCTGAAGAATTTACAGAATAATAAATTTTATCTTGTGTGCACTTTCTGAAAAGACTTCATTCAATCCTATCGAACCCAGGAAAATGGAACAATATACATATATATATATATGTGTGTGTATGTAGTATATTGTTCATAATATATATATATATATATATATATATATATATATATATATATATATATATATATATATAGAGAGAGAGAGAGAGAGAGAGAGAGAGAGAGAGAGAGAGAAGGGGGTTTATACGTCCATCTTAAAATTACGGGAGATTTCAGGTTTAAAACTTTAGCAAAGTATTTCTACAAATTTTCCGACATTTTATGCGCTTGAGAGAAAAAAACTGCCACTGTTTTGTGCAGTCTTTACAATTTTGTTAACCTCAAACAACGCAATGCAGTTGGTACTTCGTTATTTTCGATATGTTAATTTTTTTCTGAGGTATATACAATCAGTGAATACAATCAGTGTATATACAATCAGTTCTGAGGTATATACAATCGTGTAAAAATTGAAATAGTTATACTATTATGAGATAAACGGATGCCCAGTTGGTAAAAGGAGGCTGGCGACATTAGGATTGTTGAATAAAATATTTAGTATCTCTCTATTCTAAAAAAAAAGTAACTCCCGCTGCCGCTGTCAAAAGCTTGTCACGCTATCTCCTCCGAAACCGCTGGAGGTATGGAGCGATACCAATGGATGCAGAAAAATGGGGGGGACCAAAGTTAGACATGTCTCATCTTCGTCGGACTTTAATTTATTTTTATTTTATATTTTGTCTTTTTTATCTTCAGATTACGATAACTCGCCAAAAAATTATCGTAGAATTCTGATCTTTTTACAGTCTAACGGCCTGTTCACATAGGAGTCCGTTACGTAGCGTTAAGGAAAAGATGACGTTGAGACGAAAATAAACCAATCATAGGCGTTAAAAATTTCATTGCTAATCGTTTGGAGGTCTATGATTGGTTTATTTTCGTCTCAACGTCATCTTTTCCTTAACGCGACGCAACGGACTCCTATGTGAACAGGCTCTAAGACTACAGACATTTCTCTTTCAAACTAGACCTCATTTGTTTAAAAATATTTTAAAACAGGCTAATATTTTCTTCAAAAAATGAAACACAGTTTTTCTTGAAATATTGTCCCCTATGTGGATGTAATATCGATGCTCCTCGAGTTTTTATCTTACAAAGAAAATATTTACATCATCTGGAAGCTGAAAGCTTTCTTATTCATATAAACCTCATTTCAAGTCTATATCTTAAATTTTCGATTTTTAATTGAATTTTAAAGCTGATTATTCAACAGTAACGAAACGCCCTTCGAATTAAGGGTGACAACAGTAAATTGATGGAAGCTGTTACATTGCCCCGAGAATCACCCCTATGTATCTCGCTATTAGCCATAACAGAGGAGCGAGCGTAGCGAGCCTAGTGGCGGAGCCCCTAGTAGTATAAACTTTTATAGAGAATAAACTTTTAACACCTAGGAAGTATTATTTTAAGGAGTAACTATTTTAAGGAGTATATTCTCGCACCAAAATGTGCGACGAGTTAGACGGGTGTCTAACATAAAACTGTTATACAGGGTGTCTCAAAAAATCTTGACACATTTTAAAAATTTATACAAAAAGAAGTATACAAGGTATGAACTGGAAATTCACAGGTGTGTCACCGTATATATTAGAGATTTTTTTTCTATGTCAAAAAAATTAAACAGGTGGCGCAAGTTGTTCCGTGAAAGGGGATATTGTAAAATGGCTACTCCATCAGAGAAAGCAATGAATGTGTTGGCTGGTATTGCAAAACGGAATCTGTTACGCAAAGACAACGAAATTTGGAAAAGATCCTCTAAGTCGTAACAACATCTTAGCTTGGTATAAAAAGTTTCTGGAAACGGGGAGTGTCCTTGATAACCAGTTGTAGTGTTGAAGAACTCAAGAGTCGCATAATTGTCGCAATTTCATGTGTTGCGTAATCTATTTTGGAACGCACATATGCTGAGATTGATGACCAACTAGATGTTCTCCGCGCCACAAAAGTTGCAGCTAATGAAATTCAGTGATTATACTAAAAAAAAAACTCTAATATAAAAGGTAGTACATATGTGAATTTCTAGTTCCTACCTTGTGTACTTATATCCTCTCTTATCTTCTTATATCCTCTAAAAATAATTCTAAGATTTTTTATCATAACTGTGTAGCAGAAAGAAAAAGCGAAAAATTTGTTAAATATTGAGCACGATAGTAGATACAAGGTAACTAAAAATATATTCACCAATCAAGAAATTGAATACGTGAAAAGAGCTTTTCAGCAAATACGGTATGTAAATGTATAAATAATTACTGCTATGTTAATGTATAAAGATTTAATGCATAAATAATTCTTCAAGAAGTCTGACTTATTTTTAGAACAATAGGTTTTGCCGTATTCAAGTCTTAAGATTCAATCGGCGTTAATCTATATTAGTAAAAAGTCCTTCTTTTTATTAAGATTTTTTTTCAAAGATCTAATTATGAATAACTTTGCTGATAATTATGTATTCAATAGAGAAAGTAGCTTGGTTTTTATAGTATTCCATCTTCAATTTCAAAAGGGAATTTATCCCAGTTCAGGGGGCCCACCCCACGCTATTTTTGATATAGGAGTTTATTAACTTGATGAAAATATAGTGCAAGACTTTAAGGAAATTCAAGTTCGGTGTCTGTTTTTGTTATCAGTTTTCTGATAGCATAGGTTTTCTAAATTTACCTCCGGCACCTCCACGTGGTGGGCCCTTGGGGTCTACTTTTAGTAGACCGCTAACGCCGGGGGAGTGTGGGGGTTAGGTGACGGCAACGCCCATGATGGAAAGTAAGGAAAATATGGATGAACTTCGTATTCAAACGGAAGAGTTGGTTAGACTCAAGCATATTCGTATAATCAATGCGATAAGTGCCTCTAAACTAACGGTTGGGGTAAAAAGACAATTAAGCGAGGACATACTGGAATTGGACAATTCCATCTGCGAACAGCAGAAAATTATACAGTTCTATAAGGGACAATTGAGCAATTGCAGAAAACTGCAAGAGGGTAAGACTTACGCTGATGTAGTGATGAAGAAACCCCCAGAAAGGAAAAAAGCTATAGAGAAGCAAGGCTAACCATCAGCGAAATAGAAGTTATTCCAAATAAGGAACAAAGACCAGACATAACAAAGAAGGCTATATGTAACAGGATTGATTCTAGAAAATCGGGAATTGCAATTAAAAGGTTAAAAAGATAGGCAAAGGAAGTGTGCTTATAGGAACGGAGACAGAGCAGGATCTTGACGTCCTAATTGAAGAATTTAGAAAGGTTGATAAACTTCATAAATCGTATGAGTTGCAGATACCCAAGAAGAAGAACCCACGTATTATTATTACGTACGTACCACGTATGTTACCGATTCTTATAAAAAGGAAGAATTGATTAATAGTATGATGAAACAGAATGAGGAGCTGGAAGCTGCCACTTTGGAAGTGGTGACAAGCTTTAAAACTAAAAATGGTGTGAAGTGGATGTTTAGTTTGGAAGGTCCTACGTATGGAGAATCTCGTATGGAGAAGCTCAAGAAAATCAAGATTGGATGGGATGCTACAGCTGGAGAGAATATATAAAACCACTGCTATGCTTCAAATACTGGCAATTTGGACATGTGGCAAGGCAGTGTAGGAATGCCAAAATATGTAAGATCTGTGCTGAAGATGCACACGAAACGGAGTCCTGTAAAGGTAACATGATTTGTGTCAATTGTAAGAATTTTGAAAGTAAAACAGGTATCAAGCAGACCTTGCTCATTTACCTTCGAACAGAAATTGCGTACGATATCGAGCTGAAGTCATCAGGATAATAGAGAGGACAGATTACTTGCCCAAGATCACGTTCGGTTAATTCGTTGAGTTTTGTTGTCTTTTCTTACATATGCTTGTCTTCTGTTGTTAGCACGAGATGTGCAGACCAAGTTTAGATAATACGGTTATATATATTTGTTATATTTTACTGTTTTCTGCACGAGTGGTGCAGGTTTTGTAAACTTAAAAAAATAATAAAGCAGCCACTGTTGGGGGTTGGGCAATGTATATGGCAGTATTGTGGTTGCTGCGCTTAGGGTTATAAATTTGAAGTTGAATTTATGTTCATGTGGCTCTTGGTTGGGGGTTTCCGGATACTTCTGGCCAGATAGTGTATATATATATATACCAGTTGGTACCCGTCAAATCACGACGGCTGGATAGAAAATAAATGTAATAATACACAAATTATACTCTGATTCGGGACCGGGAGTGAATGGTGTCATGTGGCGTTGACTATGATCATGGAGTAGCGATGAGCCGCTGACGCGGTGGTCGGGGCTGGACCTGTGTCTGGACCTGAGGAGACGGAGTCCGGGTCGACCAACATCAGTAGTCAATCCATTGTCGTATAAGCAAACAGCTGAGGTCAGCGTACTCTTTTGAACATTATCTCAGTTCAGCTGAAACAAGAAGGAACCTCCAACACAAATTTAATGAGACCTAAAGGCTGCATTTAGTAGAATTCTTGAGGCCTGGAATGTTACGTCCAGGGGGCATAAGTCACCTACACAAAATTCTTTAAGTCACAAGCGATACATTATATAAAGCGAAATATTTCCCCTTTTTGATCCACTAGCAACAAATTCTAAATGAAAAGTCGCCCGCTGAAATGTGGAAACGCCATCTCAATACTGAAGTTTAAAGACTGAGGCGCCATCTATTATTTTGAAAATTAATCCATGTTTGAGAGTGCAGTTTTTGATGTTCAGTAAATATATGTACATCGCTTTCTTTCTTTTATCAGTAACTGTTTAGGAGATGATCATTTTAAAGTTTGGAAGTTCTTATTGATAAAACCTTCAATTATGTCAATGTCGAATGTATGATCTACGTCCGTAGATCATAAAATTAAGTATAAGTTCAATTATCTGATCATCTATTCAAGTAGATTTGATTTTATCCGTTCTCATTTGAAGCGATATATGCGAGGTAAAAATTGTGGCACCCATTTTTCTATTTTTGTATTATTCGCCTTAAAAAAAGTTGAAATGAAGGAACACTGGCATGCGCTTTCAAAAAGATAGTAATAAAACTTTTACTTCTGAAATATAGTCAACTTAACACATTACTTCCATAGTTCTAAAGACATATTTCCTAAAACCCGTCCAAAGATAAGTACAGAAAAAGGACAATTACAAACGGTGATAACGAATACGCGGAATGATAAACAATAAAACCGCTCTGCCATTTTCTTCTAGATATTAAAACAAGATATCGTTTCCCCTCCCGCCGCGTAACCGAAAGATTACCTTATTAAAAGCACCCCTACTTAGCAGCAGAAAAGTTGTACCTCGTCGGTCATAAATATTCTTTCCATGTCCTCACATAATTCAATAAGCCATATTAAAGTGGAGGGTTTTCGGAAAAATGATTTACAGCGTTTAATATTCCGGGATGTGTGTGTACAGTAGCGAAAAAATAATAATAAAGCAAAAAGACCCTCTTTCGTGAGGTGTAGGGACATAAAAGGATCAATGCAAACTTATTTTGTTTTAGTTCTTTTGCGGAGAGAAAGCGGGTACTTTTAAACACGAATTCGGGAGGGCTTAATCGCGTTTATTAGCAAGCCTGCTCAAAGGGGAGTGAAAGCGATAAGGAGAAGAGCTCGTAAAAATTGAAAGACCATGATTACAAGGGGGAGCGATTTCGTAAAGCCATAACACTATGTTGACTGAAACTTCAAACTGCAAAATTTGTTTTACAAAAATTTAATTCATTTATAATCAACAGCGTCAATGCAATACCAAATAAATATTTGTATGTTTATAAATGTCACTGCCATTTTCCCTGTGTCTAGGTCATGATCTATGGCGTTCGAAAAATGAGATTTTCTCAAATGGCCGAGATAGTGCAATAGTTTGAATATTCCATCAAGATGAAGGATTTAAATCCTGGTCCTCGCTGGTAGCCAGTATACAGTCATTACAATGATAAGTTTACCTATCTTGTGAATGGATTTTAAAAATTGCTTTGATCATCAGAAATATATATTTAGAATTTTCGACAACGAAAAATATTTGTTCTGTTCAAAAAGCAAGTTTTACAAAGAGAAGTAAATATTGTGAAGCCTTTTCTGATAACTATGGATAAATATTTCTGCTTACCAAAAACCAGGAAGATTATTTAACTTGAAAGGAAATCTTTCTATTCGAAAGGACATTACATGGTAGCTTATTAAGATTTTTCTTCAACCAGATAAGATTCCAGGTTGGGGAAAGGTGATCATTACCCCAATCTTATTCATTACCCCAAAAAAAATTTTGCCCGCGTATATTTTTTTAAATAACAACATTGCAATATATACAAATTTAATTCAATACAACATAACATGCAAAAGCGGAAGAACTGTCCTAGGTCAACTGAATGCGAGATTCTTGGGACTAAGGCCGTCTGCACACGGAGCAACTCAAAAGAAACTGATAACTGACTCGAATCACAGACGGGTTTGTAACCAGTTGCGCCGTGTGCGTGGCTCCATTCAATTATATAGGTTACGACTCAACACGGAATGGTTTGTGATTCGAGTCAGTTATCAGTTTCTTTTGAGTTGCCCCGTGTGCAGACGGCCTAAGAGTTCACAAGTAGTTAAAGAGTGATCATTCTCCGAAAAACCTCCTTGCTACTTTAAACTTTGCACCGAAACACGCATTGGCGTACAACAGGGATTCGTCAACAGAACTTAACGTACACTGTACTACGTGCAATTAGGAATTCGATTCGCATATCGAGGAGATAAATTTTGACAAGTAGCTGACGAGTTGAAAAGGATGATTTTTTCAGTTTGCTTCGTGATGACGTTTTCATTTGGTTCCTGAGGATAATCGCTGTTAGGACTGCCATAATTTTGTTTTTCTATTGTTGCAGGATTTTCCTTCAGGTATCGACCACAGTATATATGAACACGCCTTACCTATCGTGTTTACTCCCAGTTTCAGCAATTATGGTAAAGTACTGGATGAGCGGGAGCTGGTAAAATTATATAATAATTACAAGATAAAAAGAAATTTTTATGTACCATGTTTTTAAATTTTCTGTTGAATCATACAAACTTGACAATTCTACATATTAATGAACACTATTTTTAAATTTTTTTGATGAATTATCCCATCAACTTGAAAGAAAATGAAGTTAATTGGAAGTTAAATTGCGTTTAACTTTTCGTCCCTGTTCCGGCTGATAGATGGCTGCTCCAGTCTACAAAACAAAATTAACTGAAAATGAATTCAAATCTACTTAAAAAGGGCTAAAAGTATTAAAATAATGCATTATCATCGTGTTTTGAACTATTCTAAAAGTTTCAAATGTCTAGCTAGTCGAGAAGTTAGTTAAAAATCGATTGCAAGATTTGTACTGGACAAACACACGCACAAACAAGAAAGCGAGTTAATAAAAATATGGTAAAAATAAGCTTACATTTTGACCTCTATACTAAAGATGAGCCGTTATGGGGAGCCAACTGAATGCAAAAAGTTTAGGCATCTATCCAGAGTATGATCGAAATTGAGGTAGATGGATCAAGGACACTTGATCCAAGGTCCATGGATCCGTGGAGTTTCTGCTTTTATAATAAACCAACCATACTCATTATAAAGATGTATCGCTAAGATATTATACCCTCTTAGGGTATATTGCCGACAAACCTATAAATGTGTCTTATTCTTCTCATAATGTACTTAGGAATCATGTAATACCTTTATGAAAGATTTTCTCGTCCTTAACTCGTTTTTTAACACTTCAGCGAACGCGCCCGTATACAAAGTGCAACATTTTCTCAATTTTGAATGGTTTGTTTTTACATGTAAGGTTTCAATGTCCTAAGCAGTTTCTATTTATAGCTACACCCTTTCTAATGCAGGTGTAATTTTCTGACCATTCTATTCCTTTCCATTCATTGTTAGTCGGGATTTAACCGTGGTAAATCAGCGATTATACTGGATTACAATATGACAAAAAGATTTGATGCAGTCGATCAAATGCGCAGCTATTACACGGTATCCCGCATATCACGAAGATGGACTCTCTCATTTTTTTTAGGTTTTTGGACATAATAGGAATCCATTCGCAAGTTGTCCTTAGATCCAATAAACCGGACAGTTTTTGAAATAAGGCGATTGTTTCTGCATTCTTTAGCGTTTAATTATAAATATATCTCAATATTATCAACATTTTTATATTGTGTCATAAAACGCAAAATTATTATTTTCAATTTGAAAAAGAAAAGTTTATTACAAAAGGAATATTCAAGGTTGACAGAGACGTTGCATTTTGTGCCACGCGCGCCTGCTGGTGTTCCAAAAATTGGCGCTCCCGCTGAAGGGTTAAAGGAAAATTAGCTTCGTTTAGTTCGGGCATTAACAGTTTAAGAATTATTTTCTAAATTGAAAAGTACGGGATGTTTAAATGCTCGTTAAATTTAATAAAGGACTTTAGTCAACAGGACCATTTAGAGATGAAGGTCTCTTTGTAAATAGGAAATGAAAAAGAGATGAGAAAAAAAATACGAAGGAAAAAAAGGTCACTTTCTCCACTAAATTAGCACAATTTCCCGAATGAGTCGATATAGATCAATAAAGTTAATACTTCTTTCCCTTCTCATCGCTTCTTTCAGTTTTCGGTACATTTTTTTTAATCGGAAAATGAGAGAAATTTCTTTTCCTGTTTCTGCGCCATATGTAAGTTCGTTCGACTCTTGAGGTTAATTAATCATCAAATTAATCAAAATATCGTTACTTTTTTTAGGTAAAAATAAAAGAAATTTAACGCGTGCATTATATTTATTGTAGGTGTTATAAGTAAATATTACGGACTTAGTCTTTTGAGTAAGTTGTATTGGTACTAACATGGTTTGGTTCCCCATCCTGATATCTGCAATTTTAAAAATTTGGGGTGAGCAGGAAAAGCTTGCAGGCGAAACTGCTTTTTAGGCACTTTAATTTTTTATTTGGCAAAATCCTCTTTTCTTTCATTAAGGCCGCCGTATACTGACCCTATTGGATTCGCTTACTTCAATGTTACCCTATGGAGAAAATGTGTCTACTATTTACAGCAACATAAAGGCTGATAATCCAATAAAAATGGTATTTTCAGAGAGCCTGAACTTTTCTGCACCTTGCATAAGGATTCATTTTAAAAATTGCGTCCGCAAAAGGAATTTAGGAGCGTTAAAAGCACACCATACTGGATTTTTTCCTCGAATAATTTAATTTTAAAATATTATTTGCATTTTTTAGAAAAACGAAAATTGCCCCAAGGTATAAAATTTCTTTCTCTATTACGGAGTACAATTTAATATATTAAAAAAACTTTCAATCCATGTCGGTAATGCTTGGACACATTTTCTCCATAGGTTAACATTGAGGTGAGCGAATCTAATAGGGTTAGTACACAGCAGCCTTAAATGCGGGATTGACGACTTTTAAAAGATTCTTCAACAGGTGGTGAACTGTGATTAGAATCTAACCTATGCAAAACATGTTCAAAAGCGAGAGACAGCTTTCGCTAATTTTTCAACTCATTTTTTATGCAGAGTTCTCATGAAGAGTTACTTCGGCAATTTGTAAACTATAAGGTCGCCTCAGATAATAAAATACTTTGTTTTTAATTACGTTGTATTACAAATCATGTGACGGTATCTGTAAACATACCGATTAAACGGAAATTTTTATTGTTTGCTTTTCGACAAGACATAACTTTCTGGAACCATTCCTATGGAATAAATTCCATGGTTTTTAATTTGCGTACTTATGATATGATAGCATGGCAAAGTTACAATTGTATTGTAAAGTAATCAAAGTTTAAGTTATCACTTTTGCATACACATTTGATAGCCTGTTGTTTTACTTCTTCTGTTGTATTGGGGCCTCGGGTTGCCCAAATTGATCGGCAGATCTGTACTGTCCGTCCGGCGCCCAGGCCTATACTAATTAGAACCGAACAGGGGAAATACTGTTGGCTGAGTTTGCAGGTATTGCTACGTAGCGTCTGGTCTTCAAGTTCTTCATGCGTGTGGACTAACCGTCCTGGACGCTTATCTTGTTGAATTCTTCTCTTGTATTTCTTCTTTGAAATGTATTTTCATGCCACTTTAAACCACTTTACCAAAGTAAATTACGTGGTAATCTAAGGGAAATGTTAAAACGATCACTCTTTGCCATACTTAACCGTGCTAATCAATATTTCTTTTCTTAAAATACAATTAGGTTGCTTGCGAATCGAACCTAGTGCCACGTGCTCATCAGACATAAATAGTGATCATCACTCCACTGAGCCATATCAGGATCGTCACCAATCAGCCATAAAATATTAATATCCCAAATTTTTATAAGCATTAAACAAACGGATGTTTGTCCGTCTAAATAAAAAGTTTCACATCACAGAAACAAATGGAAAAAGTACATTAAATCTTAATAAAATTTATCGGAGCAATTTGAAAGATATTTCCTTGGGAATCATGTTTTTAACTAACTACTAGTGTCTTCCAGCGTTTCTGTGGTAAGGTTAAAAATCTAAAAGCAATAAGAGTAAGGTTTCGTTCACGAATCTACTTGATTATATAACCAACACCTTGGGAGTTACTTGATGCCTGAGGTTTCAAGTTTCCTTTTATTAAGATTGGAAACCTATCTCAGAGGAAATGGGCAGCCTTCTGACGGCTAGTCTGCATCCATTTATATGTCTAATCGGTGCAATCGACGGCAGATACACGTAAAAATTATCCAGCCTTTTCCTCATCTCTTCAGTCTTTTCATCTCCATTTTTCTTAGGTAGCTTTTATTTATTCCAACTCTCCAGTTATCGCTCTTTTGATTTAAAATTAGGTACTTTTATAATATTTATTTTATTAAGGGTTACACCTTTGAAAAGGTTGATGAATTTAAATACCTTGGCACTATAATTGATGACAAAAATAAACTAAGAGCAGAAATTGATAACAGAATCAAAATGGCTAATAATTGCTTCTTTGGGCTGAGAAGACAATTGAGATCTAATCACATCAGTCGAAAAACTAAATTAAGAATCTATTAGATACTAATACTACCTGTCTTATTTTACGCAAGTGAAACAAGGACCTTGAGCATAGATACGCAGCTCTCACTGGACATGTTTGAGAGAAAAATCCTCAGGGCTATCTTTGACCCAGGGCAGGAGTAGGGACGTCGGAGAACCAGATATAATTTTGAACTGTATAGGCTTTATGGGCAATCACATATAACGCAAGCCATCCGTAGTATTAGATTAAGATGGCTTGGACATGTTTGGAGAAGCTCCGAAGATAATCCCACTAAGATCTTGACATTTAAAATACCTGAGGAATCAAGAGCTAGAGGTAGACCACCGACTAGATGGTTAAAGGACGTTGAAAAAGACTTAAAGACTTAAGTTAAAAATTCGAAAGGAGTCGTAGTAGATAGAAGACGCTGGAGGGAGCGCGTGGATAAGGCATCCAGGGCCTGTAGGGGGCTGTTCTGCTTGTGAAGAAGAATAAGAAGAATATTTATTTTATTTCCCTAAATATATATGTTCTTTCAACCAGCATGTATATTTTTGTCTTTTAATTTATTTTTATATCATCCACAATTTTTTTCAAACTGAAATTTTTCATTTTATTATCCGTCACAATTGGAAAAATTTGTGGTTGCATCTTGGTTTTTAACGTAGGATTGCGTTTCTCCATAACGGTCCGTGGTAAAGCAAAATTTCAGATGTTTGTCGTCCTGAGTTATAATTTTGGCAGCGTGCCAAACCCAGTCTGTATCCAAACCCAGTCTGTCGCCAAACCCAGTCTATATGAGGATCTTCACCAATCAGCCATAAAATATTAATATCCCAAATTTTTATAATCATTAAACAAACGGATGTTTGTCCGTCTAAATAAAAAGTTTCACATCACAGAAACAAATGGAAAAAGTACATTAAATCTTAATAAAATATATCGCGGCAATTTGAAAGATATTCCCATGGGAAGCATGTTTTTAACTAACTACTAGTGTCTTCCAGCGTTTCTGTCGTAAGGTTAAAAATCTAAAAGCAATAAGCGTAAGGTTTCGTTCACAAATCTACTTGAGTATATAACCAACACCTTGGGAGTTACTTGATGCCTGAGGTTTCAAGTTTCCTTTTATTAAGATTGGAAACCTGTTTTCTGTTTAACTGTTTACTGCTTGGGCAAGCAGTAAACAGTTAAACAGAAAAGTACCAAAATGCGTTAAAAAAAAGAGGTAAGCAACAATAAGTATTCATACGTTAATACAATCCGCTTTAGTTTCGTTAGAAGAGACTACCTGATTTTTTTTTATTTCTATTTCCTCCTTCAAGTGTGATTTTCTTTTGATGAAAAAAAGCAAATTTTTTGTCCTTTTTTTTAAATAAGCCAGTTTTTCCCCTTTGCTTATATAATAAACATCGAGATTCTGATAGTAGTGGATACTCGGGATTATTTTAGTAACAAATTTACCACATTAGTGACAAAAACAATATTTTTGATACCTCTGACAGATATAGAAACTATGAATTGGCATTTTTATTTTAGAAGCTACAACTACATGCATACAATTTTAATAAGTTAAAAAATTCATAAGAAACGTATTTTGAAGAGAAAAATTATGTCTTCTTCATTACAATGTGCTTAAATAATAGTTATTTGTTGTGCATAATTTAAAATAATCATGATAAAAAATGATACGATACAATATGTTGTTATAATATATACTAGTAATGATAAGTATACATTTAAATTTGGACTATCTTTCAAGTCGTATTTATTCTCAACACAGATATCTAAGACAGAGCTAAAGTTTAAGAGTAAGAAAGCTCACAAATAACTGTTTTGGCAACTTCCGCTACCCAGCTGCAATTTCTAGCAAAACAGGTTTCTACTTTTTGGGAAGAATTGCAGGTACTTGGAATTCAAGGGTCGTTGGAGAGTATTATAAATAACAAACTTTAAATTTCTACTGAAACTCGCTTCTAAATTGAATGACCTAATTGAAAATCTCTCTACTAAATGAAACCACTTTAAATTAGTATATCGTCTCCAATTTTAAATTATCGACTCAAGGCTTTAACAAAGTTTCGAATAACCCTTGGATCGATTTCCCGTGAACTTCTTCGAATGTATTACGTCTCTACTATTTTACTCCATCACTGTATCAACCTTGTTTTAAAACTGCTCGGTAAATTGTTTGAGTAGATTTTCTTAACTGCCATGCTATTGATTTCCACTACAGAGATGTGCTTGTGCGAAGGGGGCTTTACGAAGAAAGTTTGCCTGAGAAGAGCGATTGGAAAGCGACTTTAAAAAAGTAATGATGCAATATCCTCACGCCCTAAATCAAAATAATATTAAAAGAAATTTTTAAATAATGTGTATAAACAAAGTACTTAGGCACTAAAGTCATATCCTATTTCTCTAATAAAATTATTTATTTTGCAACATAACTACAATTATAACATGTGTGTTCCCGTTGATTGTATGTATTCTTAGAACTTTATAATTTGGTTTGGAAAAGTTTGGTTCAAATAGCTTTCCTAACATTTAAAAAAATGAATAAATAATAATCTACGGTAAAAACTTTTAAAGGAAAATCAAATCTCTTTCTCACTACAAAGTATATGAACACTTTAAAATCGACAGCGATGTTTCTTTTTGATTTACTCAGTCGTTTGTTGAATGGGTATAACCTTAATGTTTGAATACAGATATTCCTCGACTTACGATCAAGATATAGTAGTAAGTTGAGTTGGTCGTAAGTTGAGTTTCAAACATTTTTTTCTTATATGCACATACATATACAGGGTTCCCAAATATATCCGTTACACCCCCCTTAACTTCTAAACGGTGACAGCTTAGGCCATAAAGTTGGTGTCTAGGTATAGTGAAAAGGCTATGCGCTACTCGATGAGACAACTTACAACGCCATCTATCGGGAAATTTTGAAATTATCTTTTTTATCTCATAAACGGTACGAGATACGGGAAAAAATCAATTGCAAAGTTGTTTAGCATCATCTATTTAGTAAGAAAAGACACCTTGTGCACATTAATACTTAAAAAAGAATGTAAAAAGTGAACATTTGTATGGTCATGATTTTCAACACTGCAGCGTCGTTGCACCAATGTGCAGCGAGAAATACAGTCCAGAGACCAAAAGTGTATAGTGGCTAATGGAGAGTATTTTCAGCAACATGAATAAATGATCCTGATGATAGGAAACAGTGTCTTTCTTCCACTCTTTATGACATGACAATTTTCGAAATCGTGACCAAACAAATGTTCATTTTCTACATTCTGCTTTAAGTATTAATGTGTGCAAGGTGTCTTTTCTTACTAAATCGATGATGCTGAACAACTTTGTAATTGACATTTTTCCCGTATCTCGTACTATTTTTTGAGAAAAAAACGCTATTTCCAAAATTTGCTGATAGACGGCGTTGTAAGTTGTCTCATCGAGTAGCGCATAGCCTTTTTAGTATACCTAGACACCAAATTTGTTGCCTAAGCTGTCACTGTTTAGAAGTTAAGGAGTGGTGAAACGGATAAAGGTGGGAACCCTGTATTTTTTACTTTCATGTGAAATTTCAAATACGTTGTATATTTATATTTAAATAATGTGCTTCAGATGAAACCTTGACAGAACGGTAAATAATCTAGAAAATTATCTGGGTTGCTCGTGACAATTTTTATTCTTACATTACAATTAGGGATAAAAAGTGAGTGCAATTTAATGAGATGCAGAAGACGGTGAGGCAAATTAGGAGCATGTATTCTATGAGCCGAAAATATTAAATTAATAAGTTTTAGACATATTGCTGTGCAGATATGTCACTCGGAGCTTTTCAGTATCAACTACTCAAACATATTTATTCTTTATGGAACGTTATACAGAAATTTACTACAATATAGAAACAAAAAAACATCCTATAGAAAGCTTACAAACAGAAAGTACATTTTCCACCATATTAAAAGGATAAACCTATTAACACAGATGCTCCTTGAACGAAGTGTCGAATACACAAACATAAATGAATAATCATAAGTAATTTTCTAATTATCTCAGGGGGGGGGGAATTAAACTTACCATATTTTAACGAAGCTCCATATCTATGCTACAGCGAGTTAATCAATCAATTCAATCAATCAACTAACCAACCTCATGGAGATTGTTTCCGAAACGCTTTTGATGCTTTTCAAAAATGAAATGACAAGCTACACTATTAGTAAACGGGGGGGGGAGGGGGGGTAGTAAAAAAATGCCATTAAGCCTAAACTGATTTATATTTCTATTTTTACTGGATAAAAAACAATGTTCTCCATACGACGAAGAGCTATGTAAGGCGTCCTAAGGTTAACAAAGTATTCTTCGCCTTGCCCTCGTGTCGTAAATGATGATGGAAGCGGCCCGAACCTACCAATGTATTTTCATGAGCAAAGGTTAGCCTCTACTCATTTCCCCACAGGCTTTTACGGAATCTGATCATGAACGAGACGCTCGGCAGTTTATGTGCCGCCCTCAGGAATGGAACCATTAATTCACTTTTAATCCCGTTTCATAACAAATCACGAGACGGTTTCAGTAAATTAATCTTACTCTCCCTACTAATAACTCACTGCTAACGTTTGATGGGAATTCACGCAAGGAACACCTTATCTGCCATCTGTCTCTCGCCTTACCCCCCTCCAATCACTCACACTGCTAGCGTTGGGGCGTCTTTAAAAAAGAAAACCTCTTTTTTTACCACTGAACGAACCTGTAATATATCCCTCTAGAAAGCTTCATTCAAACAGCTATATCGCTATCAAATATGGAATCAGCCGGGTGGAAAATCGTTTTTAAGAAGACAATTCAGCTCGAATTCATTTTAACATCTCTGTTTCACTGTATCATATATGAGGAGCTTCGTTAAAATATGGGATGTTTAATTTTTTTTCTCTTCTGAGATAACTAGAAAGCTCCCTATGATTATTCATTTATGTTTGTGCATTTGACACTTCGTTCAAGCAGTATCTGTGTGTGTTAATAATTTCTTTCCTTTTAATGTGCTGGTAAATATACAAGGTGCAGCCATTAATTTCCAGGACTGATCTAATAACTGCAGAAAATAATACATGAAATACATATCCATTTAATATGTTTCGAAGTAACTCCCACCTGCCGTAATGCACTTCTGTGCTTGGCTGTATAAGTTTCGGAAACAACTTTTAAAGTCCTCTTTCGGAATGCTCTTTAATGTGGACGTCACCGTTTTCTTGATGGCTTCGACATCCTCAAATCTTGTTCCCTTCAGCAAATTGGCCCAGCATGAGGTCGTTGAGATGCAGCATCCTCTATACTCTCCGAACTTAGCACCGGCACTTTTTCTTGTTTCCAAAACCGAAAGATTTGCTGAAGGGAACAAGATTTGAGGATGTCGAGGCCATCAAGAAAACGGTGACGTCCACATTAAAGAGCATTCCGAAAGAGGACTTTAAAAGTTGTTTCCGAAACCTATACAGCCGAGCACAGAAGTGTATTACGGCAGGTGGAAGTTACTTCTAAACATATTAAATGGGTATGTATTTTACGTAATATTTTCTGGGCTTATTAGATCAGTCCTGGAAATTGATGGCCGCATCTTGTACTTTCTGTCTGTAAGCTTTCTATACGATTTTTTTTAAATATCAGTATTGTAAATTTATGCATAACGTTCCGTAAAGAATGAATATGTTTGTGCGGTTGATACTGAAAAGCTCTGAGTGACATATCTATACAGCAGTATGTCTAAAACTTAATAATTCTATGTTTTCAATTCATTGAATACATGCGCCTAATTTCCATCACAGTCTTCTGCATCTCATTAAATTGCACTCACCTTTCATCGTTGATTTTATGTAGGAAAAAAAATTGTCCTGAGCAACACAGATAATTTTCTAGACTCTTTACCTTTGTGTCAAGATTTCATCCGTAGCATATTATTTAAATGCATCATTAGCAGGTTTGAAGCACTCTGAGATTATAACGGCAGACTCAGTTACAGAGAACTTGTTGACCTACGGGAGTTGAGTAAAATTCTATTACCAGAAGTCTTTAATAAGCTCTTGAACCTGCTCTTGTGCGTGAGCTCTTATTGCATCATCCAGACTTATAATGGCAACGAAAAAACTGGTATATTCTGTTTTACGTTTCAGGTTTGGGAACCAAACGACAACTGCTATCCTAACGGACAACAACTTCATTATTTTCAGTTATGCAATACTTCAGGACAGTTTAACTAACATCGGCATTTTAAAATCTCTGGCGGGTGTCGTTCCCTCATGTGGGTAAAGATTCCTATCTCATAAAAGATGAAATCCTCAAAGCAATAATATATATATATATATATATATATATATATATATATATATATATATATATCCTGACTATGGATAATCCTTTATTCAGAACTGAAAAATTTTATTCGAAGTACGCGGCTGATAAATATTTTTCTCATCCTTAATTTGCGTAAAAGTGCCAAGCATAATAGGTGTTACCTGTTTTTCAAATGTTAACCCTAGCGCACAAGCATTAAGCTCTTATGGTTGCTGGGCTGAGAACGCAATAAGCCCAGTTGACATTCCTTGGTTCTTAACTCTTCAGCGGGCGTGTCAATTTTTGGAACACCAGCAGGCGCGCGTGGCATGAAGGGCAACGTCTCTTTCAACCTTGATTATTCTTTTGTAATAAACCCTTTTTTTTCAAATTGAAAATACTAATTCTGCGTTTTAGGACAAGATATAAAATGTTGATAATATTCAAATATATTTATAATTAAAGGCCAAAGAATGCAGATACAATCACCTTATTTCAAAACTGTCCGGCTTGTTGGATCTAAGGACAACTTGCGAATGGATTCCTATTATGTCCAAAAACCTAAAAAAAAATGTGATTGTCCATCTCCGTGATATGCGGGATACCGTGTAACAGCTGCTCATTGGATCGAGTACAGCAACTCCTGCTTTCGTCGTATTGTAATCCAGCATAATCGCTGGTCTACCACGGTTAAATCACGACTAACAGTGAATGGAAAGGAAATACAAGGATCAGAAAATCAGACCTGCATTAGAAAGGAATATAGCTTTAAATAGAATCTGCTTAGAACATTCAAACCTTACATGTAAAAACAAACCATTCAAAATTACGGAAATGTTGCACTTTCTACACGGGCGCGCCCGCTGAAGGGTTAATGGGGACATTTTTTACGACAAAAATGACTCAAATAATGAATTAAAAATAATTCGAAAAATGCTGAGGCTTACATTTCTTTTCCTCCTTTTTCCCTCGAATAGGCCTCCGCCTAACCCGCTTCTCGGTGCCGTCCTCTCTACTGCTCGGCTCTCCTACCTGGCTCAACTGCTCTCTCGACCTGGAATCGGACGAACTCTACTCCGTCAAGTGGTACAAAGGGGAGATGGAGTTCTACCGGTACCTGCCCAGGGATAACCCCCACGGACAGAAGTACGACCTTCCAGGGGTGTACCTCGACGTGAGTATGCCCAGAATTTCTCTCCACTTTCTTTCTAAACGAATTCTACACACGCAAGTGTCATATGCTTAGATCACTGTCTAAGGTCAGACTTGCATAGCAAGAAACAACTCATCAAACCTAACTTGTCTATGACTAGAGAGGATTTACATGGATACAAATTTCGCTTGATGATCTGAAGTGTTCCATCTTCCATTAAGATTGCCAACCATACATAAACAATTGTGACGAAAATTATCAATGTAAATCTGTGTGGAGCATTATCCTCTATGGTTGATTTATCCGACATTTTACGCAACACTAGCAAAGCATTTAATTACCTACTCATTCCTTTATTACTGAGCTTGGCGAAAAGCATTTTTAGGTAGCACCAATATTAAGAACCTTTTTTATGACAACACTTTTTTTATCATTCATCGCTGTTAGTATGGTATCTGGTTGCTTAGAACATTGGTATTTATAAGTTCTTTTATTCTTAGGTTTTTGAGACTTCTTTTTTAACTAAATTTCATGTAATCCTTTTTTGCAAGATGTTGCTTTTTTCCTTCAATCATTTTTTAAAAAGCATGGATATTTATAGGAATTGTATATTTAGACTTTAGATTCTAAATATTTTGATGTGTTTTTTACATTTTTTTTCTTCGTTTTTATATAACAGTTTTCGCAATTAGGCTTCACATTTTTAAGGCTGATTGAATTGGTTTTTCTTTTTCATGAAAGTGTTTAAATAAAAACAAAGCGTGGCTTTGGGTATTTTAAAAATTACACTGATTTTTTTTTCTTCAGACCTTGGTGTTCTTTTCGTTATTTTCTTAATGTTTCAGTTTTCCTGTTGTTAAACACAGTTTCAGTTACTGTTAACTGACTGTTAACTGTACTGTTCAGTTACCTGTTGTAAAACACAACTTCAGTTTTCCGTTGTTGTTCCTGTTGTTGTCCTGTTCTGTTGCTCTTGCACCTAAAAATATTTGGAATATTTTATTTGGTGCGCGGATACACATGTCAACAAAGTCGACAAAAGTTTACCTCATTACGGCACACCTAAATAAGTACCCCTGAGATCCACAAATAAATCAAAGGATGAAGGATTTAAGTCCCACCAACAGTGTTTTATTATCTTGAGAAGAGGCAGTCATTACTCAGCATTTTGAGGACGAGACGTATAGTGATTCGTTGAAAGCTCAAATAACGTCCGTATAGATGTTTTATAGCAATCTAATGAATTATTTAAAGAAATGTCTGTGACCGTATCTCAAGGTATCGAAAAACAAAAGCTCGAAATACGATGATCTATAGGGCTTCTGCCGCGAATTTACATGCGTCAGTAAATTGGAGTCGGTACAGGGTAAGGCAAAATGGACTTCCACATTTCAAAGGGTAATACAAACGAACGAAACAATTTACAGAAAAACGCTTTATATTTTCGAAAAGTACTTAGAATCTAGTTTTTTTCCATTTAGGTTTTAAGAATAAGGCCTCTTTCAGACGAGGCGGTTAGTTGATTCAACAAGTTGAACGGGCGGCTGTCAAGGTAACTTTAGCGAAACTTGTGCATGCTGGCAAAACTCCTGGGCGGACGAGTTGACTGCGTGTGAAGGAATTCGGGCGATTCCCCACCATTTGTTACGTGGCTACACTCCATAGCAGCCGCCCGTTCAACTAGTTGAATCAACTAACCGCCTCGTCTGAAAGAGGCCTAACATCACTCAGGTGGCTTCCGTTATTTACGAGACACTGTCGAAGCCGTTCTCTAAAGTTTTCCATCCCTTTGTTGGTCATGTCTGGGTAGCACGGTGGCAACTTCCTCGCGAATAACGGAATACGGAATCGTTCCATATTTTCAGGTGTTCTAATGTTCCATTTGGTTTCCTTGGTAATGCAAACCCACTTGCTCTCAAGTTTAAAACCGATCGTAGGATTTTTTCTCAATCAGGAACGGTATTAGTTCCATAGGGCCCGAAGCTCGTGCTAAATGTCCTTTGTGTCGCGGTTACAGTTTTACTGTACTACCATGCACAAACTAATGTTGCAGGGGGTCTAGTGGGACAGAGATAACCCCAATTGGCAGGCAGTAAGTGTTTTCCGGCCCATGAAATTTCCAGTTCCATCCTGGAAACAGTGGTATTAGAGGGGGATCAAAGAGAACCTTTTTGAAATTTTGAAAAAGTGCTGCAGCCACTTGAATTGGTCACTCCCAGAAATCCAAAATATAAAACGGAAGATTTTAAATGCATTTCCAAGTTGTAGACCAATGGCCCCAGGATAAGGTACTCCTCGACTACCGCAAGTGCACAGATATTGAGATGAATCTATTGAAGCACACATTGCAGATAGTTTCCAATAAGAATTTTGGAGTATATATCGCAATATCGACATAATGACTACCAGCGGCGCCTCGGTGCGGAAAAGATGTTTTATGGTAACCAAGCAATCGAAATAAAAAGTATACCTTAATTTTCCATTTTTTTGTAGTAGATAAGAAGACAAGAAACCATTTCATGCACTTACAGTAATCATAATTAACTAGAATATAACACGCGTGGGGGGAATAATAATACATAAAACCTTATTTTTATCAATATTAACTAAGTACTTTTGCATAGTTAACCTTTTCCTTACGGGGTGGGATAGCATGTATCCCAAGAATACGGGCCCAAATATATATATATATATATATATATACACATTTGTTTTTCATTCAATGTGGAGGCACTTGTCACGGAGACATTCACCTATAATTCACCGCAGTTTTGCTGGCCATTTTATTATGGGGGCGCCATACAGGCAGTTCAGCATTGCCCCCTATGAAAGGACGACACAAACGGAGCCGTCTTATTGGTGCTTCGCCAGGATTCGATCTGAGCATCCTCAGCACCGAAAACCAGCGCGTTGTACCACAAAGCCGCCACGGCCCATATATATATACATACATACATACATATATATACACGGCTCAAAAAAAATTAGGGGGGGGGGAGCAAGCTAAGAAGTTAAGAAAACCGTGCGAGACAGCAACGTATTGGCATAAAATGGATAGTACACGCGTAGCAATGCACAATACAGAAAAAAAGACGTAAAAAATTTTGTAATTAAGCTATAATTCTTTGAAAATATGGAAAAAACATAAAAAGATGATTTAGGGCAACAATTTGGTTACATGTAAACGATAAAAAAAAAAGTATTGTTTAGAAATGATGCAAGATTTTTAATATGGCGCGTGGTCTCCTCGAACAGCTAAGACTGTTGCACACCTGTTTTCCATGGATGCGATGATGTTATCGATAAGAATTTAGGGAATACTGTTCCACTCCTCAAGAAGTGCAATCTCCAAGTCTCGGAGAGTAAAAGGAGGCCTTGGTCGTCCGAGCATGTCCCAAACATGCTCGATTGTATTCAGGTCAGGAGAGCACGATGGCCATTCCATACGCTATATTGTTTCAACTTCAAGCATGTTCTCCACAAGACGAGCTGTATGTGGTCTGGCATTATCATGCTGTAAAACAAAGGAATCTCCAATGGCTTCAGCGTAAGGTATGACATGAGGTCTCAGTATCTCGTCTGCATACCTTCGGGCCGTCAAAGTACCAATCCAAATGATATGCAGGTCCGTACGTCCACCTATGCTGATTCCACCCCATACCATAAAACCAGCTCATCTGTATTGTGACCTTTCACGAACGAATGTGGGGATATTTCGAGTGCCCCTTTCCCTTCATACCAAAACACGTCGGGTGTCACACTCCAGACTGAATCGGGACTAGTCTGTAAACAGCACTTGTCTCCAATCATGTTACTCCCAATCTCGATGTTCAGCAGCCCACCTTCTTCGGGCCGCACGGTGGCGTGAGGTCAACGGAATGCAGACCATTGGCCTACCTGCATAGAGACCTCCCTGATGAAGCCTATTACGTACTGTTTGGCAGGACACCCTTCGTCCTGTTGCCAAGAGCAACTGTCTTTGCAGTTGAGTAGCATTGTCTGTTCTGTTTCGACGAGCTTTTAACAGTATATACCTATCATCATGTGCTGTAGCGGCGCGTGGCCGACCTTGCCCTGGTCGACGTCTAATTTTCCCTGTCTCTTGGAATCGATTCCACAGCCTTGCAACGACACTTCTGGCAACTCCAACAGCGTCCGCGACACTACGTTGTGTTTGCCCTGATTCAAGTCTGCCTATAATGCGCCATGCCATGGATTCCGGTAAATCCCGTTGGTGAGACATTTTGAAATCACCTTTACTCAAATAGAATAACTGAGCAATCGAATTTGACAGTTAAGGCAGTGAAACAGACGTTTCTGCAACATCCCGATTTCCTTCCTTATGTTCTTTTTCTGGTTTTTGACGTCATTAACTTTGATTTGCATATGAAGTTTTTTTCTTCTGCTTCCTGCTAGGCTTTAAATTATGGATGATTTATTTTATGTTACTTTTCGGTGTAAGTATTTGCGTAATTTCGTTAAAACCATGTGCTCCCCTAATTGTTTTGAGCAGTGTATATATATATATATATATATATATATATATATATATATATATATATATATATATATATATATATATATATATATATATATATATATATATATATATATATGTGTGTGTGTGTGTGTGTGTGTATGTATGTATACATAAATACATACATATATATATATATATATATATAATACCTAAATCTTTATCCCGTAAGCTAAATGTTAAAGTGTATCCTTTGCTTATAACATTCATTCATAACACGGGGTAGGATAAGTATAGAAAGCAAATTCTTCGTGGTATACTTCAATACATTACAACGACAATCACATGGTATAATTTAACAGAAAACACTAAGAACAGTGCATAATAATTGAAATAATATGTTCCTTAAAACATGTAAGTCTACATGTTAATAGCAAACATAATACGCAAGTTGCATCCATTCTCTCATTAATAATTAATAACAACATTCCAAGAGCAAACCACCGCACGTACTTGTGTTCAGACGAGTGGAAATGGGTCTGTTTGCTTTCCATGCGGAGGTGTGCCGACCAAAAACAACCGATTGTGCGTCGATCCTATCCCGCGTATCGCGCAAACGGAACTCCGGCGAAATTAGAAAACTAGTCGAGCACGGTTGCAGTTTTATCGATGCGGAGACGGCGGGGCGTAAAATATCGGTTATAAACACGTGCGGATGAAGTTTAATTATAGGGAGATATTTTTCATGACAAGGGATCCCTTCTCGAATAGAAAATTTTCCCGGATTTCCACCGGATTTCGGATGGCTTTTCGACCTGATTGCGGCCAATGCGCTCGGATGTACTCTTAATGCAAACGAAGATGATACACCAATATGACGACATCACTTTAAAAAATAATTGGTATTACCATATAAGGACCATATTGACGACAAGGGTGAGCCAAAGATCCCATTATCAAGCACCCTCCTTCCCCTACCCTTCTCCCCCCCCCCCAAAAAAAAAAAGTTTATTATTAGAGATTGCAGATCCAGATTTCGGTTATTATATTTTTCCAGAACCGGGTACCTGGGTATAACATCGGTTTGAATAATACAGACACCACAAAATGTTTGACCTAAATATGAATGAAAAAAATATATTTATTTGTAATATAAAGGATTTTAGTTTATTTTGCAAGTAAAAGTATAATTCGTTTTAATTTATTTTAGTTTAACCCTTCAGCGGCCTCTCCCAAGTACAGAGTGCAACATTTTCGTAATTTTGAATGGTTTTTTTGTACATATGAGGTTTGAATATTCTAAGCAGTTTCTAAGCACCATTTATTGGTAGTCGTGATTTAACCGTGGTAAACAAACGATTATACTGGATTACAATACGACAAAAGCAAGAGTTGATGTAGTCGATCCAAAGTACAGCTATTACACGGTATCCCGCATAACACGAAGATGGACAATCTCATTCTTTTTTAGGTTTTTGGACATAATAGGAATCCATTCGCAAGTTGTCCTTAGATACAATAAACCGGACAGTTTTGAAATAAGGCGATTGTATCTGCATTCTTTGGCCTTTAATTATAGATATATCTCAATATTATAAACATTTATATCTTGTCATAAAACGCAGAATTGTTATTTTCAATTTAAAAAAAAATAATTTTATCTCAAAAGGAATAATCAAGGTTGAAAGAGACGTTACACTTTGTGCCACGCGCGCCTGTTAGTGTTCCAAAAATTGGCATGCCCGCTGAAGGGTTAAGCTAATTTAAGGACATGGGTTCTAAAACCCAAAATGACGGAATTCGCTGGGAAGATTTTGTTTTTATGTACAATTTGCCTCACAAAATTTTTAAATTATACAATGCAATTCTTTTTTGCTCTCTAATATCTGCAATAAATACAATTTTTTCAAAGATTTTATATGATAAAATAATAAAGTTAAATGACACTCGATGGCATATACGGCAAGGGTGGCATATACGGCCTCATACGGCAAGGGTGTCACAAGACTGTCTCCGCACTGTTACTACCCTTCCTTGGCCTGCCCGATCCCCAGATTTGTCTCCAATCGAGCATATCTGGGATCATTTGGGACGGCGAGTTGGGCATCCCACGAGTTTGAACGAACTAGAGGCAAGGTTACAGCAAATATGGAACGAAATGTATCAAGACATCATACAGAACTTGTATGACTCAATGCCAGATCGTAGCGCATCGTGCATTCGCGCTAGAGGGGGTCCAACGGAGTATTAACTCCTCCGTTCTTTTGCCTTTTTCTCTGAAATAAATTATCCCTTTTCTTTGATTTTCTTATCATTTACTTATATCAAAGTAGTCATTACGTACGTAAAATTTCGTTTCATTTTGACGACTCCTTCTTGGTGCGCTAATTTTTTTGTCCATGAGTGCATATTTCATATAAATATTGTATATATTTTTTTAAATACAGGTGGGCCCAGTTCACCTGATAAATGGGGTAAGTGAACCACCCATGTCCATTTCTCATAAGAAGCAGCAGAATCTGTTACTGGGTAACTGGGTCCAATGCTTGCATATCTAGAAAAAAATTCTACCTCCATTTTAAAATATTTTTTCAAAGCAATTACCAATGTATTAAGATAGACCAGTGTTGCAACAACAGAGTGAAATTCACACCTAATATATAGTGGAAAATTCTGGGAGGGTATGGCCCAGTTACCCCATAAACCCAGTTACACCAACTTACCTTATACAGTATCTTAAGAATATACAAACCGTTCAACTATTCAAACAATGTATAATCCTTCCTCAACTATAGGTCAAGCGATAAGTAATTGGTCAAAAAACCTCATTCCGTTTGTTTGGAGGCAACCTGGTCAGGTACGGGATTAAGTTCCTCTGTGTACGTTATCCATTAAAAAAAACATGCATACGTAGAACCTGGGCTCTTTTATAGTCTGAAGGTCTTGAAAACATTCTGAGCAGCTACGGGGGTTTGTTTGTTTCTTTGCGAGCAATCTTATCATCTTTAGCTACATAACAGCTGTCAGGGACTTACTGTTTAAATCTGATTCCAAATGGCCACAAGAATCCATGCCAAAGCGGTACTTAGACTGTCATGGTTGGTTGGTTGATTGGTTAACCACGCTACGACCATTATTTGCTACCCGAGGGCTCATTAGACCGGGACCTACGGTTTAACGCCGATTCTGAACGGCTACAAACGTCCATGCCAACAGTGGAATTCGAACCCACAGACTCTGGTTCCGAAAGCCAGCACCCTAGCCATTCGGCCATCGTTGCCGCAGGATGGCCGAATGGCTAGGGTGCTGGCTTTCGGAACCAGAGTCTGTGGGTTCGAATTCCACTGTTGGCATGGACGTTTGTAGCCGTTCAGTATCGGCTTTAAGCCGTAGATCCAGTGAACTCGAAGCCATAGACTCTGGTACCAAATGCCAGCGCCCTGTCCATTCGGCCATCGCCCGTCACAGACTCTGGTACCAAAAGCCAGCTCCCTATGGAGGTTCTTGAAAAGGGACAAGCAGGCCTCAGAAGTGAAAGTACGGCTGCTAAGGAGATAGTGCCAGTACTGCGTGGCCAAAATTCGAATTGTTCTAACTAAAGCTTCTCTCCCGTAAACGGCCCGTCCTGATAACGCTGTACCCATTTTCCCAGCCGCTTGGAGCTGATTTCCCTTTCTCTTTCCCCTCGTGATTTTATGAACTTGGAATAAAACAAAGTTGCTGGGCGAACATATCCCGGCGAACGGCAGCCAATGAGACGCGAGGGAAAATGATTGAAAAGATTTTCAATTTTAATTAAAGTTGTGCAACTGAGCAAGCCGAATTCTTCTCCTTTCCCTCTCTGCCGGCATTAAGTCGTCCAAGTGTGACTTTAATTCTCCCCTTGTCGCACACGCACGCACAGGCTCATTTGGCCAGCGGGGAGTCGAGCCGGAGGGAAACGTCTTACATATTAAAAGGTTTGTTTGTTTCCCTTTAAATTCGATTTCATTATCTTGAGAGAAATCATCGGACGAAAGAAAGTTGCGCTCGCCAAATTTTGTTCAATAGAGTGGCTTCTGAAGTTCATACATGTACATCTATAGGCACATTTTTTAAAAAAAGTTTTATTGAAAAAAAAATTTCGGACAAATCATTGAAAATGATCGTTTTGCGTTTCGTGTAATTCTCTGTATTTCGAATTTAACATCCTGAGGGATGAGTTATCTATATATAAATATGAGTTCCGTAACTCACTGACTGATTGACTGACTGTCTGACTGACTGATATATAACACACAGACCAAACCGCTGAACCTAAAGGGCTGAAATGTTGCATGGCGATTCTTCTTATAGTGTAGAGTGCACTAAAAGAGATTTATGAAAAATACTTCTTAGATTTTTTTAATTAAATTTTAAGCTGTTTTTGTAACATTCTTTAAAATTTGCATTTAAAACAATAATACATGGGTTATTTAATTTATATCACGAGAAAGATCATAAAAATTCCTTTAAAATGAAATCTTTTTTCGAATCTTTACCTCGATTTTCTGATTTTTGGTGAATTTTTAAAGATTTATTTTTAGAATTTAATTCATTAAATGTTATTCACGTTGTTTCTTTTCTTTTTATGATACTTTAAACTAATTTTGCGTCACATGCATAACAACGAAATAGACAAAAAAAATTTCATGATAATGCGACAGACGATTGGACATTATCCAAAAAAATATTAAAATACAGTAAAAGAAATGTTCCTCAAACTATACTATATTCTTTAGTGTGTTCTATTAGATTTAATTTGAATATTTTCTTCATTGTTTTGTCTATAAAAATATCCGTTACGATTTTTTTATAAATATATTTTTTCGTTTTTTTACATCAATTGCATACATTGATCGTTGTATTTATTATAAATAAATAAATAAATATATATGTAAAAAGTAAACAATAGAGATAAATAAAGTTAAAATTCAAGTATAGACTGCTAGATCACTGTAACATAAAACTTATCCTACAAAGAAAACATTTTCAATAAAGGATAGTGCAGAAGCTTCATATCCCCATAATGAAAAAAACAAATAAATAATCCAACAGATATAGATAAAAAAATATACTAAAATTGATAAAAAACAAACAGAAATCAAGCACTCTGGGCATCCACGCACCAACGGCAATATTCTGTATAAGTGCCGGAACTGAACCATAAAACAACAGAGGTAACCGACAGGTCTCCTCATCAGGGAGCCTAACCATGTCAATTACCTCAAGGGGAACTTTCTGAATAGGATGCAGGTAAGCCCAAAAGACATCCCAAGGCCCCGAGTCCCCCAAAGAAGCAATTAGTCAAGGAGAAAATGAAAAGACAAACACATCTCAATCTTCTTACTTCTTATAATAAAGGTAATACTGGAATGGCTTACCTTTACATCGTCTTAATAACACTTGAATAATAAGTAAACACTAATTTATTTCCATGTATGTATCCTTAAAAGGCATTTAATAATTGACTTCATTTTAACACATAACTGTTGAATTCATGACACACTGAAAAATCGCTAATTTATCTAAACAATTGAGAACCGATAATCCAAGGTATTCGGAACAGGAAGCTAATCGGATTGAGCGAAATTTCGGTCAAGAAATAAGATTATACTAAAACTAAGATTCCCACACAAGATTTTAGATGATCAAAGAAATGATATGAATAGTCAACTAAACAATGAGATAATTTATGACGAATGTTATACTAACGACAAAAGAATCATTTAATATATTTTGATTTTTGCGATCCTATTTTTCAGTGCAAACTCAAGTTTTGGGGGAAAAACATCATCAGGCCGTAATTTTGGTTGCTGCTCTACGTATCTAAAGGTGATCTCTTGCGCCGCCGCACTTTCCGCACGAAAATTATATTTCTTTCATAGAATCAGTTCCTTCATCATGTGGTTTTCAAGCCTTTTCCCTTGTGATGTTGAGAAATAATCTCCCTCAGACTGGCAGAGTAGGGAAAAGAGTTTGATAACGTCATTTTGACGTCTCATATGTCCCCTTCGCCGCCTCTGATTAGGTGACAAAACAACGTAGGACAAAGGAAAGAAATAAGGTGAAAAGTTTTACGATTGACCCGGAAAAAGCAGCACTCAGTTCCCCAATAATGGGTCGAAAGAGAAATACACTGCTCAAAACAATTAGGGGAGCACATGGTTTTAACGAAATTACGCAAATACTTACACCGATAAGTAACATAAAATAAATCATCCATAATTTAAAGCCTAGCAGAAAACAGAAGAAGAAAACTTCATATGCAAATCAAAGTTCATGACGTCAAAAACCAGAAAAAGAACATAAGGGAGGAAATCGGGATGTTGCAGAAACGTCTGTTTCACTGCCTTAACTGTGAAATTCGATTGCTCAGTTATTCTTTTTGAGAAAAGGTGATTTGAAAATGTCTCAACAACGTGATTTACCGGAATCCATGGCATGGCGTATTATAGGCAGACTTGAAACCGGGCAAACACAACGTAGTGTCGCGGACGCTGTTGGAGTCGCCAGAAGTGTCGTTGCAAGGCTGTGGAATCGATTCCAAGAAACAGGGAATATTAGACGTCGACCAGGGCAAAGTCGGCCACGCGCCGCTACAGCAACTGATGACCGGTATATACTGTTAACAGCTCGTCGAAACAGAACAGACAATGCTACTCAGCTGCAAAGACAGTTGCTCTTGGCAACAGGTCGAAGGGTGTCCAGCCAAACAGTACGTAATAGGCTTCATCAGGGAGGTCTCTATGCACGTAGGCCAATGGTCTGCACTCCGTTGACCTCACGCCACCGTGCGGCCCGAAGAAGATGGGCTGCTGAACATCGAGATTGGGAGCAACATGATTGGAGCCAAGTGATGTTTACAGACGATTCCCGATTCAGTCTGGAGTGTGACACCCGACGTGTTTTGGTATGGAGGGAAAGAAGCACTCGAAATAACCCCACATTCGTTCGTGAAAGGTCACAATACTGACGAGCTGGTTTTATGGTATGGGGTGGAATCAGCATAGGTGGACGTATCATTCACTAATTTTCTAAATAGTGCAAATGGCGTATTCCGACTGCAGCGCAACTATTTTGCATAATGTAGTATTGTTCAGCACCTTTTACTTAATAACATATTCAAATTTTAAATAGATTGGCCTAGTTTTGAACGTGTTATCCCTCTTTTTGTGATTTTTCCTTAATTTTTGATAACTAGTGTGTATATATATATATATATATATATATATATATTCTTGGCTCCATATTCTTGGGATACATGCTATCCTACCCTGTACAGAAAAAGGTTAAGAGTACATATTTTCCATATAAGCATTCATTTACAGCATCCTTTCAGAGGGATCGTTAACTACCACCTGCTGAAGATAGTGTTCATCACCCCTTTGTCTGAACGCTAGTGCCAATTAGTATAACTGTTTTCTTTATACACGTTTACTAAATCTAGAAAAATGCTGCGTATTCCTTCAAGTACAGTCCGGCGTTCATTCGAATAAGAATTAGATTGTTTTATGTTAGTCGAGAGAATGACTAAACAGTAATAAATAGACACACAGAAGCGAATAGCATTTAAGGGAATTTCGAGGGTTTCCTCGATGTTCTTATCCCCAGTTCAGCAAGCATAGGATAACGTTCTAACGCAGAATCTTAATGCGAAGACCGATTTAATATCAAGAGACAAGAATGTAATTCGCTTAGTTGCGTCGCTGTAATTAAAAATTGCAGGCATTTCGATCATTGTTTCCGAAAGAACAAAGGGACTTAGATTATATTTATCCTTGTGATTTTTTTTCAGTTTTAAAAGACATGCGAAACACAAAAAAGTAATTCAGACGGTTTCTTCCATCCGTATGTAAAACACAAATAATCCAGACTGTTTTAACCTTTAGCTTACGGGGCTATTTTACCGATTTCCTCTTTAGAATGGAATATTTCGCACACCCCTTTGTAAGAACGGCCATATATATATATATATATATATATATATATTCATATTCATTCTTGGGCTCGTATTCTTACGATACATGCTATCCCACCTCGTAAGGAAAAGGTTAAAATGAAAAGAGCGTAGCGTTTGCAGTGGTATTTTGATTTAAACAGGACGATGGAGACAAAGAGTGTCACTCAAAAGAATCAATGGTTAAGGATTCTCACCTGAAGTGATTTCATCGACTGAAAATAGTACTGACTAAGCAAAGTTTGGACCCCGAATTTCAAGCAGATATTTTCTCTAATATTGTCTCTAACTTTCTTTAACCCCTCAGCGGGCGCGCCAATTTTTGGAACACCAGTAGGCGCGCGGGGCACAAAGTGCGACGTCTCTTTCAACCTTGATTATTCCTTTTGTAATGAACTTTTTTTTTCAAAGTGAAAATAATAATTATGCGTTTAATGAGAATGTATAAAATATAGATAATATTGAGATATATTTATAATTAAAGGCCAAAGATTGCAGATACAATCACCTTATTTCAAAACTGTCCAGTTTATTGGATCTAAACACGAATGGATTCCTATTATTTCCAATAACCTAAAAAAACAATGAGATTGTCCATCTTCGTAATATGCGGGATACCGTGTAATAGCTGCACATTGGATCGACCACATCAACTCCGGCTTTTGCTGTATTGTAATCCAGTATAATCGTTTGTTTACCAAGGTTAAATCACCACTAACAGTGAATGAAAAGGAATACAAGGATCAGAAAATCAGACCTGCATTAGAAAAGGTGTAGAAATAAATAGAAACTGCTTAGAACATTCAAACCTTACATGTAAAAACAAACCATTCAAAATTACGAAAATGTTGCACTACGGGCGCAGCCGCTGAAGGGTTAATATTGTTAAATTTTTGCAAATAAATCCTAATTATTACGTTAAAACGTGAGTTTGTTTTCCTCTAAATATATTAATGAAAAAAATATTAGACAGTAAAATTAACAAAAACAAATTTTCACAAATGTTAAATTTATGTAATCCATTTTAAATAACTTTAAAAAAAATTTTAATATGTTGTAAGTGTTTTTAAAAACATTTAATAAGTTAATTTTGTGTGAAACAGTCATGTTTAATTTTTTTTAATTCTAAAATAACTTTTGAATTCCTAAAGCAGTTATATAGAGAATATTGTTTTAACTAATGAGAAACTAGTAAGACCGTTAGTTTTGCGAAATATTCGTTAAAAATATGAGTGTACTCGTATGTGTGTGCCCCTGTTTTGTTTTCCATTAACTTGATGAAAAATGTCATCAGAATTGCTCCCGGGTGTTTAGTATTATTTTCACGTGGACATTTAAATTTGTCATACAGAATACTTGCATTATATGATATTAAATTAAAAATGGTACTTAAAACGAAGTTAAAACGTATTGCACGTTTATATGATTAATATTTGTCTACTCATTATATGTATTCCGAAATATCCACAAAGTTAGAATATCAACAGCGAAGAATACTTTAAATTCATCTCCTATGGGTGATTCTGATTCATATAATCTATATACACTGAAGTGCCGCTGAATTACGGATACCTACCTAGTAACGAGTTGGGCCTTCTCTGGCCTTGATAACGGCTGCCACACGACGAGGCATAGATTCAACAAGTTTCTGGAAACGTTCTATGGGAATGGCTTGCCAAATATTGGCTAAAACTGTCCATAATTCAGTAAGGTTCTTTGGTGCTGTGTGATGGCCTTTCACGCCTTGTTCCAAAACATCCCAAAGATGCTCAATAGGATTTAAGTCTGGGCTTCTAGGTGGCCAATTCATGACAGAGAAGTCAGAGGAATGCTCATCCAACCAGCCAGTAGCCAACCGGAACTTGTGAGAGGTACAGTTGTCTTGCTGGAAAACTCCATTACCGTGCGGATAACAGAACAGCATAAACGGATGGAGGTGATCACCCAGCAACTCTACGTACCGAATTCCATTGAGGGAGGTTGGTACACGCACCAAAGATCCCAAACTGTGCCACGAAAAAACACCCCAGACCATGATTGAGCCACCATGCCCTTGTACAGTTTCAGCCAGGCATGCAGGATCCATGGCTTCATGAGCCTGACGCCATATTCTCAGCCTCCCGTCGGCGTTAAGTAGTCGGAATCGAGACTCATCACTCCATGCTACTCGTTTCCAGTCCTCTACACTCCAGTCTCTGTGCTCTCTTGCCCAGGCAAGACGTGCAGCCCGATGGCGAGTATAGAGCAATGGTACTCTCGTAGGTCGACGGCTCCCGAAACCCATACGGTGAAGCGAGCGTTGCACAGTCCGTTTGCTGACTGTACGACTGGCACCGTCATTAAACTGGGTGGTAATTTGAGCTAATGTTTGGGTTCGCTGGCTACGTACAATACGCCTGAGCCGTCTCTCACCACGCACTGTCAAGGCTAATTGTCCTTTGCAATTTGCCCGATCGCTAGTTTTTTTTCCACCATCCATGTATTCTTGGTGTACTCTTGACACTGTCGATCTTGAAAATCCTAGCTGTCTGACGATTTCGGAAATTGAATGGCCCATGCTTCGCGCACCTACGATTTGTCCGCGATCGAAGGCGTCTAAATCAGGCAGTTTACCCATACTGGCAATTCCAACAACTAATTCAGAACAACCACAGTACGCGCTATATATGCAGTTACCACAGCGCCCTCACTTGCGCATACATGATGCGCAGTGCTACACAATTTGCATAGGCTTTGCTATCCCTAATTCAGTGGCACTTCAGTGTATATAAAACAGTTCCGTAACTGACTGACTGACTGACTGATGGACAATGCACAGACCAAACCGCTGGTCCTAAAGGGCTAAAATTTTGCATGGTTATTCTTCTTATAGTGTAGGGGTACCCTAAGAAAGATTTTCGAAAAATTCTTCTTAGGTTTTTAAAATTAAATTTTTAAGCTGTTTTTGTAACATTCTTTAATGTTTGCATTTAAAATAATGATCTGAGGAATATAAAATTTATATCACGAGAAAGATTCTAAAAATTCCTTTAAAATGAAATCTTTTCGAATCTTTACCTCCATTTTCTAATTTTTGGTAAATTTTCAAAGATTCATTTTTAGAATTTAATTTATTATATGCTGATCACGTGATTTCTTTTTTCTGGTACTTTAAATTAATTTATCGTCACGTGCATAACAGTGAAAGAGACAAAAAAATATTTTTTTCTTGCTAATGCTGCAGACGATTGGACATTATCCAAAAAAAATACTAAATACAGTAGAAGATATGTTCCTCAAACTGTACTATATTAACTGTACTATATTCCTTAGTATGTTCTATCAGATTTAATTTGAATATTTTCTTCTACATTATTTTGTCTATAAAAATATCCCTTACGATTTTTTATAAATATATTTTTTCGTTTTTTTACATCAGTAGCATACATTGATCGTTGTATTTATTATACATACATATACAGAATATATATATATATATATATATATATATATATATATTGGCATTAATTGCAAACATTGACCGTTGTATTTAATTTGAATGTACTCCGTAGCGAAGTGCGGGTTTTCAGCTAGTTAATTATAAATTGTATTGTATTGTCCAGAGTTGATTTGCTACAATGTCTGCTTTAATTGGGCTTTCGGAATTTCTCCATTCTTTTATGACATGAGATGTAAAAATGCGGTGATGTAATTTCCTATGGAGAATTTTCAGGAACCTTTCTAAATACATAATTATTGGGGTCGGGCTTTTTAAACCCAGAGATATTAAAGCGGAAAAAGATACCTTCGCCGAACCTAAAAATACTTACATCAAAGCTCTCTATTGCGCTGAAATAGAATTTTCAGCATTCTATCAGAAATGATTCCATAAAATGGTTCAATCATCCCCGAAAATCGGAATAGGTTTCTCTCCCGAGGAATAAAATTGTCTCGAAGAATTGCAAAATGCAGGCGTGCAAGAAAAGAGCGAAAGATTCTAGAGTCTGGTGTGGATGGAAGTAAATGCACAGATCCATTATGGGACTGGATATGAGTTGGAAACGAGAGTGACTTTTGGTACTTTGGAAATGTGATACCTTACAACATATCTTTAATATGTCACTCACTACTTTACTTCCCTAGATCACGTTCATGAGAGTGAAGTTTTGCAGCTGCGACTGAACATGGATCTCAACATGTTTTTATTTAAAAGGACCTTTGCAACAGAGGTCCTGGGAACTCTGAATACAGCTTGATAGGTCACAACTACGACCTGACTAGGTCCACATTTTAAAGAGCTAATCCTGTAATGCTATGCAAGAGCATTCCTAATTCATATTCTGTTTATTTTAGCCACAATATCATTTTCCAAGCTTGAACACAATATTGAGAAATAATTTCAGTTTTCTTTTTTCTTTATAAATTTTAATGAAAGAGAAATATAAATTTTGTATTCCCGCGTTTTGTCATGAATAAATCTTAATTAGGTGACCTACAAATTTTCAAATAAGTGAATTCATCAAAATTTTGTCACTTGTTTCATTAAACTTTTCCTTACGGGGTGGGATAACATGTATCTCAAGAATACGTGCCCGAGAATGAATATATATATATATATATATATATATATATATATATATATATATATATATACAACAGTCCATTGTGGACTAAGGTCGGTGGTTCCTGCCTCCGCTTTCTTGACTGTGGACTTGGGGTACCATACACCATATGTCTCGGCCAGGTGGTCAGCCTGCCCCAGAGTTAGTTCCCAAGCATGCTTGGTCCTCATTTTATCGACACACTAAAGGGATAAAAGGCTGAGTCGAATATATATATATATATATATATATATATATATATATATATATATATATCCCCCTTAATGGCCGTTCTCGGAAAGGGGATATGAAATTCTAAAGAGAGAATCGGAAAAATAAGCCCCGTAACCTAAAGGTTGAGGCATTTTGTCACCGTCTTGAACGTTCGAGAGGACTGGGCTTTCCCCAAATAGCCCACCTCCCCTCTCCTCCATGTGTTTACGACCTTACTATGTCATTAATGTTCTGACATATGACAAACCAATCTCAACCCGATGTCCCATATGCTATGATACTTATTGATAACAGTTACATATGTATGTACGGCACTGATCATAACTAAATCAATAAAATACCATTTTATTCATTTTTATGTACGTTTAAGCTATAACCAACATTTCCATCAACAATGATTCGGAGTGTAAGTTTGGTAAACTTTAAAGTAAGTTAGAGTGTAGGGTTTAAACTATATATATATATATATATATATATATATATATATATATATATATATATATATATATATATATATATATATATATATATATATATATATATATATATATATATTTGCATATATACATATATACATAGATCTATGCATATATATATATATATATATATATATATATATATACTGCTGGCCACCCAGATTGCAACACCAAGAAAGACAAGAGATATCACAACAAAATTTATTGTGTAGATAACATGTTGACCAAATATCAAATGGTTAATTTTATAGACTTCTGTGAAGTGTGGTTCCTGCCAAAATCAGTAGCCAGAGTAGCCGCCATTGTTGGAGATCACCGCTGCCACAAGCCTCGGCATTGATTCAAAGAGACTTTGGATGAGCTCTTGGGGTACAGCAGACCAAGCAGCTTCCACACGTTGCCAAAGTTGATCTGCTGTGGCAGCTGGGGATGGAATCTGGGTCAATCGTAGAGCAACCATGGACCACATGTTTTCTATCCGCGAAAGATCTGGAGAGCGAGGCGGCCAGGGAAGCAATTCAATCTGGCGATTGACGAAGAACCGTTGGACAATGCGTGCCACGTGTGGTCGCGCATTATCCTGTTGAAATATGGCTGTGGGCAAGCCCTGAAGGTAAGGAATGACAACTGGCTCCAACACCTCGGAGATGTAGCGCTGGCTGTTTAAAGTACCGGCAATGCGTACTAGAGGTGTGCGAGAGTGATATCCAATACCGCCCCATACCATAATACCCGGTGAAGGACCAGTGTGGCGGTGCATAACGCAGCTGTTCAGCATCCTCTCTTCAGGCGCGCGTGATGTGCGTCTACGCTGAAATTCTAATCATTTGCATATCTCACCTCCGCTAATACATGTTGTAAATTTCATGTTATTTGCATGTTTCCTTCAGGGTGTTGCATTTACAGTGGCCAGCAGTGTATATATATATACATATATATATATATATATATATATATATATGTGTGTGTGTGTGTGTGTGTGTGTGTGTGTATATATATATGTGTGTGTGTGTGTGTGTATGTGTGTAAGTAAGTAACCTCCTTAATGGCCGTTCATACAAAGGGAGTATGAAAGCTTCCGTTTTAAAGAGGGAATCGTAAAAATGGGCCCTATAAGCTAAAGGTTAATTTGGGGTTAGATAGCAAAACCTAAGGTAAGTACTGAACTGGTCAGAACCCTTTTAGAAGAGAAAGCAGTTTCCGAAGCAAGGAAAGCTGTAATCATCATTAGCAAGACATCCCATCGTGAACACCGCTCTCTTTATGAAGTTTGCCTCAATTTACTCTGTTGAAAGCATTTTTCTCCATTTCCTTGTTCTGAGAACTTTAGCTTCCTAGTAGAATATCACTGTATCTTGTTTCGGTATTACTCGAAGTCGTTTTAATTTATTTTTTATTTTTATTTATTTATTTATTTTCTTTTGTCTAATGCGGAGTCACTTGTCATTGGACATTCACCTTTTTTTGTTCACCGCTATTTAACTGGCTGTTTTATTATGGGAGTACCCTATAGGTGAGCCAGCATTGCTCCATATGAGGGGGACGACACGGTAACGACCACGCCTTATTCGGGATTTGAACCCAAGCCCAGAACGCTAATCACCACATCATATGGGCGGCTTTTTAAAACATTAACTTCATGAAAAACACTTTTTGTTTTTGTTTTAGTGCCAATTCATATCTGATGTCCTACCCATTTCATTCTTCTTACTTTTTTTATGTAATTATGTCAGCGTCTTTTAAAAACTTATACAGTTAAAAATTGTATCTTCTCCTCAAGATTCTATTTTCTTCGGCTCCAACAAAGATATCTCCAAAGATCTTTGCTTTTTAAAATTGTATCAATCGAATTCTCGATGGAACTCAATAGTTCTTTCCTGTCTGGGTGTACACTTTTTCAACAAAAAATAATATGGGTCTCGATCCCTGAACAAAAGAATATCAAACAAATTGGGAAAACACCCACAAAAATGAGGATGCGCATTTTGAATCCTGAAGCCTGAAGACTACAGCACCATTATTATTTACAAATTAATATCTAAGATAAGGTACACAATTTTTTGTCTTTAGTAAACTTTTGGTGGTCCCTTTTTTTCTTTATCGGCTATTGACATATTCAACTTAAAAATTAGGGTTTATTTCTGGATACCCCTCTGAAATTTATCTGTTTATTGTATGTGTATTAGAGTATTGGTGCTGTTTATTTAAAGTGTTATATTTGCAAGGTATTTCTATATTTTCTTTAAAATGTTTTCATAACGAGTCCGTTGTAGAGACTCTAGTATAGTTTATTTGAAATATGTAAGTTGTATGTTGACTTTCAGTGAATGTTTCCCAGCCTTCAGTCATAGTAATGACTTTTATATAACAATGTGTGCATGCTTTTTCCCATTTACGTGTCTACGAACGGGTACACACTTGTGGGCAATGTCTATGGGTCACCCAAATGAAATAATGTTTATGGGTGACCCAAATGGGTCACCCAAAAAGTGGCACTACAGTCGGCGTGACAAATGGTTTATTGGTATTGCTGTAAGTTAGTATACAAAATAAAAAGAAATATGTAAAGAATATATAGGCTAGACGTAATTGCCTTGGAGGTTGAAACAGGTGTTCCAGAGGTCCATGAGTTGATAGATACCCTGGGTTGGCAGTGGAACCATGCAGAATTGTGTGAGCACTTCCTTTGTTCATTAACATTACATCCGCTATCTCGCGAGTGTTGATTCGCCGATTATTGCTCACGAGACTGTCCACAGCTGCAATTGCTTCCTGGGTGATAACCACATGCGCTTGATGACCCTGGTCGTGCCCTTGTGGTCCGTACTGCTTCGTCCGTTTCAAAACTCGCTACACCATCTGAATACCGATCTGCGTGACATACACTCTGTGCCATGCACATTTTGCACGCGACGATAAATTTCTCCAGCACTGACATTTTCCGCCGTTAAAAATTGCAAGACTGCACGTTGACAACGCTTGGAGGCATCCGTGATACGAACGATACCGTTGACCTTGCTCCTTCGCTATCATACAAGCATTTGTCGTAATCTGACGATATGGCATGCCTTCCCAGCACTCAGCGCCCTCTATACGCGCATGCGTAGTCTTCTGTATCTTAAAACGATGACGCAATAACGGCAGTGCCACTTTCATTTGAGCGCCCCTTATATTTAATGTATGTAATCATATTTTTGTAAAGATTTGTGTATATTGTAAAGATGCTTACGCATGTATATATTTTAAGGACAAATCTGTTCCCCAGAAATAACGTTTGCATGCGTACCTGCAAGTAAGTTACATGTGTGTGTAACGCTATAGATATGGAGAAAGAAGAAGCAGTTCTACCCAATAATCATTATTGATAGCTTTTCTAACTTCAGACAGAAACTTTCGCCATTATTTCAAATTAAAAGCTTCATGGAAGAACGCGACCATCCATGGCTTAAAAATACTTCTGTCTCAGAAGAGAAATACCATAAAATGCTGCGACGGGGGGGGGGGGGGGGAGACCACTGTGCCCCATCGTTTATCGAGTGTGACCGGGGGATACTTCACCTTAATCTAATTACTAGGCTTCGTAACAGGTGAGAGGGTTTAACGAGAAAATCTAGGGTAGATGGGAAAATGACTCTCCTTTCAAGCAAAATCAGATACATAAAGATTTTTGTTTGACACAAACTTTCAAAAAATTTCAATATTCTTTGTTCTTTGAGATTTAATTAGAAAGGTCGCAAAGTGACTTTATTCATAAAATAAAATATTGTGCATGGTGCGTAGTATGATGGTACAGATGCTGTTCATATGGAACGTCGAGAGCCAGTAGAGAGTCTCACGTAGTTCTTTCATCCTGAATCTTGCAAGTTCAGAATGCAGGCGACCCATATTGCATTTATGACATCACGGACACATAACGCTAACTCAAAGTACAGGGTGTCTATAATTAAAGTTCCCTACTTTAAAGTTGTCTACAGTCGAAACTATTGTTCAGAAAGTTATGAAATTTTGTGTAGGACATATTGAAGGGATGGGAATTTGTTTGAGAGAATAAAAAAAATTAGTTCAAAAATTTCACCACCAGAGGGCGTTTCTTGATGAATCGCACATTTACGACTGGTTCTTTACTTAAGATTTCACCATCTTTTTATCCATAGGTCACCCTAACACAATAACTCATACTCATTCAATTTTACAATCTTTAAAGTGATTGCAAAGTCGATCGTAATCTTGTTCGATAACTAATTTTCGGGCAAAAGATTTGAAGGAACGAAGAAGAAACAAATATGCAAATTGATTTTTGTCGACGTAGAGCAGAAACTGTCATAAAACCTAGAAACTTTCATGGAGATTTTGTTTTCAGCGTGCTTGCTATTGCTAATCAGAATATCATCGTTACTATTACCAGACCGAGCTCCCCAGACCTCAACACATGCGACTTTTGGCTTTGGGAGCATGTGAAACACCTAGTCAGTCTTGATAAACCAAGAACTATACCTGATCTGAAAGACAGCATTTCACGACATGTTCTAGGCATTTCCCCGGACACACTGCAGTCAACTGTAGAACATGCTATCTTACGATTTCAAATGGTAGCTGAAAATGATGGCCGTTATGTTGAACATGTCTTGTTGTAACACATTTTTTTAACTATAGTAAATGTTGGCTAAATGTGTAATTCATCAAAAAATGCCCTCTGATGGTGAAATTTTGAACTATTGATGTTTTTTATTCGCTCAAACAAATTCCCATCCCTTCAATATGTCCTACACAAAATTTCATAACTTTCTGAACAATAGTTTCGACTGTAGACAACTTTAAAGTAGGGAAGTTTAATCATGGACACCTTGTATACATATCAATCAAGCTTTAGCTTCTTGAAAATGCCCATTATAAGCCCTTTTCTGCGACGCTGCATCGTAAGCACACCGAGTAGTTAAAAGTGATCGAGTCTCGAAAAGCCTACACGGTGTTTCTTTAAGTGGGATTAGTGTGTATTGAAAAATATTTGTGTCCGTCAGTGATTCAGCACAGAGGAGCTTCATATTTTGGCCATAAGATGCTTCAAATGTGGGTATCAATTTCACGCTTCACAATTGAATGACAATCGTGACTTGCTACAATAGCACAGCGACTCATATCAGAGACTGTTCTCGGCCCTTATCACGAATATATGATTGAATGAAAAAGGATTATTTTTTCTAGAAACTTTCAGTATGCGATGGGAAATTCCAAGCAAATACAGAAAACCACTTGCTAAAGGTTAGGACGCGATGGATTCTACGCGAACGCTTATCCAAAAAGTCGGGAAATAGTGGAATTGAAGCCATTAAAAAAATTAGAAAGATAACACCAGGAGTTTTAAGAAAAAAAGATGACATATTTTAAAACTTAAATTTATATGTTTTGTTTATTTAGTTATTGTAAAAATACCGGTCATTTGGCCACTAGGCCATTAGACCACGGGCTCTCAAGTATTTCAAAACAAGGGAGTCAAAATTTAAAAGCACCTTAAGATATAATACAGTCATCGGTTGACCTGAATGGCACAAGACTCAGTCGGACGAAATCAACCAGACCAGTCCGGAAAAGATGTGCCCGGAGACAGTCGTGGCCGGTAAAAAGTCTAAAACATGCGGCCGCAGCAAAACGTGGTGAGACAGGAACAAAATAAGAATCTTTATATATAGTAGCTCAGGACTTTTCTCTAGAGGATTCATTAGGTTTCGATTTAAAAGCATTTTTGGAGATCATTTTTATAAAAAGCTTAGAGGAATGGTATGTTAAGGTCCCGTTAGGTTTCTGCAAAACGTCTGCAACCTTCTTGGCTAGACGGTCCGCTATCTCGTTTCCAGGTAAGCCACAATGTGCAGGAATCCACTGAAAGGAGAACCAGTGTATTAAATCCCGCATCAGTGTTTCATAGGTTTTGTAGTGGATTTAAGAAGTTACTAACGGTAATGGAACTTACTTATTTGAAAAATGCTTCTACCTCAGATATGTAATAAAATGCAGCGACGGGGGTAGATAAGATCGCTATCCACGGACATCGCGTAAAAATATTTTTCTTTATCTTGTTTTCAATACTGTGGGTAAGGATTTCTACTTGACTGCTGTTGCCTAGTTATTTTCATGTTCCTTCAAGTATTATTTGTCTATCTGTATGCAAACTAGCCTCAAACTGCGTATCACCTGCTAGTCTGCATAACACCTCCTAGCCAAGATATTTCGATGACAGCGTTGCAAACATTAATTTTTGACCTTATATTAAAACTTAGGACTAAAATGCAACTGAAACCATTAATATTTTTCGTCTATACTTTGTGTTCAAAATGCACTTCCCTCCAAATGCTTAGGTACAACATGTTTTTTATGTCTAATTTAAAAATGAGTGAATAGAGGAACAAGAAATTTGGACGAAATGAGCACTAAACAGTTCTTTATTAAATGCGACAAAGAAATTTACACAATTCGCCACCTTAATGAATCGGGTAAACGGCTTCTCCGAGACATTGGTAGACTGCCCTGGGTACTGTCAACGAAATTGCCAACAAAAATTGAAAATAAACAATCATGTACAATACTTACATACATATACAGAAAAGTTTGATTTTTTCACATTTTCTCTTACTCTTATAAGTGACAATTCTTTAAAATAAAGTTTTCTTAAAGTTCGATACTATCATTCATATACAGGCCATGATTTTCCATTAGGCCCGGTAGGTCTGGGCCTAGGGGCCCCCGAATTTTTTGGGGGGCCCCAAAAATTATAATTTTTAAAGGAAAAAAAGAAAAAATTCTCAATTCAAATTTTTTTTTATTTTACCTTTTTTAATAGCAATTTTTTTTTTAATATATTCTTTCAAATTTGATTGATTGATTGGTTCATCATATGTATAGTTATATGTATAGTTCATCATATGTATGTTACAGTGTATATAAGGGATTAATAAGTTTTTCTGGCTGCATTGTATTGGTGTTTTAATGATGAAGTTAATATGTTGTATCGCTATTTGTTATTTGATAATGTTCTAGGTTTCTACGCTTCAAATAGCCAATTCTTGATAAAATGGTACTTTCACAATGATTCGTGATTATTTTTTTTTTGTGTCAATTTTGGAAATTTTATGCCCACATAAGTGTTAGGGGGCCCCTATCCCGAGTTGTTCCTATAGTCAAGAATTTTCTAAATCGGTCCCTGTTCATATACATTATGAATTTTATTATTAAATCCTTTATTTACCTTAGTTATTTTAGTGGTGAGATTCGAAAAACATATTGTACCTTAACCATTGGAGGGCAGTGTAGTATGATTTCTTTCAGCCTACAACACAAGTAAGCTAATTCTCTAATTCACATGACTATTAAATTGGAGTATTCTTTCCTCCTGGCAATTACTTTGAGAAATATGGGTGCTGAAAATGTCCTCTTCCAAGCAAATAAACTCGCGGCTAACACAAACGCCTATAAAGAAACAGACAAGCATCGTAAAACGAAGTGACTTCTTATAACAGAGGTCGGCAACCTTTTATACTAAGGCCGTCTGCACACGGAGCAACTCAAAAGAAACTGATAACTGGCTCAAATCACAAACCATTCCGTGATGAGTCGCAACCTATGTAATTGAATGGAGCCACGCGCACGACGCAACTGGTTACAAACCCGTCCGACGGGTTTGTAACCAGTTGCGCCGTGTGCGTGGCTCCATTCAATTACCAGTTGCGCCGTGTGCGTGGCTCCATTCAATTACATAGGTTGCGAGTCATCACGGACTGGTTTGTGATTTGAGCCAGTTATCAGTTTCTTTTGAGTTGCTCCGTGTGCAGACGGGCTAAGAGGGCATATTTCAGAATTGCGGGTGATCGGCGGGCACCGCTGGATGAAGAGGAGGGGGGGGGGTTAATATTTAAACATGAAAATATTAATGCGACACGAAATTTTAATACATAAATTAAAATTTTAATTTAAAAAAACAATCTTAAAATTGATAATTAATGCGATGTTTGACATTGTAAATCTGCTGCCAACTCGTTGTAATGGGGCACATAAGTTGAATTCCTAGTTCCCAAGCATTGATCCAAATGACAGTGAAGCTTGATCGGTATTTTGATTTTAAGTATTTTATATTGGAAAACAAAGATTCACAAGCATATCGCTCACTCCTTTCAACAACGTCATATCTCAAAAAACAAGATTTTTCAGGGGAGTGATTTGAAAGTTTAAAAGTACATTGAAATGTATTGAAAGTAAATTTTAATTCTGCTCTCTAGCGGCTGAATATTGAGCGGTGAGATATAATGACCTTGCAGGGATATACTACTTTTTCATGGCATTCTGAAAACAGGCATAGCTAAAAATCGCCGATTTTTGAGATATGACGTTGTTCACAGAGAAAAAAAAGTCGTTCGGTGAACCCACTTCTCCGAGTTCAAATCCACTGCACAGGGGAACTCGCTTTTGGTGAGTCGTACAACCCATGTGGGAAAGTGGGTTCTAGAACCCAGATCGCAAGTGGGTTGATTTACTCACCACCAACTCATTAAAATGGGTTATACGACTCACTTTAAAGTGTGTCGAAAAAACACACCAACATGAGCAGGGGAACCCGCATTTGGTGAGTCGTACAACCCATGTGGAAAAATGGGTTCTAGAACCCAGATCCTAAGCGTGTTGATTTACTCGCCACCAACACATTAAAATGGTTATATGACTCACTTTAAAGTGTGTCGAAAATCACACCAACATGAGCAGACAAACTCTTCTTTAGAGTTCAATATTTTACTTTATTTCGGGTTATAAAACCCATGTGTAATGAGTTCTTTTAAGTAAATGAGTTTACGCTAAAGTACTCGAAAGGTTGACTATTTTCTCCCGTAATTCATTATTCATTGTTATATGTATTTGTTATCTCAATTCGCTCATATTCTTTCTCGTGAAAAGAAAAAGAAACCCGGCGCTATACTCTCATATGTGGAATATAATTGGCATTAAAATTTAAGGATATTTTTTCAAAATCTCATAAAAACAAAGCTAAATATCTGTTATAAAATCCTGCAAACTTATATCATAAGTGATGAAAGGATGTCTAAAACTTGTGAAGATATCAGAAATTTAAAATGTTAATCAAGCATCCATTATTTTTTTGAATCAGTTTCCCTCATAGGAGTAACAGAGAGGAACAACCCTCCAAATTAAAAAAAACAACTTTTAACTGAATTTTATGCGTTGAGATTTAGTGGTGGGGCTTCTAGATACCAGTGAAATAAAATTTACAGGAAACTTATGAATATTATGTATAAAACCTTAAAATTTCGTAGGTCAAAAAGTTTTCCTTTACAACTTTTAGTTTGATTAAACTGCGATACAAATATTTGATCACGAAAGTTTCAGATCTTAGCTTTAACATAGGAGAGATATTAACAATTTTTTTTTAATGAAATAAAAAATTAATTACATTGATTTCAGAAATAAATATTTCTAATTGGTAGAGATACCATATCCCAACACAACTAGTTCAGAAACAAGTACAATATTTCAAATTGCAACAACAAAGATTTAAGAAAATATAGATAATTATTTTCTAAGACACAATTTTTTCACGAGTATAAACTAGGTCTATTCGATAAATCACCCATTTATACTTACATGGTTTGTAAACTTCATAATGTGTTAATATACTTACCTAGTTGCTCTAAATAAAATAGCTTTGTCCACATAATCTAAAAATTTTATATTGTGCTAATATATATTTACTATATAATTTTCTACATAGAAATAAAATAACTCGTGTAAAATGCATTGACTCTTCTTGTTAAATCTTATGGTTTCAAATGCACACTTTAATGAGAATGAATATAAACTCACATTTCAAACAAAAAATAAATCCCATCAAACAAAATTACAAATACAGAGAAACTTTATTAACATGTAATATACATATCTTTGTTTTTAAACAACTAGGTACAATTTTATAGAAAAAATTTATTTTGAAATTAAAATCTTCAAAACCCTTCAGATAGTCAAGCTTTCTTTCGAATGTGGAGGATTATTCACCTGAAATATAAAATAAACTTCATAAATGTTATGCATTTCAGCATCAAAGTTGATTTTAATGTTCATGTAATTAAACTTTTAAAGTGCCCACTGACAGCTTCTACATCAATGGACATTGTTTTGCCCGATTTTTACTGCAATGTTTGAAAAATTATTTCATTAGGATTTTCAATTTTGAAATAAAAGCTAGCAAGAAATGACACACAGGAGCAAACATTTTTTTCCATACTAAGCTAAAAAGGTTCGTGAGAGTGAGTGGATATATCTGTCATTACCAGTCCATAACAAAATTTTAACTGCAGATGCAGCATAGAGAACTGATTATCCATGTTTCAAGAAAGTAACTGCTACATTAATAGACTAGTCTCTCCAAAGTATAAATCTTAATGTGTGCATTATTACTATTATTATTATTATTATTTTAAGGATGAATCTCATACAAGCACTACTAATACATTAATTTAAAAATGTGCATAACAAAAACTTTATAATTCATGATGTTGAAGATAAATTTATTTTAATGCATGAATTAGAATTAGCAAATGATGCAAAATGCATATACTGTAACATATGTTTCAAATACAGCAAAAGACAATTTTGAAATAAAAGATCCTTATTGTTACCATTTTGAGTCCCTCTTGAGTCAATGCTTTTTGAATCTGGTGAAATGTGAAAAGCCATGTAGGTCTAATGGAGCTTCTAATATCTGAAAATGGAGAAAAAGACTTAAAAAAGTGCAGATGTCATGAAGAAATTGTTTCCCTACACTAACTGAATCTAGACTAAGTAGCTAAATCAACAGAAAAAAGTATTACTTTATCCTAAAAACTAGTAACTATTTAGCAACATTTTATACATGTTCACATCTATTCAGCACTTATGATAAAGTATTTTTTAAATTGTTTATAAAAGGATGTTAAAGTGCATAATACATTAACGTATACAAACTTGCTTGGGAAAAGATAAAAGTAATTTTGCCTCAAGATTTTAACAAATCTTCAACTATGTCTGCAGTAAAAATGATATAGATATGTTATTCTTAACCTGTATTGATATTTATTTTCAAAAAAGAAAAAAAAAGTACTTTGTCTTAACACATTATTTCCAATGGTCAAAAATCCTAATAAACTTATGGCAAGATTTATATTTTTTTATTACTTTGAGAATGCAGATCCATATTTTCTCAGAACATTAATAAACTCAACTATATTTCTCCATACTATATTTAAAATAAAGCCAAACTTTAAAAAATACAAAAGGTATGTTATTTATTCCAAAATTAAAATTCATAAATTTTTTAACTTTTTTAACAGACATTTCTTTGAAAATCAGAATACATATTCCGCATAAAATTAAGAAGAAATACATATAAACTAAAATATTATTTTGCCTTTTAAATAATTTTAGTTATTTTGTTTTGTACTACAATAAACTTTTTTGAATGAAAGTTTAAAAAAAAACCTTAAGAATTCAGTCTAATAAATAAATCCTCAACAAGCTCATCAACCTAAATAGCAAACTTTTCAACAACAGGAGCAAAAACAATATATTTTATTTTTAGTAATAAAAAAATAACTTTTCAAATTTTATTAATTACAATAACTTTACCATCCATACAGACAAACCTAGATGGGTTTATTAGGGGTTAAACTACCCACAGAGTAGTGACTTTTGAACAGTTAAATTATGCATGAGTGGGAAACGAAATATGCTGTATATATAGTATTCAAATATGAAGGTAGAATACTAACTATCATTATACCAGTAAGATATGACATGCATAGTAGACACTAGGCAGTGTTTGTGCAAAGACAAAACTGAAGTATACTTTCAGTTTTTAACACAGAAAAAAATATAAAGAACTTAAAATTGTTAAAATACTACAGGAAATATGTGAACAACAAAAATTAACAAATGTAAACAAAACATGACGTTTTAACACATGAAATTCAGTTTTGTTTTTGATAAAAAGCTATGTGTGTAACCAATTACAGTACTTGAAATTTAAAAAAAGAATCAAACACACACATATATGTATATGTGTGTGTGTGTACCTCCAGTTAATATTTCATCTAAAACAAAAGGAACTGAAGAGACAGAACCTCTCATTTTGTATTTAAAAATTAATACTTTATGCATGCCTGAAACACAATATCCTGTATTGTTTTATTTTCAGCATTCTCAGATGAATAATAAAATTACTGATAAATCGTTTTGAAATTGTTACTTCAGAAGAAAATGTTAACTATAATATTTACATAGGTATAAAATAAAATTTAGAGCAGAATATAAATGTTTCATCAGCTGAATACAAAAACAGCATATTAATTCATTATTATATATTGCTAAATTCCCCTTCCAATACATACATATATATATATATATATATATATATATATGTGTGTGTGTGTGTGTGTGTGTGTGTGTGTGTGTAGATATGGATATAAATAGATATAGATGTACTATACACAGATGTAGATATAGATATAGATAATGATAAGTAGAAAATAGAAATTGCTTAAAATTGCACTTTTAAACTCATTTGAATAAAAATATGTTCACATACAAAATTTATTACACTGTCCCTTTCTTTTATAGTTTAAGTTAAATAATAAAGTGCCGAAGCTCTTATTTCGTAGCATGCCTAGTAAATTTAATTAAGAGACAGAAAAATTATCTGAGTACTATATGCAAGATGAAAATGTTAAAACAAGATTATTATTTACATATTCTGTTATCTTGTTATATGGAAACAGAATATGTAAAATCAGACACCACAAATATATATCTGAGCCCAATAAAATAAAGCAAATCTATATCAGATCTACATCGACTTATTAAATTTATAGGTCTCAGGAGCATCGGTCTTTAATACTTAGACCTTTATGATCATCTATAATAATTTTTTTTTAATAGACGAAAACACACAAATTTTATATATTTGCACATATAGTATGTGTGAAAATCAATAGCTTTTCCATACAATTACTACTATTACATATTACTGATAAATTTTAAAAAGTAAAATAGATAAGGATTACGTTCATTGACATAGAAATAGTCTCAATAATAAAAGAATTAAATAACGAAATTGAACTCACCTTGGCTAACTCAGGAAAGGGATGATTTTAAAGCCGCAATCTATACTGGCAGCGCAGCCATTGTAAACTTGCAACAGCATGGTAGTCAAGTCCGAGTCCGAGCTGGCAGTGCCCTGAACAGTTATTCCTCTTTCCATGTGTAAACACACATATGTGTGTCAGACACATCTTAGCAATCATGTACCCATTTAGCACTTGTTAGGTGGCACACCTGTGTTTACGACATCTTAGTTCAGTTTAATTTAAGACTCCTTTCCTTCAAATCATAAAGAGGTTCCCGCCATTACTGGTACGTACTAACACATGGCGGACACTAGAGACCCTAATTGGAAAAACTTTTGGCGGGAGAAAAAAATACCTATTTCCTGTCCTCTGGCGAGCACATGTAAAGAGAGTTTCCACGGGTAACTCGGACAATGGAATTCTAAAAAAAGAGATGATCTCTATTTGCTAATGACAATTCTTAATAGCTGTTAAACTAATCATTTTCAGCATTATAAATTTCATATTTAAAAAGTTATGAAACCGAGATATACATTTTAAACTATTATTAACGATAAACGTCAAGGTTCTGTGAATATAAGAGGCTAGCAGTGGCTAGATTTTGGCCGGAAAATTATAATAAAAAAGGGTGTGAAAAAAACATATTAGAGAAAAATATAATATACAGTTAAAATCGTAAACATTTTAAAATAAGAAGCTTCAGTGTCGCAAAGTCTGTAAAATGAAAATAATTATAGTCTTTGTTTGGGTTTATATAAATATATATATATATATATATATATATATATATATATATATAATGTATCCGATATATGTGTGTAAGGGTGGGTAAACATAACTTTTTGATAGATGTGCGATGGAGGTATATTCTATAGCGATAAATTTTACGTGATTTTTAATTAGCGATGTCCCATAACAATGACTTCTTTTTTAAAATATTTTCACAAGTATTCCTTATGACGCGTGCGAATCGTAAGTAACCTATTAAGCTAACTTTAAGAGAAAATTATGAAAATTTAAACCTGCGAATCCCAGCCTTTTATTTTTGACCTCTAAGCGTCTGCCTTACAGATCAAGACGTAAAATATTAACAACCTACGCATAAGAACTTCAGCTTCTTTTCGTAAAAGAATGTTAATTTTGTTGCAAAATTTGTCTGAAACTGATAGTTGCTTGTACATTTATTACGTCATAAAAAAAGTCTGCAAAATTTTTCAATAACTTGGATTTAAAAGATACTCTTTTAAATTAAAACATTTCTACATAAAGGATATAATTTCTACGTTGAGAACAATAGTCATTAGGCAAAAATTAAATATAAACACAAAATTGATTTAGATATCAGAAAAGAATTTTTGTTAATCTCGTCTAAAAAAATAGACATCGTATTCCAAAAATTAAATTCCTTATAAAAAATAATAAATAAAAATTTAAGTACATTCAAAAATTTTGAACCCGAATACTTCATTTCAGCCTTTCAAGTTGCATGACATTTACGGTCTAATACTTAAAGTTGGTTTTTCAGCGCAGTAAACTCAGATAACATAAGTTATTTAACACACTTGTTTCGATAACACAGTTGCGATGACTCAGTAGTATTTGAACTCACTTACATCCGCGTTCAAAATCACGGATAGTGGTTTGTTTAACTCACCACCCACAATAACCCACGCGAAGTGGGTTGCAGAACCCACTTATTCCGGCGACTGACCGACTTTTTTTTCTCTGTGTTGAAAGGAGTGAGCGATATGTCGACTCTCAAAGATAGCTCAATTTGAGAGCAAGAAAAATAAGCTAAGGCCGTCTGCACACGGAGCAACTCAAACCCGTCCGACGGGTTTGTAACCAGTTGCGCCGTGTGCGTGGCTCCATTCAATTACATAGGTTGCGACTCATCACGGACTGGTTTGTGATTTGAGTCAGTTATCAGTTTCTTTTGAGTTGCTCCGTGTGCAGACGGTCTAACTCACAGCGAGGGGAGAGACTACGGCGATGCTGTCGAGAGTGCAGGCTGCTCAGTATTTGATTTTTTGGTTTTACGATTTTTATTTATTTTTTTTATTTTTATTTTTTTTTTTTTTTTATTTTTTTTTTTTTTTTTTGCTAAAACTAGCGTTTGATATCTGCAATTTAGATATTTGCACGGCGAGCACTTTAAAATTGTTTCGCGGGCACCGCGTTGCCGACCCCTGCCTCATAACGTAATATTTCGCATCGTTTCAAAGCGGTAAATTCTAGGGTCTAGATATTGAAACAAAATAATACTTTTTCAGGCTACCGTGGAAATTCAAAGGTCGTTCGCACGGACTGTTATCGATTACGTGACATTCTCTGGACGTGATGACTTCCTTTGAAGAAAATATGTTACTTTTTCTGCCCCCCCCTCTCTATTTTTGCATGTAAAGGGTGTGGATCAATAGGATCGAACTGATGACCTTTTTGTTGCAGCTCTCCCGCTCCACCGTCGGGTCCGTGTATCTCCGTAAGACTGATTTGGCCAGCGAGGGAATCTACAAATGCGAAGCTTCCGCGGAATCCCCTACTTTCCAGACGGTGAACGCAGAGAAAGCTCTCCAGGTCTTTGGTAAGTTCGGCACGTGAATGAATATACATGCCTGATGCGAAAGCTGTCATTATTTTTCTTTTGTCAGCTCAGCTAACGCAAAATGTCATTTTCTTACAAGTATACACGTATTTTTTTTAATAATATTTTTTCCTAAATATGAAAAAAAAGCTTGAATTATTCGAAATTTTGTTTTTTAAAAGTTTAAATTTTCAATCAAAAGCTTATTAAGTTTTTTACCATGCTTTTATTAATTTGCTTTCTTGTTTATTTGTTTGTGTGTTTGTTCCTTACAAATCTTGCAATCGATTTTTAACTAACTTCCCGACTAGCTAGACATTTGAAACTTTCAGAATAGCTCAGAACACGATGACAATGCATTCTTTTAATACTTTTAGCCATCTTATAGCAGAAATTGAATTCTTTTTCAGTTAATTTTGTTTTGTAGACTTGTGCAGTCATTTATCGGTCGGGATGGGAACGAAAAGTTAAACGCAAGTTAACTTCCAATTAACTTCATTTTCTTTCAAGGTGATGGGATATTTCATCAAAAAATTTTTAAAAAGCATTTAATAAAACATAGAATTGTCAAGTTTATATGATTCAACAGAAAATTTCAAAACATGGTTTATAAAAAGTTCTTTTTATCTTGTAACTATCTTTTCTCAGCTCAGCTAACATAAAATGTCATTTTCTTTGTATACAAGTATTTTTTTAATAATATTTTTTCCTAAATGTGTGCTTATATGAAAAAAAAGCTTGAATTATTCGATATTTTCTTATCTAAAAGTGTAAATTTTCAATCAGAAGCTTATTAAGTTTTTGGTATATCGCACCTCTGATGGAGGAGTATTACATCTCAAAATAGCCATATTTTCAGGAAGAGCTAAAGAAGATATACGTTTATAGAGATGGCTAACTTCTACCCTAAATAGGATATGTATATGTACAGAGTGTTCCATACTGAATGGGACAAAAAGAAAGCATACCTGTGAACGCTGTAATTACTTTATTTTGATAAATCAAGTTTACAGTGAAATTATAGTTATCCAAGTTTCTATAGATGTTTTATGTATGCCCTCCGGTGAAACGACAAATATCTATGCGGTATTACAGTTCCTGCCATACTCGTGATAGAATATCCTTTGTTAATGATTCGAGCACTTCAGCTATCCACTACTTCAGTTGCTTTAAGTCCTTGGGAAATGGAGGCACGAACACTTTATCTTTAACAAAACCCCATAGGGAAAAAAATCACAAGGGGTTAGATCTGGGGATCTCGGTGGCCAACAAAGCAATGGCATATCGTTTGACCCAGCACAGCCAATCCAGCAGTGAGGTAGACTATCGTTCAGGTACTGACGTACGTTTTTATGGCAATGTGGTGGAGCACAGTCTTGCTTCAGAATGAAGCCGGGAATCACTTCCTCCAACTGAGGGAACGATAAACGAAGATATTTTGGCGTATTCCAAAACACAGTACGCTTTCTCCTGCATGAATGGCGCCTTTCGATTAACAAGGCCTCTAGAGGCGATTTCGTAACCGAAAGATTTTTCGGTGTTGCCAGAAAAGCTTGAATAATTGTAGCTTCAAAATCAATTTGTTTCGGTCAAACAAATCAATTACAGAATTTGCACTATCTATTCTTTTTGTCCCATTCAATATGAAACACCCTTTATATTGAAGTTACCCTCTAATGAAGTAGAAACGACACTTAATAGATATACAACATAGTTTATTCTTCGCTTGACACATATACTTGCGGTTCAAACCAATACTGAGTAAATACTGGTACAAAATGTATAAACACTATGCAAGAAAATATAGTTCAAAGTACTCACAAATATCAGTAAAGTCAAACCAGAGATTCTGCACTGTAATCTACTCCTACGATCACAATAACTTCCTTATGCCGGATTGGCAAAAACTCAAGTAAGTTTTGAAGAGATCTAGCTAATAGCCACCAACGGCAATTTGCATAAACAGCTCCAAACAAACCAGACTGTCTGCGTAACCTGGCTACGCGGTATTTATAGTAACCGTCTATGCTGATTTTAGCATAACTTTGTAGCTTCCTTGGATTTATGCAAATATAATGATCGATTATTGTTAATCGATTATTAGGTAGACCTTACACGTTGAAATTTCATTTCTTGTTTTATGAATGCCTATGATAATTTTGGGAAAACTTATTGTTCGAATAACTTCAGAAGGCAAAACTATATACTGTTACAGTTGTTTTCAATTTTTAAAGCATGATTTTGAATTTTAATTACGAGATATAACCCTCTTCTAGTAACCTCATTTTGTCAACATGGACTGAAAAGCTTGAGGGAATACTGTCATATCTCTATGCTAATGCACGATCTATCTAAACGTTCACAATACAAAGAAAAAAACCTTGATATCATAAACAGCAGGTTTGAAAAAAATACAAATTTATTTTCCAAATAAAAACATTTATTTTTCAAATAAAATTTAATGAACATTTTTATTACAGGAATATTTTAATACAACAACATTAGGCACTGACAAAAATCTTATTTTCATTCTTCGCGCATGAGCAAGTTCTCCCTCCTAGTTATGGAAGAGGGTAATAAGCGCCATCTAGGAGATTGTGTTGGTACTAGGCTTATCACATTATTCGAGAATGAGAAGCCCTTCTTATAGAGCATTGGGGTGCAAGTATCTCAAAATCGAAAATTTCGGAGATGTAACACTCTTCTAGCAGAGGTACGATATCTGCCGTTTTAATTTAGCTATATTTGCTCTATTGCAGGGGTTCCCAACCTTTTTATAGTACCGTACCTGTTCGTTGTAAACAATTTGATGACGTACCGGTAGACCAAAAATTTTGAAATGGGGAATAAAATGCAATAAAGAACAAAATAAATTAGGATATATAAAAAATCCTTTTAAATAAATCTCCTGAGTTTAATACACTTACCTTAACAGCTTATTAATATTTATTAATAATACAATTACTATTGATTAATAATATGTAATTAATTTAAAGATGTTTAAAACACAAAACACAATTTTTAGTAGAACTCAGACACAGTTATAATTGCCAGGCGAGTGCCAAATTTTTTAGGTGGTGATCATAGATAACACATTCAGGTGTAGACGGCATCTTTTGAGATTAGGTAAATCCCAATAAATTATTACAACACAAACAATGGATAAGAAATTCCAAACTAAAATATTAAAACGTATGGATTATTAGTTATTATAGTAATTTCTTTTCTTTTTTCGTAATACAGATTTTTAATAGATTTTTGTTTTAAATTGTAAAATCATTTGCGTACCGGTAGTTGCTTGTCCGCGTACCGGTACTGGTACGCGTACCCAAGGTTGGGAACCACTGCTCTATTGCATAACATTTTACGTTAGAGACGAAACGCTTCAATATAATTTGTCGTCGGAAACTTGGACAGGAAATTTGTGGGGAGCGCAAAACGGGAGCACACAGCTTCTTAAATTCCACATTAAAAATGAAGAAGTAGCTTTTAATAGTTCAAATTGCTGTGGATTTTAGGAAGCTGTGTGTTCCTGTTTTGCGCTTCTCACAAGTTTTCTGTAAGTTATAACTTGTCGTTTGTTTTAAGTTACAATTATTGGGGATTTAAAGAAGCCGTATGTTCCAGTTTTGCCTTTTTCCCAAGTTTCCTGTAAGTTATAATTTGCGGTCTCTTATAAGTTGCAATTATTGTGAATTAAAATTCACAATAATAGAGGCCGTGCGTTCCTGTTTTGTGTTTTTAACAAGTTTCTAGTAAGCTATAGTTTGTTGTTTGTTGTAAGTTGTAATTATTGTTGATTGTAAGAACCTTTGTGTACCTGTTTTGCGTTTCCATAACTTTTCTGTAAGTTATAATATGTCATCAGGAATAATTAAAATTTCCTTCATTAAATTTTTAGTCCCTTTAAACGGCAAAAAGGCTGCTTTTTAGAGTAATCTGTGCTTTAGAGAATTTTTGCCTTACATTCAAGACCCTGAAAAATATCTAGTGAAAACAGAACAAGAAGGTGGTCGAAAGGGGTAGGCATAAAAGGGTTGAGAATCACTGCTATAATAGAACTAAAGTCTTGTAGCAAGTCTATAATGTCTTTGGGGTATATCAAAATTTTGACTTACATAAAAGAAATGAACTGTTTTGTTTTGAATTGATTCTGTTTGGGCTGTTAACAAAATGGCACAATCTTTAATAATATTATATTTTACGAAAATATATTATTTTCAGCACCACTCTTTGTTTTACTTTCCATTCAAGTTTTATTTCGTTTTTAATGTCTTGGGATAGGAGAATGGCACCTTCTTGAATTTGGCGACTATCCAATTACAAGTTTGGAGAAATATCGGCAGTGAAAAAAAATCTTGCCTAGTAACCCCCGTCAGAGAATTTTAGCCAACATTTTCCACTTTTGTGTGCAAATTCATATTTAATAGCTCAAAATGAAAATATTCTTGGGGAACTCTCTACAATAATGCAATAAACATTAGCAATTTGTTCCGGATAAAACCAGTTCTCCCCAACGTCAAATGCTAATATTGTTGATTTAGAAATCATTTTCTAGGAAATATATCTGCAAAGCTCTATTGCTTTATTCCTTGAATTACCAAGACTATTTCCCATTTAATTATTTTCCATCTTGAACTGTCGTTTTATGCGAGCCATTTCATCCCTTACCCACTTAAATTTTTAAATAAATGTCCATTTCGCAGAAATGTTCCCTTCAAAACAAGTGGAGTTTCGTGTAAATGACAGTCGGGATGCAATTTTCGTAGAACATTCCTGCTAAAAACTCTTTTCATGTGAATCTCCTCGGCTTCTGAGCTGGCGAGAAATATTTTTAGTGTCCAACCTGGCAGCGAAAAATAAAAGGGGCGTTGGGTAGAGCGAAATCAATCACTTTCTAAACCTGCAATTGTTGAAACGACCTCTGAACAACCCAGTGAATTCTGAAATAAAAAGAGTCCTCGAGCTCAGTTCCTGATTTCTTTTCTTTTTTTCTTTAATTTTGCTCTTTGGGTTTATTTTTCTTCTTCGATCCTTTCTGATGTTTTGGAATTATTAGCTAAAGTTCATTCAATCGAGAGGGAAAAGCTCATCTGAGTTTGTATTCTTGTGTGAGGCCATTTATTTTGTTCATGGGCGGGTATCAAACTTTTCACGATCCATACGATGTCTGTGTTTGCTGTGTAAAGGGTGTCAAGTCCAAAATCGTAGTTTTGAGAGAAACGGGATTGAAAACTAACATGCTTGTGTTTTGTTTCACATATCCCAAATTTTCACTGATGAATAGAAATATTTAGGAGTAGAATTGGACTTAGCTTTCTGTACCCTTCAGTAACCCTTGATTTTTCAAACATGCCTGGTTTGATAACTCCTTTTAGCCTATTTTGAACTTAACATCCCAAATTTTCACTGATGAATAAAAATATTTAGGAGTGGAATTAGACTTGGCTTTCTGTACCCTTCAGTAACCCTTGATTTTTCAAAAATGCCTGGTTTGATAACTCATTTTAGCCCATTTTGGACTTAACATCCCAAATTTTCACTGACGAAAAAAATATTTAGGAAAGCTTTCTGTACCCTGCAGCAGCCCTTGATTTTTCAAACATGCCTGGTTTGATTACTCACTTTGCCCATTTTGGACTTAACATCCCAAATTTTCACCGACGAAAAAAATATTTAGGAAAGCTTTCTGTACCCTGCAGTAGCTTTTGATTTTTCAAACATGCCTGGTTTGATTACTCATTTTAGTCCATTTTGGACTTAATATTCCAAATCTTCACCGACGAAAAGAATATTTAGGAAAGCTTTCTGTACCCTGCAGTAGCCCTTGATTTTTCAAACATGCCTGGTTTGATTACTCACTTTGCCCATTTTGGACTTAACATCCCAAATTTTCACCGACGAAAAAAATATTTAGGAAAGCTTTCTGTACCCTGCAGTAGCTTTTGATTTTTCAAACATGCCTGGTTTGATTACTCATTTTAGCCCATTTTGGACTTAATATTCCAAATCTTCACCGACGAAAAAAATATTTAAGAAAGCTTTCTGTACCCTGCAGTAGCCCTTGATTTTTCAAACATGCCTGGTTTGATTACTCATTTAAGCCCATTTTGGACTTAATATCCCAAATTTTGACCGACAAAAAAAATATTTAGGAAAGCTTTCTGTACCCTGCAGTAGCCCTTGATTTTTGAAACATGCCTGGTTTTATTACTAATTTTAGCCCATTTTGGACTTAATATTCCAAATTTTCACCGATGAAAAAAATATATAGGAAAGCTTTCTGTACCCTGCAGTAGCCCTTGATTTTCAAACATGCCTGGTTTGATAACTCATTTTAGCCCATTTTGGATATAACACCTTTTACACAGCAAACATAGATATAATAACGCGCCTACAACAGGTCCGTAGGTATGGGTAGGGTTGCTGAGCCCCTTTCTGAAATCTCTCGAGATCCCCCTCTCCCTCTCCCCCCAGATTTGCATAATTAGAATGATTTTCGTTAAGTTTTTACTCCTTTCATTCTTATAGGAAAGTCTTCATAAGCAATAAGATATTTCGTCATGAATTTTTGGGGTGTTTGTAGCCATTCGAAATTGGCTTTTAGCTGTAAACCCCAGTCAGTTTAGGTGTCATAAATATGACCTAAACGCATCCAAAATCAACCAACGTGTGTAAACTTTCACTTAAACGAATCGTGACAATTTCATAATGGAGGACTGGTAAATCCTAGATTTTTATTCTGCGTTCACTTTTGAGTGGAATTGAACTCTTAAAAAACCTTCGTATTGAAAACTTTCCTTAATCAATTATGTGAAAGTCGTTTGATTGAGATTTATGAACAGCTAAGCGCAAATACAAAATTTATACTGTTTTTAAATTTTTTTCAAGAAGTGTGAGGATTGTTAATATATCTCGATGTTGTGTCCCAGCTTGATAAATTATTTTGCAGCCAAATTCAGCATCATATGGAACTAGAAACTGAAACGTAGAGAAACAGTAATCCCCGAAAACAGTAATTTACCATACATCAAGTCTATATTCGTCAAGTCCTGATTTCTTTTCCAGTTGCAGATTTTGATTTCTACGGTTGCTCACTAATTCTCTAGGAGATCTATTCTTTCGCTTACTTTTAAAATCTTATCGTCTCATGACTTTGTTTCGGTAGCGTACAGATCTTCTAAAGTAGCGTTCTTTAATTTTTTCACTTTCATATCAATAGAACATGTTTCACATTTTATTTTATTTATCAGTCCAACTTTAATATAAGGAAATATTTGTTTATATTTTGTCATATTTCGTTCAAATAGGACGCTTGAAACCTAAATTAAACGTGTTAATGTTTTAGCAAAATGTTTTTCATTTGATTTTACATATTAAAGCAGTTCATCTATTCCTCTGCCCTTTCATATCACGTTCACTACCTCACCGATGTGTCTCAAAAATTTTTCATTCTGTGCCATAAGCATCATACCCTTGAGTTACCGGTATCATTGCATATTATGTTAAATAAAACTTCCTGGGTCGTTCAGCAATGACTTTATGTTTGAAGGTGGCACTCTACGATAACAGTTCTTTTTTAAAAAATCAAACTTGGACACCCTGCGCCATCTATTAACGACTCGGAAAAGTTTTTATTTAAAATTTGTTATTTTCTTACTGTTACAGCCACGTGTGCAGTAGGTTAGAATTTTATATTTTTAAGCTCAAAACGATTGTTTTTATTGGGGAAAATGTAAGTTTATGATATTTTCCCTACAATTGTTTGGAATTTTCTTGATATATGTTATTTCAAAGTGATAGTGCTGACATATTTTGAATCCTTTACAAACAGTTAAACTAGAGTTTTTAAGTTTGTGATACCGGTGATCATTTTAACTTCCTATGGGGGGCAGTGAATATGTAAAAGGCAATGCTTTTATAATATTGATCATAGTTTTTAACTTTGTTCATCCTTTAATGGTCAATTAACTTCGTAAATAAGGCAATAAATTTTCAGCCCTCGCTAAAAGATTATGAGTTACTACTATTTTTTTAAATTTTGAAATTTAGCGTATAGAAAATCTCTTTATAAATATTAAAATGGTTCCTGAGTTTGGTTACAGAGCTGTATAAGTCTCCAGCCATCGAATATTTACACAAAACAAGGAAAAAATTTCTTCATTAAACTCACAGTTTTTCCAGATAATAGAGAATAAACAAAGAGCTTCCCATTGTAGAAAATTGCACAACAAATTATTATACTGTAGGCAAAGAATAGAGATCTTAGCACAATCTATTTGACGTTCAAACTGGAATAATTCTTTCCTTTATTTTTGAATTTCCGACTTTGTGACATCCTTAGATGTCGTCCTTTAGAATTAGTAAGTCAATAAAGCAATAATGGTATACGAAAACAGATACAGATATTAGTAGTTTGAGAATTCAGAGGCACAGAAGAACAGTATTCATAAGGAAAAAAACACGTTCACAAACTATTTGAAATATAAAAAGCAAAGCATATTGCTTCACAGAATTAATATATCAGTTCTTCCTGCACAAATGGCGTCGTCACCCAAATACTTCGAGCGGCAATATCAAACACTATAAACAGCCCTATCAATGGTTATGACTTCTTGATATTCCTCCGGGTGGCTAGTCCGTCTTCGTTTAAATGGCCGGTTGGTGTCAGTACACTAGCTTTTCTCTTAACTTAGGAAAGTCTGATTTATTCCACTGACTTCGATTAAAGCAGGCCCCTAGAAATCGTGACGCAACAGAAAACTAGCCGAAAGTTTAATCTAATAAAGACGCATAGACATCTCTAACGTAGTCAGCAACCATGGACCTAATATTCGCTATTATTAAGAGCTCCTTAGCATAGCATGGTACGTTAGGGAGGATAATATTCCATATAATCAATTTTTTAAAAATATTTACAGGCAGTTGACTAAATTATTGTAAATTACTATTAACAAAATAATAACTCAGCGCCTTCTACGATTTCTTGTTGTTGTTTCCAATCCCCTACACCAAGTCCAAAGGACCTAGGTCCTCAAATCCTAGGTCCTTGGTGAAGGGTAGTAAGCATCTTCACTTTAAGGCGAGGTACCAATAGGGCTGAAGTCTGACTTGACCTCGAAGAACATTGGTCCCGTAATTTTGAACCGGACACTTGACCCCGCACCTCTAGAGGTAAATTTGAGAACTTGGAGGACATTGTAGCCACGACCTATTTTACGTGCCCCGGCCACCATTAATGACTACGGAGGGGGGATTTGTATCGATGAGCATCGAACCAGGGACGTTCAGATCACTGGCCCGCTGCTCTGACTAACTGGGCCACCGCGCCCTATAACGCCAACCCGCCTTCTACGATTTAATGATAGAGACGTGCGCAGTGAAGCAAAAACTAAATCCCCGGTTTCTGACTGCGCCATCCATTGTATAGGCTACCCGGTGACCCTTCTTACTCGGGTATGTTCCATGCAAACCGATTACCTGTACTTGGGTGGAGCGGGACGTCAGAGCGGTAACTATATGTTTTAATGCCGATAAACTTATGTACAGATGTCGATGACTCCTAATGCTACATTACTAGCTGCATAAGAGGGCCTCTCATACACCAATCCCCATGAAATGGGCCGGTTCGCAAGGGCAGTGATCCAGTGATCTGAACGTCGCTGGTTGATGCCCGTCACTGACAAAACTACCGACGTTTACACTAATGGCGGCTAGTGCACGGAAAAAATCTGTCGTAGCTGCAATGTCCTCCAAGTTCCCAAAATACCTCTGGAGGTGCGGGGTCAAGTGTTCCGGTCCCGTCACTTGACTCGATTCAAGATTAGTTCTTCCAGGTATAAATTGGCTGCTGTTTGATTATAACCGTTACTCACTGAATTAGGATAAGTGCGCTTGTTTGCATTTCTGTCTTTTTGTATTTCTGTCTTTTCATTTGTGTTCTGTAGGATTGTATTTGTACTTGCATTCATGGTGCGTTGAGTCCTAAGTGCAAGATGTCCGTATACTTTCATTTCATTTGACTAACTGTTTCAATGGGGATATCGGGGCCTTGAGATATCTTTTGGTTAGACCTGCATCCTATTCAGAAAGTTCCCCCCCCCCTTGAGGTAACTGATTTGGTTAGGCCTCCTGATGACGAGGAAAGTCGGTTACCTCGTTATTTGGATTAGTTCTGTTACTGCTGCAGAATCTTGTCTTATGGTGCGTTGAGCCCTAAGTGCGTGATTTCTGTTTGTATTTGACTGCATTCTTACTGATAATAATTATCTTTCTCTGTTGATTTATTTAATTTTAGTTATATTTGATCGTTTTCAATGTGAGGATTTGTTGCAACTGCGCAATCTTTTATTGAAAAGTTAATATTTTCAACGCTAGGGTAAGTTTTCAGTTAATTTGTTCGGCATTCCATGCCCTCTTTATAAGTTTTAGTTCATGTAGAATTGTTTACATTGTTGTTTTTTCTTCGAGGTCAAGTCAGACTTCAGCCCTAGTGATACCTCGCCTTAAGTAAAGCTGCTTACTGCCCTTCGCCCTGGACTTAGGTCTTTTGGATTTGGTGTAGGCTTTCCTACACCAAGGGGATTGGAAACAACAACAATCCCCTTGAAAGAGAGAATAGTACCAACAACACGTAGTACAAAAATTTTGATGTCACCTATCTACCCAGTATACATTTTGCGTATTTAGAAAATTTTTGCAGCCAGTTTTTAGCACCTACTTACGGCATTACTCACATACTTACGCACATACTTACGGCATCAGTTACGAATGTGTTAATTAATTCCAATGAGTTGAATCGCGGCTCCAGTAGATTCATAGCGGCCTGGAGAGATTCCTATTTTTGCTGGTATCATTGAATGGACTGTTTTACTGGTAGATGGCGCTTCTTTCCAACCTCACAGCAGACTAAGTTAACTTTGTTTAAAAAGTACCTTTCACTTATAATTACGTTAAAATTAGCGGCAAAAATGAAAGTTTCTAATTTATGTTGTAGTTGAATTTTTGTTTACCAGTATTGATTATACCGCGAGTCGATTATTTTCGGAGCCAAGCGCTACATTCCGTATTTCATTTCAACAAATAAAATAACAATAATAAAAAGTTTCAACATGTTGCACAACATATTCTATAAAATAATAGGCTGCAGTACAAAGCAGTATTCAAAAATAAAACATATTTCATTTTTATAAAAAGCGCAAAAAATAACTAGATACAAAAGGAAATCATATAATAAAGTAGTTTTTGAGTACAAAAAGGATCTTTCTTGAGATTTAAAGAATACGGATAGATGACGTCTTATTCTAGTATTCTCTTATAACATTTTCGTAAAAGAAGGATATAATAGACGTACAAAAGAAGAGATGGAGAGTACTTTCATTCTATTTAAACTTTTATACTGTCTGACATCCATTCCGTGTTACAGCACAAAGAATCTACAAACAGATAAAATGTGAACAAAATTATAGTAACTTTTGAAGCATCTCCGGAGAAAGATTCTTAGGTTAAAAAATTATATAGAATATGTACATAAAATATGGATATAAGACTTATGGATTTATCATGCGTACTGATCGTTTATAAAAACTTCTTAGTTTTAAATGCATGGGATAAATTATAACTGAATCTCAAAAACAAATAACTTTACTAGAAGAGTAAATAAATGAATATACCTAATACCTTTAGGTATATGCATAAGATATACAAGGTGCACCCATAAAGTAACCGGACAATTTTTATGAATAACCAAAACATTACTCACCTTCAAATTAATTTATCTCCTTCAAAATAATCGCCAAAGGAGTCTATGCAATTTTTCTAACATTTCTTCAAGTCATCAAAACACTGTTTATAGGCGTTGGAACTAACCGTTCGCCAAATACGCGTAACATTTGATTTAATATCCCAGACGTTTTCAAATCTCTGTCCTTTCATGGATTTTGTTTTTTTTTAATTACAAAGGACTTATTCACCAAGAATTTGTTCCTGAAAATCAAACAATTAATCAGTATTTTTACAGGGAGGTGTTTTTCAATTAAGAAACATGATAAGGCGAGTTAGGAAGGAACGGTTTGATTCTAGGCAATGGTTTCTTTTAAGCGATAATGCTAGGCCTCATACAGCAATTTTTGTACAACAATATCTTGCTAAGCATTCAATTACAAAGATAAATCACCCACCATATTCTCCCGACTGATCGCAAGCTGATTTTTTTCCTTTTTCCAAAGCTTAAGATGTCCATGAAAGGACAGAGATTTGAAAACGTCTCGGATAAATCAAATGTGACGCGTATTTTGCGAACGGTTAGTTCCAACGCCTATAAACAGTGTTTCGATGGCATGAAGTAACGTTGGGAAAATTGTAGAGACTCCTTTGGCGATTATTTTGAAGGGGATAAATTTATTTGAAGGTGAGTAATATTTTTCTTATTTATAAAAATTTTCCGGTTACTTTAGGTGCGCACCTTGTATTTTAGTATTACTTCTTATATAACGTCTAAAGATTTCTGTAGTAAGTAATGATATATATAAACCTGATCACTTTTACGAAGTTTCATTTATACTGTATTTCTCAATCTTTGAATATTTTCAAAGAAAAAACTATTTTTATATTTAAACTTTGTAAATATAAATGTTTTCTCGCTATAGAGCAATTCCCAAACTTTTTTCTGCATCGACCGCTTTTAGAAGAATGATTTTCTTCATCGACCCCTTCACATTTTTCTCTATAATATACAGCATACAACATAATTATATTTCTAATAATTGCACATAAAACACTTAAAGATGACAATTTGATTGATAATATGAGCAAAAAAATAGAAAAAGGTGTTCATTAGGTTTATGTTTTATTATTTTTGTCCTATTTTCATTTTTAATTTCTCAAATATTAACAAGATTCCAGAAACACAAATTGTAGTTGCACAAAAGTTCGATTTCAATTAATGTGGCGGTTGTGCTTGATGCGTTGATGCAACTTTTTTAATGTTCGGCTTGAAATTTTTTATCATCGTATAGTCACAATAACTAACATAACGAATATAAATAAATAATTTACTAAAAAATTTTACAATGAGTGGATCACTCCACCCTATGCAAATCTGTATTTAGAAATATTAAAACGGATATTATTATCTAATAATTACTTTCCTAAAAATTTAAATTAAATTTTAAGACAAAAAATTTATCACCGACCCCCAATAGACCCCTGGAATACTATACACCCTTTTTAAACTTCAATCCACCCCTAGGGGTCCACTTGGACCCCGTTGGGAATCCCTAATATAGAATAATATTTTACTAAAGTATTTCAGTTTTATGGGTAGCATTTTTTGCCATTGTTGAAAAGATATATTTGCATGACTTTCTGATATATATATATATATATATATATATATATATATATATATATAGTTGAACTCCGTTATAGCAAGCCCGGTATATAACGAACTCACGGATATAACGAACGAAAATTTTGGTCTCACAGTTTTCCTATTGTACGAAATTCAATTAGTATTGTGACAGTTTAATGTAATCGATTTTAGTCGATTCAATTCATTAAGGATCATTTTTAATAGATTTTATCATTTTTAATACAACATCATTGAATACACATTGCAACTAATTAGTTATGCATTTTGTGAACTCTAGCATTTTTCTTAACGGTTCGTATATAGCGAACCACCCGATAAAGCGAACAAAAACCTTGGTCCCTTGAAGTTCGTTATAACGGGGTTCGACTGTGTATATATATATATATATATATATATATATATATATATATATATATATATAATTTCCAGTGTTGGGTTAAAAGACTATATAATAATAAAATCAAGAATAAACAAACAAAAGAGAACAACATGCTTTAATGTCTATAAACTTACGAAAAGATGTCTATTGCTAACATCACTAGCTGCATAGGAGGGCTTTCTCATTCATCCTCATCATGAAAGAGAGAATAATACCAACAACCCGTTGTACAAAAATTTTTAATGTCACCTAACTATTTGGTTTAAATTTTGTGAAGGCCAGAGGTAGCCTATCGGTAGCGCGTCGAATTTCGATACTGAGGGTTCTCGAATCGAATCCTGACAAGCACCATTTATGTCTAGACCGGATATGGGCACGTTCAATCCGTAGACTGGATAGTCCTTCATTGATGTCAGTGGGTGGGGGAGTTACGATCCACCACCCCCATGACGCCCCTGGGGGTGCTCGGTCAAAATTGTTGTGGCATCTAGCCAAGATGGACTCCGACCCTTGTGGTGCTATTCTAAACCAGAGCCGCATTTCTCTGCCCGAGGTTTATATGGACCCGGTCTGGCACATCCGGCGAGGGGGCATGAAGAACAACAAGTATTGCGAGTTTAGGAAATTTTTGAAGCCATTTTTCAAAACCCGAAAACGCACATACTTACAGCATCAGTTGCTAATGCGTTAATTGATTCCAATGAGTTAAATCACGGCTCCAGTAGGTTCATCGCGTCCCCATCAGATTCCAATTTTTGCTGCCCCTTTCAACGTCCATGAACTCAAAAGTTTCCTGGTCATCCAATATCTCTTCCCCGCTGGATCCGAAGGTATTGCGGGGCAACTCAGAGTAAGGGTAAAATCCATTTCCTCCCGGCGATTACAGACCTTGCAAAAAGGGTTTTGAGGCGATATTTATACGGCAGAGATGTTTCAATACGCAATCCTGGCCTGCCACTAGGTGGAACAAGGCAACCGCTTTTTGCCTCGGGGGACTTCAGTAATTTTGTTTCACCACCCAATCTTTTGTGAAATCCTCGACAACAGTTCTTGTAAAGAGGGAGTTCCTGAAAGTCTCGCTTACGAGCAATTTGTAAGAGATCTCAGACTCTCTGATAAATGATATTTTGAACAAGATCATTCGATTCACCCTTGTGGGAAAATGTTTCTCGTTATTTTACATTCACCTCTGCTGTTATCTCTGGAGGAAGGATCAGCATGAATTTATCCCAATTTATTAGGATGCTTTAATTTATGGATCTTCTAATAAGTACGCGAGCCTGATATCTTCGTTTGATGTCGACATGAATCGTAATCTCATTAAATTCATTTACAGGGTAACATATCTCGATTCAAGAATAGCAATTGAAACAGAATAACCGGGCTTCATGTCTCCTTACTAACACGTCCTGGTTTTTCTCCTCTGGTTGCCACGTTTTGCGCTACGCTTTACAACGACAAAATAATCTACCGAAAATGGAGAATGGAAAGATAATTTAAAGTAAACGGATTAGAAAAAAAAAATTTTAAGTCATACCTCACACCGTAATTTTAACTTTCATTTCTGTTTATGCTTGGTACGGAAAGATTAAAATCAAGGCAATCTGAAGCTTACCAAAACTGTTGTTTATCAAGGCTTTTGAGATAAATACACTGATAAAAACTGCATTAAAAATATAAGCAATTTAGAGCTAAAATTAATTAATTTAAGGTTAATAAAAGTTTAAATCATTGGTAAAATTTAATCCCCTTGTTATATAGGTCAGTTATATAAATACCTTGAAGCCCGGTGCCGTAGTGGTTAAAAGCGTCAAGCTGCCATCCCACAGGTCCAGGGTTCAACCCTGTGACTGGGCAAGGTCGACTCAGCCTTTCATCCCTTCAGTGGGTCGATAAAATGAGGACCAGGCATGCTTGGGAACTAAACTCTGTGGGTCCCACGTCAGGTTGACCACCTGACTGAGACATACGCTGTATGACACCCGAAGCCCACGGTTACGAAAGCGGAGATGGGTACCGCCGGCCCTGGTCCACATCGGACTGTTGCGCCGTGAGTTTAAGTTTTATATAAATACCTTAGGGTATGAAGTGTTGATTTATTAGAGCATCAAGTTTTATGACCTATTATTGCAGTGTATTCGGCTGTCTCTTAGATTTATAACTTTTGAAATAGTATTGGAACTTACTTGTTTTATTATTTTTTAGCCTTGTTTTTCACAGATTAATGTTAGGTTTACTTTTGGGTACATTAATATATAAATAAAAAAATATGAAGCTATAAATTATCGAATGAAAAGGTTTAATATAATATCATTTCAAAATAGGTAAGTTGTTAGCATACCAAATATTCCGTTCATGAAATATCCTGACTATAGTTGGCATGATCCCTACCGATTCTATATTATCGTAATCTTTCCATATTATTGTAATCTTTCGAACAAGTTGTCTTGACAGGTTATATTTACTACACAGTAACTCCAAATGTAGAGTAGGTCAAACTATACTTGTATATATATATTTCTTTTTGTGCGTTTCTGTCTTTACTACTTCTCCGCAGTGATAAAGGAGTGAAAGAAAAATAGTTTTAAAGGCAATTCTAAAACAACATCTTGAACATTTTCAGTGCAATTTTATTTTAAACTTAAAATAAAACATGAAGCCTCCCTATTAATTTTCAAGTTATCGTTATTTTTATAACAAATGCCCTCAGGATTTAGATTTATAACTATACTATAACTGGAGAAGCACAGCACTGCATACATTGATTGTTCAGAGATGTATATTTTCAGGTAAGCTGTGTAAGGTTTTGCAGTAAAGACATAGAATTAGGTTTTAAAAAAATGTTTCAGATATTTCTCTTAATCTTACACTGTATAAATTATTTTCAGAGATGCATTTTTTAGGTATCTAGGTTTTGAAAATTAAAGGTGAATATTTATGCATGCAAAAACTTTTTAATTTTCTCAATGTTTTCCGCAAAAGATAGCTTGTAATGCATATATGAACCAACATTTTATACTGACAACATGGTGTTTAATTTCATCAGCCAAAATTGCATGTTAGTTCATAGGTATTTTTCTCAGGTTTTAATCCTCTTCAAGTTTTTCTTTGTAAGAAAAACGTCGGATAAACGGCTGTAGTGCCAAATCTGGACCGCTTTGGCGAGATTTTGGCGAAATTTCGCTCACGAATGCCAATTTTGGCGTTGGAAGTATTCCCTTTCGATCATTGATGGAATATTATAATTCTACCCTCCTCCCTAATTTTTTCACGCGCAGTACACTTTTCATGCATTTCATGCATGCATGAAACACAAATAACACAAATAATTCATTCATTTGTATTTCAAAGAGTATTTTTCTGTTTTAAACCAATATTTTTCAGAAGAAAAAAAACTTTGTTTGCTGTTAATTAAATTAAAGGTCAATATAATTAAAAAGTTAGATTTGTATAAAAGTTGGTATTTCTTGGTAGTTATATATAATTTTATATTACATACATACACACACACACACATATATATATATATATATATATATATATACGATAGAGTGCGCCAGTGTTTCATTCGTCGGTGTCATTTGTGCAACGATGCATTTTGAGCATCTAATTTGAGTCTTTGTCAGATCTGATTGGGTTGACAACCCTTCCACACGTCTCGAAAGAAGGGAGGTCGGTTGCCCGAATTCAGGAGGTTGCTGCAGTAATATATTATCGTCCTCTTTGGCGGACTGGTCCCGTTTCTGTACCGCAGCCAAATATGCATTCAAATATGCATCGCAATGAAGTGCAAATTTCAGAGGTAAATTAATCGAAGCTAAACGGTTACCCAGAAAAAAATGGTATGTGCAGCTTATAACGTCAGTTTTAGGCCCTGAAAGAGAGTGCAGAAGTTTATCAAATAGTTATAAATACAGAGGCTGTTCACACATTTTTTAGACGATGCATATTGTCTTTTTTAGACGATGCATTTTTTGTATTCACAAAACTAAATTACATAAAATTCTTGTGTTTTAAATGTTCTATTTAACATCCCTTATTCTGAACTATCTTTCGACACCGCAATTTCCAGGATAATAATGCCTTTTGAAGTGTCAGAAGACGTATTCTATCCCATTCCTCCTCAACAGCTTTCCAGAGTCCTGTAAGGGTTTTGGGAGGACGTTTGGATAATGCAGATTTTAAAAATCCGAAAGCACAAAAATCCATAGGTGATACATCGGGAGATTTAGTAGGGATATCAGTGAAGGGTATGGCCTTGATACCAGTTTTTTGTTCCATTTCTTTTAGGAAATTTACAGTGGATTTTGATGTGTGACTGCTAGCTTTGTCTTGATGGAGTCTCACAGATTGATGGCACTGTGGGTAAAGTGATGGTATTTCATTCAGAAAAATTGGCGATAAAATATGTTCCTGATAGTATTTGGAGTTAATCTTGACATTTTTTTCCACTCTCTTTATTTTTAACTTGCCATTATAAGAAAAACCTGCAACAATCATGAATCCCTTAGAAAAACTTTTTTTCGATTCTTTGAACCATGTACTTAAATTTTTTTCTCCCCTTTTATGATAATAAATGGCTCTTTTTTTGTTGCAATCATTTAAATACACCCATGATTCATCTATTGTGACAATTGTTTTCCATTTTTCTTTGGATAAGTGTTTCTCATATAGAATTCTGCAGCGTGTCCTGCGTTCAGCGATATGATTTGGAAGAAGACGGTGCACATTGCGTTTTTTCGCTTTCTTAAGATTTAAATCAACGTTTATCATTTTGTTTACAGTGGACACCGAGCATTTTAATGATTTTGCAACTGTCCTTTGACTAGGGGGATTTTCTTTTAACATTAAACAACGTACCTTTGCAATAGTCGAAGATGTCCGTTTTTTCCTTGGATACTTGTTTGGAATTTTTGTCCCACTTGAGGCTCCAATTTGACGTTTTTTCCTTTCTTGTTGACGATATTACCTATCGACGCTTTAGATGTCACAAAACCATGACTCTCACATCGTTTTTGGATAACGGAGTATGCATATTTCTCTTCGTAAAGAGCATAAATGTAGCCTTCGAACCACTGCTTTGTTAAAACGCCATTTTGAATAAAAACAAAACTTTCAAGCCGCAGACTATAATTTTGACTTTTAAAAACATAGTACAATTGCAATTATTTTATTTGCAGCAAAAGATTTTTTATTACCGCTTACCAAAATCGTCTAAAAAAAATGTGCGAACAGCCTCTGTATATCACATAAACAGCACTCTGAGTTAAAGTCTTAGTATATCCAATAATTTAAATTTCGTAAATGCATTATGAATGTGGAAACTCAACCATGTTCTTGTAACATCCAGTGTTCGACGCTAGTTTCTGTTGTTTTAATTGGTTTTTTGTATCTCTAATCTGTTATGTCTAATATATCAAGTTAATTTTCATGAGGTTTTATCAATTTAATTTGGTTTTATTTTTGTAGCCTCCTTTTTTCCATTTCGTTTCACTAGCACACAAAATGTCGGTCATTTGTAAAATCATGCCTCGTAGAGTCCATGACGATGTCTCTTTTACAACTCTTACATCACGAGGGGTGGTAAGAGGAGAGCGGATCAAATATTAGTGTTAAATTTCTGATCAATCGATTTCACTTCTAACCTCTGAATCTGCTTTTAATTGATTAATGTTTTAACTGTAAACCGCAGAGGGTAGATTTGTACTTGTTCTATCGCCATAATTAGGCACCTTTATCATCCTTATTAAACTTACTTAGTTCAGTTGGTTAATAGCTATCGATTAGCCTTACTTTGTTCAAATGTTCTTACCATAGAACTATGCTTAATTTTTTTAATTACTGGGTAAATTATACTATATTAATATAACATACAAGCATTATTAATATTGATATGGCTTGTACGGGTGCACCCACTTTATCCAAAGCGCTTTTGCATCATCTCAAATCAATGAGACATAAACCAGGTAAATATTTTATTTCATTCTTTATGGATTGCATTGAAAAAGGAAGAAAAGGTTTATAGTTATCAAAACACAATGTTTTTTTATGAGTGAAGCAAAATACTAATTAACACTATTTTATTATGTTGTTATATTACACTATTTTCAGCGAAAATGTGTAATTATGCTATTAGATCAGAAAAATACGCTTTTATTATAATTAAAAAATAAAACGTCATAGAGTTTTCCAAGTTGTGCCTTAATTGAAAATTTTTTCCCCAGATGTTTGGCATATCAAGTTTTACTTTTTGTAGCAAAATAAGGTATTCATGTGTTTAAAAAAAAAACTTTAAAAAATGCGTACAATTTTTTTGTTGGACAGTTCTGTTGTAGCCAGAAATTAAAGAAAGAAGGAAATATTCATTTGGTGCTGCCATCTGTTGTGAATATTTAGAGTTTTACCTTGTTATGGAAGCTTAATTATTATCAGCACCGTACAGCTGGTAACAATGCCCAGAATTGTGCAGAATGTTATTACTTTCTTACATAGAAAATTTAAAATTTCCTTTATACAGAAATGAGGTCTATAATGAGGTCTGAACTAAATTAACTTACAAATTTAGAAAGTTCTTGAAACTTAAAATTTGGAATTGAGTCGGAGGAACGAACTTTTCCACTAAGTAATATTTAATTAAAAAAATATATACTTATGGAATGAACATTACTGTCGATAACAAATGATCAAACAAAATGAAAGGAAACAGCGATGAGCAACTGAAATATAAGAACGAAATGTGAAACGGTAATATTAGTTTCACTTGGCCTTTTTTTATTGTTAAAACATGAAAGCTTTAGACCGTACCTTAACGCTTAAACTGACATGGAAATCTATAGAGAAAAATAACGGAAAAAATTATAAAGGTTAATAAAGTGGATCAGTGTTGTCTTCAGAGTGGTGACCGAAGAAATAAGAGATTTTGACCAGGGATCTAGCTACCACTTCTCTGTCTACAGTGGGGGAGAATATAATGTTCGTTAAGGCTGCTGTGCACTAACCTTATTGGATTCGCAAAACTTAATGTTAACATATGGAGAAAATTTGCCTACTATGTACAGCTACATAAATGCTGAAAATCCAATGAAAATGGTATTTTCAGATAGCTTGAATCTTTCTGCACCTTGCAACAGGATTCATTTTATAAATTTCGCCCACCAAAGCAATTAAGGAGCGTTTAAAACCCACTATACCAGATTTTTTCTCCAGATAATATAAATTTTAAAATATTACTGGCAATTTTAGAAAAAACGAAAGAGGCCTCCAAAGTGAAGAGGCCTCCAAAGTGTAAAATTTCTTCCTCTATTACGGAGTACAATTATTTTTTTTTTAAATCTTTAAATCCAAATTGGCACTCCCTGGACAGATTTTCCTCATAGGTTAACATTGAGGTGAGCGTATCCAATAGGGTAAGTATACAGCAGTATTCAGGATAATCAGGATAGCTCTTAACCTTTAGCTTACGGGTCCCGTTTTTCCGATTCCCTCTTTAGAACGAGAAATTTCATACCCCCTTTGTAAGAACGGACATTAAGGGGGTTTTATATATACAGGTAGCCTTCCTACAGCATAGCATCTTACAACACGGTTTCGCTCTAACATGATAAGATAAATTGAGGGAACCTTTGTATAACACTGCAACCTGTAACACGATTTCACTCTAACGCGATAAAAAAAAACTGCGAAAACCTTCGTACAACATTGTACTTCTATAGCAATGGATAACATGATTTTTGTTTGACAAATTTAAAACCTAAATTACCTTAAATTTATGACGGGAAGGAATAATGAACTATAGTGGCTTTCCATGAAAATGTATAAACAAATTATAATTTATCCATTTATAACTCTATAAAATTGCAGAAAGGCCTAAGCTGAAGCCAAAAATTCAAAAAGGAGCTGCAAAAGTGTCTATCTCCATACCGTGAATCTACAATGACTTGTAAGAACCAGCAAATAAACCAAAATTGCAGATTTTTTAAAGAGGATAGAAGGTGCAAAAAATCTAAATGAAGAAAAAGGTTCTAAAAGTGAAGGTGATATCATTCAATCGAAAAAACGTTCTCGTTTGATTGTACAGAGCAGTGATGAGGAAAAAATTTATTAAATTAAGGTCGTATTAAATGAAAATAATATTTTTTTGTTTCTTTTCGTTTTGTGTTATATATACATTTATATTTTTAATAAAAATTAAGTTCCTTATATGGAATTTTAAAAAAATTTTGTTTTCAATAAGTTTTCGGAACGTAACCCCCCTTTTTTGAACTGTCTATGAGTCTCATATAACACGGTTTCACACAACACGGGATTTTCTAGGAGCCTATCCACCGTGTTATAGGAGAGTTACCTGTATGTAAATATATATATATATATATATGTGTGTGTGTGTGTGTGTGTGTGTGTGTGTGTTTGTTTGTGTTTGTGTTTGTGTGTGTGTGTGTATGTATGTATGTATGTGTATATGTATATGTATACATAAATATATGTCTATATATATATATATATATATATATATATATATATATATATATATATATATATATATATATATATATATATATATGTCTATATATGTCTATATATATATATATATATATATATATATATATATATATATATATATATATATATATATATATATATATATATATATATATATATATATATATATATATATATCCATATATATATATATATATATATCCATATATATATATATATATATATATATATATATATATATATATATATATATATATATATATATATATATATATATATATATATATATATATATATATATATATATATATATATATGTATATGTATATTCATTCTTGGGTCCGTATTCTTGGGATACATGCTATCCCATCCCGTAAGTAAAAGGTTAATGGTCTTAGTTCACAGTGGCTGTTTGGAAAGTATCGAGTAACGGTTTCGACACCTAGATAATCAAGTTCTATTACAAGAGAGAAAAAAAGCTGATAAATGCTGATTGAATACTCGTATTGCGGGGATATCGTGGCTCTCGACTCCTCCCTCCTCTTCCTCGACCTCACAACTACCTAAAAAGGGTCAAATACTTATAAAATTTCAAATTTATACTTTTTACCTTCCCGAAAATATATCGTTGTATTGAAAGAGAGAGAGAAAAAAAAAACCTCCCAATTTCGTATTGTTAAAATTTTCTATTTTTAGGACGAAGTGGGTGAGCTGCGTCCACCTCCCCCCTCTCGGTTACTGGCAGGTCGTTGTCTTCGATCGCAGGTTCCCCTATCATCAGCGGTTGTCAGTGATGGATTCGAATCCGCGGAGGTGGTTCTCGTGTTCCGGTCATCCGGCCAGAAGAAGAAACATCCGCGCGAGTTTAGCGGGACGGCCGCACATCCTTGTCAGCGCGCAATCGGACTGGCGCTGATGGATGGATGGGAACGCGAAATTTCGGTTGTTTGGGATGCCACCCCCCTTTGTTGGGGGGAGAAAAAAAATCGGCCTACGTCATTATGTCCATCTACCCGCGGGAAAAGTTAGGAGAAATTTCTCGCGCCGAAATGGGACATTGATTTATCGGACGCAGCACGGATACCGAAAAAAAGGGGGGGGGGGACTTTTCGGTGTACAGCTACGGGGCTATTTCGAGTACTCAAATGTAACTGTAACTGGGAAGTGTGCTCTGCATAAACAAATCAAAGGATTGAAATGGGCTGCTTCTGAAAGATCCACGGTATTTCCCCGGTTTCGAAGGGATCTATACTTCATGTTGGTATTAACCTTTATTTTCGGTCATAACAATATTACGTTAACCTTTTCCTTATGGGGTGGGATAGCATGTATCCCAAGATTACGGTCCCAAGAATGAATGTATATATATATATATATATATATATATATATATATATATATATATATATATATATATATATATATATATATATATATATATATATATATATATATATATATATATATATATATATATCCCCATAAATAAATGGCCGTTCTTACAAAGGGGTATGAAATTTCCGTTCTAAAGAGGGAATCGGAAAAATGGGTCCCGTAAGCTAAAGGTTAACTTTCAAATTCCTATTACTATGCAATGATAGCTAATTGGTTGTGACGTCAGCGTAGTATCTGACTTTACTTTTGAATTAGCTACTGAGTGTATAATTGTGCTGTATATATATGTAAGTCGCCATGTAACTTGTTAGTTAGCTTGATGCATGTTAACTGAAGTTTTTGTTCATTATATTTTTAAGACGAGATGTCTTCTTCATTAAAGTATTTACTTTACTCTGCTTTTTATTATTAAGCCCCTTACCGTGAAACCAGGCTAAGACTTCACATTCAGATAGAAGGATTTATTTCTACTCGCTCCATCCAGGGGCTAGAAAAAGATTACGAGAAAAAGACAGTTCCACTATTACGGTGCTAAATGTATAATACTCGTCATACATTTTATGTATGGTTCACTCATTAGATGAGGCCCTCTGTTCTTGAGATGTCTTTCCGAATAACAGAGGGTCCGTATTCGATTCCCAGGCTAGATAGACCTATTTTCAGACAGTGGCGTAACCAGAATTCCTATCTAAGGGTATTTCCCATTCTAGAGGATGGATTTTCATTTCTAGGAGAGGAGATTTATAAAATTTAACATTGCATTACTTGTTTGCTACCTACAAGGTGCGGCCATTAATTTCCTGGACTGACCTAATAACTCCAGAAAATATTACATGAAATAAATACCCATTTAATATGTTTCGAAGTAACTCCCACCTGCCGTAATGCACTTCTGTGCTCGGCTGTATAAGTTTCGGAAACAAATTTTAATGTCCTCTTTCGGAATGTTCTTTAATGTGGACGTCGCCGTTTTCTTGATGGCTTCCATATCCTCAAATCTTGTTCCCTTCAGCAAATCTTTCAGTTTTGGAAACAAGAAAGAGTCTGCCGGTGCTAAGTTGGGAGAGTATGGAGGATGCTGCATCTCCACGACCTCATGCTTCGACATCCTCAAATCTTGTTCCCTTCAGCAATTTGGCCCAGCATGAGGTCGTTGAGATGCAGCATCCTCCATACTCGCCGAACTTAGCCCCGGCAGACTTTTTCTTGTTTCCAAAACCGAAAGATTTGCTGAAGGGACAAGATTTGAGGATGTCGAAGCCATCAAGAAAACGATGACGTCCACTTTAAAGAGCATTCCGAAAGAGGACTTTAAAAGTTGTTTCCGAACTTATACAGCCGAGCACAGAATTACATAACGGCAGGTGGGAGTTTCGAAACATATTAAATATATATGTATTTCATGTAATATTTTCTGGAGTTATTAGATTAGTCCTGGAAATTAATGGCCGCATCTTTTATTATGAGTGGGAGAAAGAGAAGAGTTTTTGCTAAAACGACCTCCGAACAAATCGATTTTAATCGTGGGTTAGAGTTCCCCTTGATATATCTCAGGAAATGTCGGGGCGGATGTTGCCTGATAAGTGAAGAGTATGTTATGGCTTCGGGTTGTAGTGATCAACATTTCATTGAAGAAAGCAGAAGGTCCTTGGTTTGAATGCCAAACTTACCTGCTGGATTTTAAATGAATAAAGCATATATGAATACGTGGCAGATAAGTCGGTGTATATCAAATTAGCAAATTTCGCCTCTTTATCGTTCAGAAATGGATTGTGTTTCCCTACTATGTTAAATACATTTCTCTTTTACAGAAAACCTTAGAATGAAATGCCTAATTTCACCTTTAGAATTTATGGTAAAAGATATTAAAATTGACATTTTTTTTCTTTTCTACAGATTTGAAATTTTATTTTTTTTCTAACTTTTATCCCCATACCTTCCCGGAAGGAATTTCGCCTTCACATTCTGTCTGCACAACGCGCAGATAAGAAGATATTTGCATGAACTTCCCACTCGCGGGAAAAGATACCGTAAATTTCGACAAGCGAAATGGAATAACTTTAAATTTCGCCCATCTTCAGAAAGAAGAACGTTTGATTAAATATTTAATAATTATTCTCTGCAATAATCAAGACAAATAAATCACGTAAAATCATGTGTGAAGATCACAAACACATTAGCATTATTCTTTATTCTTCGTTGGGGTCAACGATTCCACTAAAACTTATCGAGAGTTTTTAACGAACTGTTACGGATTGTTCAAAAACTTTTGTTCTCTTCTGAGGGATAAATTATATCCTACCGAACTTAGGCTTTTTATGAGTTATCAGAGATAATTCCAAAAGTTATCAAAGATGATTTTCTCTAAAGACCAAATATTCTTCCGAAACTAGTAGCTAGTTTTCAGTGCATTACAAAAGCTTATTCAGAAGCTTTATTCGTCCTTGACAGTCAAAAAAGATGTTCTTCTAAACCTTGTAAATTTAATGGAAAATTTCCCGTGATTCCCTTACTCTTTGCTAGTGCAAAATGATAGATTTGAATAAAAGCAAATTTGTATTAGAAAGAATCATTCAAAATCGATAAATTGTTGATAATATATCTATTTCACATGCCTGCAAAATTTGAGTCATGGAAAAGTGTTTGCAATGTAATGACTGAATTTTATATTACTTGGTGCGCTGATTTTAAATATGACATCCATTTCTCTCAATCACGTAAGGATTTTCCACAAAATGGGCTTGAATATATGGGCAACAAAGCCTACTCTACATATTCTGGGGAGAAGATGGTCTTTTAAAAATATTTTTAAGTGTTTTATTTGCGAATGAATTAATATATCAAACAATTGGAAATGATTTGATAAATATATAGTAATTAGAAATTATAGTAATTAGAACAGTTAATGGTTACCATTGTTTAATACATCCTGGATTCATATATCCATAATGCTTTCTTTTACTTTTTCCCTGAAAGCTCGTTTTGGCACTTAGTCTGTTGTAGTCAGTACGCGGGACTTCAATATGTAACATCCAACAGTAGTCCGCCATCATATTGACGCTCCATCTACCTTGGTATCTACGCTCCATCTCCTTGATATATTGGTGAAATGTTTCACCCTGTTCTTCACTAACTGCACCAAGATTTTGGGGAAAGTAGTTTGATAACATTTGTTCCAGTAGTTTTCCTTTTATGACCATTTCAAAGTGGAACTTTAATTATAACCACCCTGTACTCGCCTTCTTTTGATAGAGCTTTAACAAATTGTTTCATCAAGCCCAGCTTGATGTGAAGTGGAGGCAACAGGACTTTCCTGGGATCAACCAAACTTTCCTTTACTACATTTTTGTTTCCAGGTGTTAATGCTTTCCTTTGGGGCCACTCCTTTTTTATCCAATGATTATTTTAATCTCGACTGTCCTATTCACACAAGAAACAAGGGTACTTGGTATATCCTGCTTGTTGTCCAAGAAGCATGGAAAGCACTTTTAGATCACAGCATATCATCCATCCACGTTCTTTATAATTCAAATGGGTGAAAATCAAAGCTAAATTCTCGTAAGATTCTTTCAGGTACACAGAATGTCCTAATGCCACTAAAGCATACTTGCTGCCATTACACAGAAGCATTGCTCTGAGGCTTCTTTTTGTGGAGTCAATCAAGAGCCTCCACTCGTTCACGTCATACTGTATATTAAAATTCTCCATCAATCCAGGGACATTGCTACAGTAACCAAGCCACTATCTTGAGAAAAGTATGGAGCGAAATCTGTTTCTCTCTTTTTGAACCACGAGAAAGAGGTACCAGGAGCCAATAAATTATTTCGCTTTAGCCTGGAGCCTAAGAGTTCGGCAGATTCTTTAGAAAGGCCCAAATCTCTGACTAAATCGTTCAATCCAGCTGTGAAAAGAATTGGGGATTGCTGCTATCTGAAACACCATGATAGTCCTCGTCATAAGGCTCACCTTCGTCTTCAGAGTCTTCGGGAATATCTTCTAGTTTCTCAGTAGGTTTAGGTACAGGTATTTCTGAGCTATGAGGAGCAGGACGCATTGCCGACGGGATGTTTGGATAACATATTTCTTTCTTATTAATTAAATTGTACCCTTTCACATTACATGAACAGAAGTAGCAGTCATCACTATGATTTTTTTAGTTCTCTCCAGATCATAGAGATTCCAAAATTTTTAAAAATCTTCCATTTTTAAGTAAACTATGTCGAAACAAAATTTGTTTAGACATATTAATTAACTTGAAAATTGTTTCTTTTTCCGTTTTTTTTTCACACCAGAGACAGAAAAATCTCCAGTTTTCTCCAGTAATGACGACTTATAACACCATATGCTCATCCCCTTCCTTAATTAACACAATCGATTGGTGGCTACGAAATTCCAAAATTTTCAATTTTTTCAATTTTCAATTGTTTGAAAAAATGGTACGTCATGGAATTTTTTTACTATTTTTCCTGAAATCAGCGTCAAAAAATCTATGAGTATCAGCTATTGGTTTCTAAACACTTTTTTGGTTGCAGGCCTGTGTTTTCATTGATAAAAATGATCCAGCAAACATTTACAAAATTCTTAACTTACAAAATATCTGGGAAATATCGGTTGAAGGATCAAAACTTAACTTGAAAATACTCTATTCCAATCAGTTTGGATTGGTAAGGATTTAGAATACGGATAATTCTACAGCAACATGTAATAATTTTTCCCCCTGTGTTTTATTTATTTTTTTTTACCAGCATTGGCTTCCTCGGCGAGGAGGGATTGACTGGCGCCAACAATCCGCCTTTCGCCTGTCAGTTTTGTCAACAGAACCTTGGATTACTAAGGAAAAAACATTGGTCCCGAGTTCTTGTCAGCTGAGATGTTGTAAGCCAATTATCCTCTCGTTGCAAGCTCCTGGTGACAGGTTTCACGTGGATTGCAGCGGATGGTAAAGTGACAGCATCTCGGAAGACCCCCGTGGGTTTAATGTACGGGGAATTATGGGAATCGATGGCTATCAAAAAGGCGATTCGTCCATTGTTTATGGCTTCACATGAAGCATAAATTTGCCGCTCCTGATTTCTTCTCTATGTGAACATCATATCAACTAATTTATTGTTTCTAACGGTTCAGCTTTAAAAAGAATTATATCCGAATTCAAATCTGCATGGAAGAAACATAACATATACGTCATAAAACGCCATAACATAAAAACGCCATAGCATAAAAACGTCATTTTCAGTGTATTTATCCAACTGACTTTAAGAATTGCTATTAGTACATCATGTACGTCTCAGAAGTACGGCTACCCGGAGGAAGTAAGAGGGGGGACAGTTCATATAAGAACTGTACAGATATTTTTTTAGATCAGTACTATTATTGCTTTTTTACAACAGATTTATTTTTAAACTACATTTTGGAGGATTTTTAACCCTACCTTTCCCCCTTAACGATAGGAGAAATAAAGACGCCGAAGTGTGATTCAACATGAGACAGAGATCATATTCACAATTTTTTACTTCAATTCCTAAGATTATATATATATATATATATATATATATATATATATATACAGGGTGTTCCAAAATTCGACCGACAAATTCAGAAGGGTGATAGTGGGCATCAAGACAAGCAATAATTACACAGGAATCTATGACCGGAAACACAAACCTGATCAACTAGAGCGTAAACAAAGATGCAGAAATGTTGGCTTTTCATTTCTGCATCTTTGTTTATCCTCAAACTGATCAGGTTTGCGTTTCCGGTCATGCATTCCTAAGTGATTCTATTTTGTTTTTGAGTTTTCTAGCTCCTCAAGAAAAATGCGATATTTCCGGCCATTTAGTGGGGTTCGTAAGAGGTACGGTCCGATTAAGTAAACAGCGCCCTCCAGCGTCAGGTTTGTGTTTTCGGTCATACATTCCTATGCGATTATTGCTCGTCTTGATGCCAACTATCCCCCCTCTGAATTTGTTGGTCGAATTTTGGAACACCCTGTATATATAAGAAATTTCTGTGATCTCCATTAACCTTCTTTTAACAAGCTACATTTTTATGCGTATGACATTTCCCTTCTACTCACTTTTTCAACAAAGCATCAAGACATAAAACTACCGTTGCTGATTCATAAATGCTCTATAAAATCGGGGCGATATGAATACCACATCCACTCGATTTAAATCCCAGTTTCCTTCCACGAATCGTTTTTTATTTCTTGTTTTAAAAAAATCAATAGCTTCTTAAGCCAAAATTTTGCATAATACTGATTCATCTTTCTATTCTCTTGCAGCTCTTCCCAGCGTCAATCCCAGCATTACCGGTGGCCAGTCGAGATACACGGTAGGAGACAGAGTTAACGTGACCTGTAGATCCGGCCCTTCGAAACCCGAGGCGAAGCTAAGCTGGTACATAAACGGAAAGGAGGTAACGTATCCGAGAATTTCTCGGGGATTTTTCAAATGGTAGCCTCAATAAAGTACGAAATCTTTTAGCCTTCATATGGCGATTGTTTTCGAGTCGTTGTTATTTATGTAAAAAATGGACGTTTTAGCCGATTCTGGCTGCGAAGAAAAAGAACTGCAGCTTAACTCCTTAACTATCGCATAATTTTTAAGAAAACGGTAATAAAAGTGCCTATTTTTTCCGGAGGATTCCATTTATTTCTTGATCTGCCACATCTGGTTTTAAAAAAACCATCCCCCAATTACATTATAAATAGTCTGGTGCTGCCATCGGGTATGTAAAATGAGAAATAAAAGTTTTTCAGGGTAAATGAAATGGATTGTTTTAATCTTTCTGGTGCGTTAATTTTAAACACTACAGGCCGGAAATATCACGGGCATGAGAAATAGAAAGTGAAACTTCACCCCGTAAATTTGACGGGAGCGAGAAGGAAGGAGTTAACTCACTAGCATTTGAAAATATTTCAAACTTTTCCAAGTTTCTAGCTTTAGGAACTTCGAATACCGCATGGGTTAACATTTCGGTATCCAGAAGAGTTTCTCTACTTGTCCTTTAAAGATTATGGAGCCATTACATACAGTTCAACGTAAAACCTGCGTACTGCCCATAGAAAAAACAACAAATTGTGAAATTTTGCATTTATTTATACATTTTAGAGAAAACAGTTTTATCATCGATTTAAAATTTAAGAAAACTTCTGGGATTAGGATGAAATTGGGAATTCTTTTCAAAAATAGAGGAGCAAGCAACGTTATGCAAGATCCCACATTGTACGTGTTACATGGCTTTATCTCTTGCAAGTTTACCCTCCATGTCTATGATTGGAAGGTTTCGTTCCTAACACTGAGATTAGCTCTTTTTTTATAAATTCGTAAAGTTGGAAACATATGGAACTTGAACATTTAAAGAAGAAAGGAAAAGTATATGTAGGGCCAAAATTACATATGGCACTGCAAAATTCTCTGCTTTTACCTTCCTCCTTTGCCACTGGAAGAAGTAATACTTTTAATAAATATGAATATATAATTTTTTCAAGAACTATCTTTCCAAACAATCGACAGATCTAAGACAGTTTTTGGATACTGCTTGTGTGAAATATTGCATCACTGCTTTTCGTTACCACCCAAGTTTTAAGGAATTTCACTATCCAGTTACTCTCTCAGTGCATTGTTTTCCTGGCACTTCTTTCAGCAAGAAGGTATGAACAATGGGATTGTTAAAAAATGATATGCTTCCGTAAAATCTTGACTATAATACGTACACGTGTATAATACGCATGCTTAATTTTGTGCGAAATTTTCGGAAAAAATTCAAATTTGACTATAATACGCACCCATAACTTTTCAATATTTTATTTAAAAATTACGCAAATACTTGTTAACATAAATAAAATTTGTAATAAAAAAACGAAAACGTCAAATTCGGTAGAAAAAAACTTACATTTTTAATTCATAACAAACAATACTGTCATATTATCAGTCTTAATCACATTCAGTAGAATACATCATCTATTGTTTGACGTTTATTCAATGTTTAAAAGTATGTTTTTTTTGTACACGAGTATTATACGCACCTTCATTTTTGCAGACTGAAATGTGAAAAAAATGTGCGTATTATACTCAAGATTTTACGGTAACTATAAAAAATCACATAGGCTAGGAACGAGTTATTTATAGGAGAAAGTAGTGGACAAGATTTCCCGCAATAGTCGAGCTGTGGATACCCAAACAAATTAAAGAAATCGACTACATTATATTGCCTCAACTAGTGCCCTGCCAGCAAATCGGCGGAAGGTCCGAGTTCAGAGAGAAAGAACTTCTTCCACTAAGCAATTGCCAGGTGTCATAACAATTTAGTAGAAGTAGCGCTGGTAGTAAGCGATTCGGAATTTTATTCCGAAGTAAGGTTACTTAGACATATGAGTAGGAGTTCTTTAATAGCCATATATGTAAGCTAAAGTAGTAAAAAAAATTATCAGTTATTTTAATTAATATCTCAGACCTCTACCTTAAGAATCTTGATCACAGCAAATTCCCTTTAAGTGTTACGGAGTGCATCCTAAACAGAGGGTTCCGTTACACAGTGATAAGCATCTTCAAGGTACTTAGCAGTCATGGACCTAGATAATGGGATGGATTAAACTTTGCATAATTGACCCATCTGGCTGTTTCATGTCATTTAACCACATTCAACCTGTTTAAATTTTTCGTCACAAACAGTGGAGGACGTTGGTTCTTTCCGATGTGAATGGATTAAACTGCACTTTGTCATTACTAGTAAAAATTCAGAAAATGCCTCTTTCCTAACTTTTACTTCTTCAGCGTACTTTGCCTCCCACCTATGCCATTATGAGAAGCCAATTATAAGAATCTAAGGCACAAGACTGCTGGGGACATTTGAGATGCTCATAAGTTCCCTTTCGTCGGGCTCAAGAAATATTTGTCTTTCTCCATATTTTGAATGTAATCAAGGTATAACAGCATACATTTCATCGCTCACTTTTCTGAACTTTCAGGCTCCCGCAGGATTTCTCCGGCCATACCCTATTTACGAGTACCAGCCGGGCCTGTGGACGTCGGCGATGGGTCTCTCTTTCGTTGTGCAGCCAGCCCACGTGGCCGAAGGGGACCTGCAACTGCGGTGTACATCGACAGTGACCCTCAGCCACTGGGACGATAGCAGAGAGATCGTACTTAGCGACTCACCTCCCACCGAGCAACACGACACCGAAGGTAAGTACTCTCTGAAAAGCTTAAGTATTTCGCCTTTGTTAGGAAGACCTCCTTACGATCAGTTCTTGTGTGAATATTTGTTTAGCTGTGCTTAATAGAAAAGATCGTCTCAATCCCAAAGTCCCATCGCTGCTGGTAAGGTTGGAATTTCTCAAATGGGGAAGTTGTAAAATGTTATTACCAGCTCTAACATCTACTGAAGTCTTGAAGGGCCTTGCTTTGGAAACCATAATTACTAAATACCCAGAAATAAATGGCTGCATGTATATACGGACGGGTCATATTCTGATGTTTCTGTGTCTGCGAGCTCGAGAGTCTACTCGAATATCTTCTCTTTCTATGTTTCGGCTGGTAAAAACCGAAATTCATTTGATGGAGAGGTGGAGCCCCTCAAAATTACCTTAGAACAACTATTGGCCCTACATCATAAATTTGAGAGAGTTGTTCTGCTATCGGATTGAAGGGCAGCAATTCAAGCCATTGGCTCTTCGGAGACCCCTATATCTACAGAAATTCTCCAGTGTCGAGAGTTTATCCGAGGCCTACTCCTGAAAAACAAGGAAATTAGTCTGCAATGGATCCCTGGACACAGTGGCATCCATGGAATTGAACAGGCAGATTTCCTCGCGTGAAAAGGTGCGACGTTATTGAAGTCAAAAAATTCAAATATGCCATATCGCTCTATACAATTATACATAATACAATCCATGATAAATACTAGATACCAGTTGAAATTTCTGGATAGAATTAAGACGAAACGTTGGAGGTTTGAAGATCTCGCTTGCTTACCAGATAGCCCACGACGAGACGCAGTAGCCTCGTTTCGGCTATTGACATGCCATGACTGTCTGGGTGAACATCTTCATCGGATTGGTGTATTTGCCCAGCCATCCTGTCCACTTTGTGATCTTATGGAGCCCATGAACAGAGCTCGTCTGCGTCGCTGTGGAGCACTTCTTGGTTGTGACTCCGGGACCGCCCGATATTGGTGTGCCAGAGACTGTCTAAGGCAATGACTGCGGTCATTTACTTTCATGGTACTTTTGTATAATTGTTTGTATTTGCTTTTTTTTCCTTGCCTTGCCATTAGAAAAAAATTACCAGCTCTTGAAACAAGTGAACAATATATAAATTCCATATTTTCTCTAGTGTCAGGTGTTTATGTGCGTGCGTAAGCTACATCAAAAATTTAAATTCCCTCTTCAGCGTTTCCACTACAGCGTTTTCCACCTATTCCATAAATTTCTTGTTTCACTTTGCAAAGCTTCCCTTTATAACGTGGTTTTAAAAATACTCTCGCATGAAATATACCTCTACACTTGAAAGTGACAATCTGGCAGCTTTTCTTTGCCTTACCGATCATTTCCCACCCTGAGAGCCCTTTGAGAATTAATTGATAATATTATATTTTTCAAAATCTCAAGTAAAAGAGATCAGGTGATAAGAAAAAGATATTTTATCCCCACACTTAAAAATTATTATTATGTCCCCACATGTATATTACATGTATATTGTTATGGACCCTTTTATATTATGTCACTTCAATTGGACAGACATAAATAAGCCAGCCAGAAACATAGCTTTCGCGAAGGAGAGGCTATGTTAAGAATCCATCTATAAAAGCTATAAACTTTCAGTAATATATATTCTTTTTTTTTTCTACAATGCCTCAATTTTTCTGGTCAGCAAGCATATCATTATCATCTCGGGAAGATTAGCCAAAAATGTACTCAAACATATGACAAGGATTCCTACCCTTTTTTTTTACATTACGCCCTGCCAACTACGCGATATTCGCCTATATATAGTTAGTATATGTTTAAATACCTGTCAAGATACATGGATTGTGAAAATAAATGTAAATATGTCCAACTGGCACAAAGAAAAAAAACGTGTTTAGGTAACTCAAAGCAAAAGTATTTATTAGCCATCATGCGAGAAATTCTCTTGTTTTGTTTTGTTTTTCATATTTACACCATTTTACAGAGTTCGATAATGTGTTTCTCTTGCAGCCACTTGGGTCCTGAGCATCGATGCTCCAGCGGTAACTGGAGGTCGAGAAGGGGACAATCTAAACTTCAATTGCTCTGCGCCAGAACATTCCGAAGAGCCTGCTGATCTCAAGTGGTTTGTCAACGAAAAGGAGGTGAGCAGGCGGCCAAAAAAAACTCTTGATACCATCCTTTAATGGATTACTAAGTGCATTTATAACACAGTTATCCCCTCCCCTTATCGTTTTTGGATCGTTACAATCCTGGAGTCTGGAATCTTCATTATAAACCTAAACCATAGAGCTTGTCAGATTATTACATAATTTTAAAGCATAACTTAGACCACATTAGATATATACTTATTTAAATTAAACTGTGACACAATCTACATGTGGGAAGTTGAGCCCTGGGGTGATTTTTAGGTTGTTTCTTGGGGAAGTCGATTCTCGAAATTAGGTGTCGGGGGTAATAAACACCTGACTCTGCAATAACAGCAAGATGTATTTATCGTTCTTTAGGGCTTTAAGAAAGTTATGAATTTCGCTTTTTTTTTCCTCAGTAATCTACTATTTTACGACTTTAAACCCTGAATCATACTACTAGTTATTTCTCGAGGTAACTCGAGGGAGTTTCGGTCTTTTTCGATAAAATTAAGAATCATGTTTGCATTTATAAATTGGGGATTTTACAGAATTTTTTTTTATTACAGATGTATTAGATTCTCAGATATTTGAGATTTTGCAGTTCTTGGAATAAATGGGATTTCTGTGATGCAGGGCATCACAAATTAATAATGATTTTTACACTTTAAGCGTAGTGATTTGCAGTTAGAGAATTTCTCCATCGCATGTGTAGTAGAGAGCCGATTATGATCACAGTTGCTGCAAACGTCTTTGTTTGGATTTTTGAAAGACATTATTTATATATCCGATTTTTTAAAGAATTTTGTTTTTATTGGTGAAATAAATTGTCATTTGTAGAAATTATAGATAAAAAGATGCTGCCAAAATTATAAATAAGTACTCAAAGCTAGCGAAGAAAATATTTAACATTCAAATCATTTTTAAAAACGTACCGTACTCGAGTGTTTAGTTCGGCCGAAAATTTTTGCCTGTTTTCGGAGTAGAGGATGAAAGTTTTAAGGCTTTATTTTTTCAATTCCAACTATCTTATTCACTATGATCTTGATAAAGTTCAATGCCATCTAAATCACTATTGTTTTTTTTTTTACATTTTCCTTACAGTCATTGTTTACACTGGTTTTGTTTTATGAATCTTCTGTACTAATAGTTATTGCTACAGTATTGTGTACATCCACAGCATCTGTCAATAAAAATCTAGTTGTTCTGCATAGTGGTACTCAACATACGCTTTATCTCAGAGGGGTAAGATCTATGCTAATTTAACTCTATCTTTTGATGACTTATTCATATTAAACTTTAGGAGCATTTCCCAAAAAATTAACATGCTGCAGATACCCGAGTCGATAACGGAAAGATGTTCGGTGACTGAATTCTCTCCCTGCCTACAGTCAAATGACATATATCACTCACTCCTGTTCAACAGCGTTATATTTCAAAAAACGTGATTTTTCAGGAGAGTGATTTTAAAGTTTAAAAGTAGAATAAAATGTGTTGAAAATAAATATTAATTCTGCTCTCTAGCGGCTAAATATTGAGCGGTGAGATATGACGATCTTCTCCCCACTCAATATACTACTCTTTCAGGGCATTCTGAAAACAGGCATAACTAAAAATCGCCGATTTTTGAGATATGACGTTGTTGAAAGAAGTGAGCGATATGGTGGTAATATTGCAATCTACCAGTCTGATCTGCTATAAACTTGACAGACATATAAAAAATAATAGATCCCGTAAAATGTATTTAATTGTTCATTATTAAATCATGCTGCGTTAAACTGATATCTCAAGCAATCACCTCCTTCCAAAATTACTCGCAAAATCGGCGGGAGTCATCAGAGGTATGTGGCACTAACTCCGGTTTCCTCTATTAGATTAACACGATATTTCTGAATCTTTTCCTTAAAGTAGAATTTAAACGAATAATATATACGTAGAATAATACGTAGAATATACATATATATATATATATATATGTTCATATATATATATAATATGTATATATATATGAACATATATATATATATATATATATAAATGTATGTATATATATATATATATATATATACATGACACGCGTAGGGCTACGCCCGTCATCTTACAAATTATGGCAGTCATGGTATATCCGGTGGTGTAGCAAAAGTAATCCAATCAATGATTGAGCAGGCATCAGTTCAATTTAATCCAGTTTTATTCTTTTTCATAATACCACCTCTCCAGATCTATGCATTTAGTCGTTCGCCATTTATTTTTTTAGAGCCGCGGCGAAACACATCTGATAGCATCGACTTCCATCCCACGCTCTAACCAAATTCGCGGGCATCTCCGCGCGCCAACTCTCCTTGGACATGCGCAGAGCCCGAAACAGACATCTTTCAAGGCTAAATGTAAACGTTCCTCCTCGACCGTAGAACTCAGAGGCGCGCGAAGATTATATAATAAAAAGGGAGTTTCCCTTTCCCAATTTGCGTCTTTGAATAAGAACAATTAGAGGCGAATTACGCCACGAATATAATTTAATTCCCAAGCCCCCTTTAAATTTAGAATAATCATTCTTTTCCCACTAAATCCTTTACATACATATATATATATATTGCTCATCTGCATTAGCAGATACTTACCATCACTTTTACGAAAGAGGAGTTATGATTCTTAATGAACTTATGTTTTTCAGATATGTTGACGATATACTCATATGTTTTAATGAAAACTTAAATGCAATAGATATTAATTTTTACCCCGAAAATCTTAAATTTGGTGGAGACTGATAAAGATAGCAATGGCAATTTGGTATTTTTGGACTTGAGTTTAATCTAAATCTAATATCGTACTGCTTATATGATAAACGAGAAAATTACAACTTTAAAACTGTCAGGATTATGAATTGGAATAACGCTCTACATTTAAATATTAAACGTAATATAGTCACTAACCAGTTAATACGTTGCCAACGTTTACATTCAAACACAAAAACTACAGACATCAGTATAAATAAATCCATAGCTCTAGCCATTGACCAGGGTTTTCCTGTTAATTTCCTCGTGTCAATTCTAACTCAGTTTGTTAATTTAGATAATAAAGATTGCGAGAATCGTTTTAACATAAGTAGGCAACACCAAAAGTTTCCCTAATACGGCAATAATAATCCTTTCTATGACTACTAAAGTGAGTGTGCCATGAGATTCGTGACTCTTGCTTGGTGTGGAGTTAAGTATCTTAATTTTTTTGTAGTGTATTTGTTAGTGTGTAATTATTTAGTTTATTAGCATTATTGTACTTCTGTATCTTAGTATTTTGATTTTTCTATATTAAAAGGTTTAAACACTATTCATCTTGTAATTAAGTTTTAGATTACTCTATATTTAAAATTATATGGTTTAACTTATCTGTTACATCTAAAAAAAAATTTTCTTCATAATTGTTTCTAACTGTCTTGGTGTTATAGCCGACCTCCGGGAGTGTTGCCTAGGCATAAAACGGGACCTCCGGGAGTGTTGCCTAGGCTTTATGTTCAACCGGGGTTGGGGGGTCACCCCCCCCCCCCCCGCCATCAACTATACCACCTCCACTTTCTTTCTGCGTAATTTTAAATGTCTATCTTGTTTTAGGTTTTTGAAGTATTAAATGGTCGCATCTGTCCCTTTTAGTCATCTTAATTTTAAATATCTATTATATATATATATATATATATATATATATATACTAAAATTACCAAGCTTCTTAAAATAAAAGGAATTAATCTGGAAGCATTTATGTCGGCCTCTGACATGCTATTCCTTTCGCCAGGTCTCCCGCTCCCACCTTGTCCGCTACCTCACGAAAAAGACCCTCGGTCTGCGCATGCGCTTCGGCCCGGACTACCAGGACTCTAACGGCGAGATGCGACTCCGCTGCCGCTCCACCAAGCACCTCCTCCTCAGCCAGAGGAGCAGCGAGGTGACGATGACAGCGGGGAACCATCGAAACTCGGGACTCGTGGTAGCGGAAGAGGACGCCGCTGCAAAAGGTGAGCATCACGTTCGGCAATCGACATCTGATCAAATGTGACCCGCTCACGGCACCCGATTCCAAAGGCAGAATACGACGAGTTGCTGTACCTTCGCCGAGTAATCAAGATCAATCATCTGCTCTGAAGGCTGCTATGTACTAAGAAAAAAATCGTATTTCCCTTTTTCCTCTCCTTCCAGACTCTTGTGGTGGGAGGAGTCCAGTTGACAGTTCGAGAATTCCACCCCCTTTAGGATTGACATTTTGAGGGATTGTACTGACTCTCTCTCTATAGGGGGATGTTAAGCGCTGCCCCCAAATTTTTTATTTAAAATATATTTTTGTCAACTATTTACAGGTACATAAATGCTGATAATCAAATAAAATTGGTATTGTCAGATATCCTGAACTTTTCTGCAAAGCGCTACAGGATTCATTTTATAAATTTCGTCCATCGAATTAATTTATGAGCGTTTAGAACACACTATACCAGATTTTTCCCCGAATAATTTAAATTTTAAAATATTAATTGCATTTTAAAAAAAACGAAAAATGTACACAATTGTAAAATTTCTTTCTTTATGATAGAGTACAATTTTAAAAAAAAAATCTTTGAATCCAAGTCGGCAATCCCTGGACAAATTTTCTCCATAGGTTAACATTGAGGTGAGCGAATCCAATGAGGTTAGTACATAGCAGACTTAAGGTATCCGACTACGTTTAAAACATCGATTTTGACGAAAATTTTCAAAATTGTTTTTAATTCCCTTTTTTTTTTAAGATTGTAAATTTACGTTTCTAAATCTGCTTTTATTTTTTTCGATACGACCATTAGAAATGAAATGAGAGCGATTTAAATATCAGCAGCAGCTATGAATTTCAATAGAAGTCGAAAACTTTAATAGTGTTTTCTGAAGAACTTGTTTTTTCATCAAAAATGTAAACGACTCTTGTGATAACTCAAAATCTAACCATGAATGAAATTTTTCAATCTATGAAATTTTTCACATATGGCTTTTCATAATACTAGGAATGCAATGGACTACAGATTTGGTTCTAGGTATATTATTTGTTGATTTATAGCTGCATTTATGAAAAATCTCATGGAAAATTACAAAAATTTTACATATAATTGCATATAATGGCCTGTAATTTTTTTTTAGATTTTATGATATCGATCAGCTTGTAGGTCATTACACTTAGGTACTTACGTACATATGATAAAAACAAGTTAATGTTATATTCATAATATTTTTTTTTTTAGAGCTAGAGCCTTTTTTGTAAAAAATTGCTAAATTTCGACCCATTTTCCTCTATTTTGAAAACAAATTGCATAGTTAATGTCTATTTTTCGTCATTTTCGTGTTTTGGTGTTATATTCCTTCGAAAAATAAGGTAGAAATTTTCTCAAGTGCAGTTTTTCAAAATGAAAAAGGGCTCCGAACGTTGTCGGATACCTTAAAAGAATCTGAACGGATAGAATGAGCATTACATGTTTAGTAGATATGGACCAATAACTGTCATCTATATTGCACTTTTTTTAATCTGTTAAGCCCTTTTCGTATTTATTGCAACTTCTGTTGTTTTAGAGTTGAATTCTTTTAAGTAAATATGCATTTTTAAAAAAGCTAAATATATATATATAGGGAAAATCAGAAAATTTCGAGTTAAAAAGAGGTTTTACACGGGTTGGAGACATGTTGGGCCTCTACTTTGAAGTTTCTGCGCCTTTAGATCTCATTCTTTAGGCCTCCAAGGACAACTCAAATTATAGCTGGTAAAAAGATGTATTACGATATAGAAATATATACCTTACGTGTAAACCATTTCAACGTTTAATAAAAGGTAAAAAATTTCAAAGTTAAAGCCTTTTGGCCAAATGAAAAAAAAACCTTCACATTACGCAGTCATCACATCACACGCTCTGTGTCGCTGCTTTATCTTCTTTATATTCTTAATATGCACAAAAGTGCAAGTGGAAAATCAATTATGAAAAATGGAAAGTTACGTTATAAATACATCATCCTAAATGATTTGAGAAATTGTTCGGCAACCATACTTAGCATAGTTGGCCAGCAGTTGGATTTGGCCGTTCGGGTTATGTTGAAACAACGGTTAGCTGTTAGTTTTCCCAACTGTTGGGAAAGCATTTCAACTCTCAATTGCAGTTGGTACAAAGATATTTTAGAATTCATGTCCCAGCAGCATTTATATGCAGTTGGAGCAACAACATTTTATAATTGTTGGCTCAGCATAAACCTTTTGCAGTTGGCCCAAATTTGTTTCTGGAAAATCTGCCAACGTTAACCATTCCCCAACGATGTAACGAAAATTTGCTTTTGGGCCAACGATGTGTGTTACTTGTGACTCCCCTTGTCAAGTGTTTGTTCCACTATTAAATTTAAAAACAAGGAATCTTGACATCAATTCTCTGCACATTCATACTCACGAGATATTGAGATTTAGTCCCGCTGCTGATTCATACCACAGGTTTGACAGTGACAGCGTGATGAAATCTCATGAAACGCACACTCGTAAAAGGATTTGCTTAAGGCTGCTATGTACTAACCCCATTGGATTCGCTCACCTCAATGTTAACCTATGGAAAAAATTTGTATGGATTGCCGACTTGGATTCAAAGATTTATTTTTTAAATTGTACTCCGTCATAGAGAAAAAACTTTTTACATTTGTGTACATTTTTCGTTTTTTTAAAAAAATGCAATTGATATTTTAAAATTTAAACTATTCTGGGAAAAATCTGGTATAGTGTGTTTTAAACTCTCATAAATTCCTTCGGTGAACGAAATTTATAAAAGGAATCCTGTACCACTTTGTAGAAAAGTTCAGGATATCTGACAATACCAATTTTATTGGATTATCAGCATTTATGTACTTGTAAATAGTTGACAAAAATATATTTTAAATAATTATAATAATATTTGGGGGCAGCGCTTAATCCCCTACATAGAGAGAGTCAGTACAATTCCTCAAAATGTCAATCCTAAGGGGGGTGGAATTCTCGAACTGTCAACTGGACTCCTCCCACCACAAGAGTCTGGAAGAAGAGGGAAAGGGAAATACGATTTTTTTTTTTTTTAGTACATAGCAGACTTAAACGCGAGAAATAGATATGAATCAATCCAAACGCCTCGGACGGTGATTTGACCTTCATCATAAGCTCCTTAGTATTCTATAGCCTACAAGAGCGGAACAATAGAGGTAAATCAATTCTAGAGATGCAATTTCTCTTAATATCTTTTCGTTGCGGGCTGAACTGACTTGGCACACCTAAAAATTCTGGCACACCTAAAAATTTAGAGATATTCCGCTTTTGAAATTGTGTCAACTTCTGCGAGCTCCTCGGATAAAAAGTCCACGATGAAAACGGAACCTTGATACATGGGTTGGAACGTTGAAAAGGTGTATTTTTTCATGTAAAAATCCATATTTGAATGTAGCAGACTCGTGGACAACTACGCAGAATATTATTGACAATATGCTTAATTTCTGTAGTTTTAATTCTGGACAAAAGTAAACTTGCCACATATTGTTTGCCACATCGAAAGGTTTTATCGAACATTTTGTGACTTTGACGCTACAAAAGACACGGAAGTAACTCATTGTCAAATATTCTACGAAAGTTAGTAAAAATTATTGTTAGTAGAGTATTAATTATGACCCAAACCCTATTTCCATCTTCTAATAAGTAGCATTATGTATTGCTGTATGTCAACAACTTCTCGAAAGGAATGGAGTTTTATTCCTTTACTCATAAACAAAAGTTTCCAAAAAGCTTAGCAGAATTAAGTTTGTAATTCAGGCCAAATGATCTATCCGTGCAAAAGTGAATATGTCTGCTTTAGCTTTTACAAGTGGCAGGCCGTAACTGATTGCAAGTCTAAAGTGATTCTAGAGCGTTGTATAATTAAACGACGTTAACAAAGTTATGTTTCCTTCTTCTTTAAGGCTGCTGTGTTCTAACTCTATTGGATGAGCTGACCTCAATGTTAACCTACGGAGAAAATTTCTCCACTTTTTGCAACTACATAAATGCTGATAATCCAATAAAGACGGTATTTTCAGATAGTCTGAACATTTCTGCATCTTGCAACAGGATGTATTTTATAAATTTCGTCCACTAAAGGAATTTAGGAGCGTTTAAAACACACTTGATCAGATTTTACCCCAAATAATTTTAATTTAAAAAACATTTTCAATTTAAAAAAACCGAAAAATGTCCCAAGGAGTAACATTTCTTTCTCTATTACGGAGTATAATTTTTTTTAAAAAACTTTCAATCCTCGGACAAATTTTCTCCATGGGTTAACATTGTAGTGAATGAATCCAGTGGGATTAATGCACAGCAATCCTTAAGCGCCCCCCCCCCCTTTTATTTCTGTTAGCGTACATGTAAAACATGCACGTCAACAATTCTAATAATTCTTCTATTATATACACTGAAGTGCCATTGAATTAAGGATACCTACCTAGTAACGAGTTGGGCCTCCTCTGGCCTTGATAACGGCTGCCACACGACGAGGCATAGATTCAACAAGTTTCTGGAAACGTTCCACGGGAATGGCTTGCCAAATATTGGCTAAAGCTGTCCATAATTCAGTAAGGTTCTTTGGTGCTGTGTGATGGCCATTCACGCCTTGTTCCAAAACATCCCAAAGATGCTCAATATGATTTAAGTCTGGGCTTCTAGGTGACCAATTCATGACAGAGAAGTCAGAGGAATGCTCATCCAACCAGCCAGTAGCCAACCGGGACTTGTGAGAGGTACAGTTGTCTTGCTGGAAAACTCCATTACCGTGCGGATAACAGAACAGCATAAACGGATGGAGATGATCACCCAGCAACTCTACGTACCGAATTGCATTGAGGGAGGTTGGTACACGCACCAAAGATCCCAAACTGTGCCACGAAAAAACACCCCAGACCATGATTGAGCCACCATGCCCTTGTACAGTTCCAGCCAGGCATGCAGGATCCATGGCTTCGTGAGCCTGACGCCATATTCTCAGCCTCCCGTCGGCGTTAAGTAGTCGGAATCGAGACTCATCACTCCATGCTACTCGTTTCCAGTCCTCTACACTCCAGTCTCTGTGCTCTCTTGCCCAGGCAAGACGTGCAGCCCGATGGCGAGTATAGAGCAATGGTACTCTCGTAGGTCGACGGCTCCCGAAACCCATACGGTGAAGCGAGCGTTGCACAGTCCGTTTACTGACTGTACTACTGGCACCGTCATTAAACTGGGTGGTAATTTGAGCTAATGTTTGGCTTCGCTGGATACGTACAATACGCCTGAGCCATCTCTCACCACGCACTGTCAAGGCTAATTGTCCTTTGCAGTTTTCCCGATCGCTAGTTTTTTTTCCACCATCCATGTATTCTTGATATACTCTTGACACTGTCGACCTTGAAAATCCTAGCTGTCTGACGATTTCGGAAATTGAATGGCTCATTCGTCGCGCACCTACGATTTGTCCGTGATCGAAGGCGTCTAAATCAGGCAGTTTACCCATACTGGCAATTACAACAACTAATTCAGAACAACCACAGTACGCGCTATATATGCAGTTACCACAGCGCCCTCACTTGCGCTTACATGATGCGCAGCGCTACACAATTTGCATAGGCTTTGCTATCCCTAATTCAGTGGCACTTCAGTGTATATTTAAATAGCAGAGTAAAAACTGTGCAGTAAAAGCTATGTTTGTTAAAAAAGGTATACGTTAAAACCATTAAAGATGTTCAAAATAATGTATAGACGACAAGCCTTTTAACAATAACATAAAAGTATTTATTCATTTGAAAAACTAGTTAAAATTAGTTAAAAACAACAATGTCAATATCTTCCTTCTTCACTAGTAACACTTAGTAATGTACGCCGGGTTTTCACATTGAATCAATTTCTTAAACAAACAGTCTATTTCCTATACTGTGATGGACTATCAAAAGTGATTTAAATGTCGAAGTAATATAAAATACCTTACTTTCAGCATGCTTAATACAACATCTTGTTATCTTATCAGAACAGACACAGACTTCTTAATAAAAGCATTGATGAACAGATCAGCTTCATAATACCTGATAATACCCTCTCTCTCACCGATACTCATCTCATATCTTCTCTTCACATCTCCTCTCTTACTGAAAGTGTCCACGGCTTATATACACGTGTCAAAAGCTGATATTCAAATATCGGGTTGTAACTTCTACGAAATACGCCATCTACTAGAGACTTTTATGTTTAATTATATGACGTACGTCTGTTTGCCAAACATGACGTAATCAAAAGAAACTTGCGTCAGTGATTTGGCTTATTCATGAATTGAATCACTTTCTCTTGAACCGGCTTAAAAAGGAAATGCAAAATATGACGTCAAACTTCGGAAAAGCAAGTAATTAATGGACCTTTAAGGTAATTCTTAGTTCATTTTGCTAACAATTTCCCAGAAAAGGATTCTACTTTCACTGATGTAACCTTGTTTAATCATTAGCCTTTGTAACCTATCAACATTTTTGCAACATTAAAGAGTGTACATTTACTTTTACGGACGAATTTATATTTGTTGTTCATGTTTCAAAATGTATCGTACTACAAGGTGCTGCCATTAATTTCCAGTACTGATCTAATATCTCCAGAAAATATTACATGAAATACATAACCATTTAATATGTTTTTGAAGTAACTCCCACCTTCCGTAATGCACTTCTGTGCTCGGTTGTATCAGTTTCGAAAACAATTTTTAAAGTCCTCTTTCGGAATGCTCTATAATGTGGACGTCACTTTTTTCTCGATGGCTTCGATATCCTCAAATCTTGTTCCCTTCAGCAAATTGGCCCAGCATGAGGTCGTGGAGATGCAGCATCCTCCATACTCTCCGAACTTAGCACCGACAGACTTTATCTTGTTTCCAAAACTGAAAGATTTGCCGAAGGGAACAAGATTTGAGGATGTCGAAGCCATCAAGAAAACGGTAACGTCCACATTAAAGAGCATTCCGAAAGATGACTTTAAAAGTTGTTTCCGAAACTTATACAGCCGAGCACAGAAGTGCATTACGGCAGGTGGGAGTTACTTCGAAACATATTAAATGGGTATGTATTTCATGCAATATTTTCTGGAGTTATTAGATCAGTTCTGGAAATTAATGGCCGCACCTTGTATAACAAACGTATCATCCATTCAACGTACGCATCTCTTTCAGTGTCCGAGCGAAGCAGCAGCAGTAGCGCCAGCGGCAGCAGTGCTGAACTCACTTCTCTTCCTGACTGGGCTTTCGTCTACCTCTCCCAGTTACTCCTGGTCCTTCTCTGACCCGGCACATCGGAGGATAATACCAGTGACGACTGCAGACAAAAGACTCGCACAAGAAGATAAGTGAGGCGGGGAATTCCAGACGGAAAAAAAAGAAGAAAAGAGTGATCCGGATGCGAGAAGGTTATTTTTTGAATGTCTGTATAAACGCAGTGTAGATAAAAAAAATTATACACACGTAACGAGAAGTTTGTGGAGTAAACGTGTGGGGACCACTCAGAAACATAGATAGTTCGTTGGTCAACGGATGGCTTTTTGACTTTCTGGAGAGTGAGCTTAGAGTGGTCGAAAACCGTGTAGACGTCTTCTATTGTCTTAACCGTCTCCTCTCTCTTCTACTTATGTATGCTGCTTCGTTTTGTATATACATACACGAGATAAAAAGCATTCCAGCTACTCAAAGGAAAGGACATCTTCTGGACTGATCTCTGAGAAAGAAAAATGTCTCTCTGTCAAGGACCGAACCTGTAACCTCAGTCCATAAAATTATCCGAAGCGAGGGGAGCAAGCAACGCTTCATACAATCTGAAGCGTGAATCGGAAACATATGGACATCTTGGATCCACTAAATTGATTCCAAAAATATCCCAACAGTTTTCCGCTAAATGGGACGGAATAACAAGGTTTTTGTAAATGAATCGATGTCTATTTTCCACTTGGAATTGCGTTGGTGCTTTTAGCAAACCACCTTTCGGGAGTAAAACGTATCAAAACGGTTATAAAAACTGAATTTAAAAGTTTATTTGCATTAAAGTAAATGTATTTAAGTGACAAATGAACGATGTATATGCTTGTATGCAGTAGCGTGTACTATGGAAACGTAGCCAAAATCTGCTTCTTGTATCAGAATGTCAAGGTGCATGCGTTGCTTTTATGTAAATGATTCTTCCAGGCTTTGCTTAAATTCAAATAGTACTGCAGTTAGTTTTGCTTTTTCAAAAAATTAATGTGGAGAAAAAAATTGAAAAGTGCTGAAGCTCACTTCTCTTTAATCATTCCATCCCGATTAGAATCTGTTCCAAATTTCCAGTTCTTCTGTTGAGTTGTTTTGATACAAGCTTAGTCTCATTTTCGAAACTGAGATGTAGCTCTGATGTCAGAAGCCAGATAAATCGTTAAGTTACAAAAATTATATTTTCGCTCTTGTAAACAATGGTATTCTTAACAGCCTTGTTGCAAACTAGGTTGGTTAACACAAGTAAGGCCGTCTGCACACGGGGCAACTCAAAAGAAACTGATAACTGACTCGAATCACAAACCAGTCCGTGTTGAGTCGTAACCTATGTAATTGAATGGAGCCACGCACACGGCGCAACTGGTTACAAACCCGTTGATCGGGTTTGTAACCAGTTGCGCCGTGTGCGTGGCTCCATTCAATTACATAGGTTACGACTCAACACGGACTGGTTTGTGATTCGAGTCAGTTATCAGTTTCTTTTGAGTTGCCCCGTGTGCAGACGGCCTAGGCGTAATTACGACCGGTAGAAGACGACAGCGAAAGCGTGTACATAAACCTGGAGAGATCGATGCTCAAAAGGTAAATGTATATAGAAAAACGTTGAGGCTTTCATATTATATAAGAAGTTCGCAAAAGAGGATATATTTTCAAGGTGTATGTATAAACATTATCTTTTTTCCCCCGATTTCAAACAATTTTTAGCATTCTGTCTCTTTCCTCTTCTGTATTTGTATAGGATATTTAAAGAATAATTGTTTGGAATTTTAAAAAAATCATTTTCTGAAGCATTATCAATACAAACATACAAACATTCGCTTTCCTATCTGTTTGCTACTCAATATGCTACCGAATGAATTGCAAAGTCATGTTATGTCCTCAACGCTTTCCAGCGTTTAATGATGTCATAGAGAAACTCACAGCCGTCTATTGGTACGCTTGGAGGGTGGAATAGCCTTAATGCGTGAAACTGTTGCCAAAAGTTACTTCTTACAAAATGATCTTGATTTATTGTTATTAAGGTTTAGGAAATTATTGGGACTTAGTTCCATAAAAAAAAGTATCATTTTTATCGGAACAGGTATTCTCTGCATCATAATGTTTATTTTTAAAAAAGTTCATAGAAAAAGGATTTCAAGAGCAGTTGTTTGACCTCTTCCAACACTAGTCAAAAGACTCGCCTGATTCAGTCTGCCGAACAAAGTTGATTTCACTGCCAAGATAGAATAGGAAATGTAGTTTGAAATAAAGCACAAAATATTTACGATCGACCACCTCAAAAGCTACGAAGGACACCACCTTGAAAACATCATCATAAAACCTCAGTCTCTAATAAGTGTATTAAGTATTCTTCCAGTTATTTATGCAGTAGTCATGGGCCTAAGTATGGTTTTAGACAATCATTAAAAAGGTTTGTAACTCGTTTGTTCGATGGCAAAACTTTAAATATTGAAAAGATTTGTTACAACTCAACGATTTTAATACCTGAAAATTGCGTTACAATTCACGGTGTATCTTGGGGAAAAAAATATACATATAAGTTCTCGAGTCATTCCGTTAATAAAATCATCACAACGTAAAATTCCATTTTAAGCATATCACTTAAGTATTTACCATTTTGCATATCAAAATATTTTGCTTAAGGATTTTGCATATCATTGTCATATTATACGTCATTCATTTTATAGTATGATTCTTCAGTCTAATGGCATTATGAGCATCAATAATAAACAGTATTTTGACTGTGTGGTTATTTAACTATCGTAGTACATACAATACACACTGCATTCTCATTTTTCCTCCTGCTGTCATATTTACCCCCGTAGTCAGGTAGTCTTGATGAACAGCAGGTACTTTCCATATCAGGTAGATTAATGCTATCACATATTAGAATAAGTTTTACATTCTACCATTCATTTCATGCTTTTTTATTAAGTATCAGAAATATTTTACACCTGAAAACATTAATAACGGTGGTATATATTATCCCCCCCAAAAATGATCCAAGCTGATGTTCAAATGTTGCACAAATCAAAAATACCATTTCATCTTTCAACAAAGAACTATTTTCCAGGGTTCAGATTCTTTCCCCAATAAATGCTTTTAGAAACTTTTTTTTTTGAGAACCTTAAATTTTTAAATTGCTCATTTCGCTTCAGTTACTATAAAGCAACTTCTGTTTAATCAAACTTTTAAGCTTTGTTATCAGCATCGGAACATATGAAATTGCATTTAATAATAAATTACACTCATTTATTCGGTTTGATTTTAAATTTAGTGATTTTTTGTATGAATAAATTCACTTTTCCAAATACGAAGGAGTAATTAAGGGTTCATTTTTTTTTAATTTTGGGATTTCACTCTTTTAAAAATAAATGGATAAAAATTAAGACTGGAATAGTAGATAGATTATTATAAAACTGATAATTAAGTTCTCTTTATCGCATTTTCAGGGCCCTCAAAGATGGGTGAAAAATTAGATTATTTTGAGCCTAATAGCATGCTATTTTGAATTTAATAAATTTGTTTGTCGTTCGCAGGCCCTTTATATTGATGCTGCCATCTACAAAACGATCACCTATACGCCCTCTGTTATCAAAGAATATGTGTATGATGCGTTTCAGTACATAGATCATACATTTCAGAGTATCAGTAAAACAACAGCGTAACCAAACAGTTCGATCCAACCTCACGCAGGGAAATAAAAATCAATCGGGAGGGATATGCAGGAAGTTATAAAAATCATGGAAACACTGACCGTATATGCAAAAATTTTCATTATCTAAAAGCCCACCTTTGGCTTGCAAAACAACACGAATTCGACGCGGAATAGAGTGATATGTCCTGTATATGGCATACTTGAATTCGGTACCATTCAACCTGCAGCATATGTGTTAACTGTTCCAACGATGTTGAATGGGAAGAATGCGATAGAAGCTTTCCCTCCAAATGTTTCCATAAATTATCGATAACTTTCCGGTCAGGATAGATGTTGTACCTCACCCTCATGCTCTTAAAACCGCATGCTGACTTGTATCGCACGATGCACGAGTACGTCGTCATCTTGGAAGCACGGACGATTGTCAAAGAATAACGCTTGTCCCGTGGGATGCATGTGATCCGCCACAATGATTTCCTAGACATTCGATCTCACAGGACGCTGAAGAACAGATAAGTGTCCTAGGTAATGCCAAGAGATAGCAGCCCACACTATCAGACAGCCATCTCCTTGCTTGACAGTGGGCACCAAACGGTCGGGACAGTACACTTCGAAGGTGATCGCCGAACGTATACTCTCTCTTCTGGTGGTAGGTGACAATGTGAAACTCGATTCATTCGACCAAATGACAAGTTGCCAATCATTCGAACTTCAGTTTTTATGTTCATGGTACTACCATCTGACACGTTTTATTGCATTGGTATCAGTAACGATTGATTTCCATGTTGCAGCATGACCATTAATGCAATCTTTATGCAGCTCCCGACGAAATGTTATTACTGAAATAGTATCTTTATAGCTCGTATTCACGTCTGCTGTTATTTGCTGTGGTGTAGTCTTATATTTCGTCGTACTCTTCGTATCAAGTTCCTGTTTGACATCTTCGAGCAATGTCCACACTTTTCTCCTTTAGACGCAACTTTGTTCATTTCTGTATCAGAATCTTTTATACCGTGCTTCATAATACGTCGACAATTTCTGCCGTTTACAGAAGGCCCCCCCCCCGTAAGCCTCGGGACAATTATCATACCTTTCAGCAAGTCCTTCAGATCCGACATTTGGAACATTCATTCCACAATTGCTAAACGTACACGGACTATTTTACTACAGGGTGGTAGACAATGCTCGTACTTCACCGTATTAGATACCCTTGCTTGCCGATGACGCCTTCTTCCAGATTTACATCCATTCGCAGCGCTCACGCCTTTTATAAGCGGTGTTTCCATTATTTTGATGCCTCCCTGTAATTCCAGTGCTTGTTTTAACGGACTCTAGTTGTGCTACTGCGACCAAATGTAGTTTTTCAGACGCTTTTACGAGAAGAAGTATGACATTATCTTATGAATATTATTAGAAGTTATTTTATTATTTTATCTGATCGACGAATTACTTTTTGGTTCACATGATAGAGCTGAATTGGGGAAAAATATTCTGAACTCGTTAAGTTGTGAAAATGGACAAAAAGTAATACAGATTTTCTCATACATTTTCGAGCGAAGCTTAGCTTAAAACTTTCTGCAGAATTCGGTAGACGTGTTCATGGGTAAAATAGAAAAAAAAGCAAACACTGGTTTTAGGTATTTGAACCACTGCAAGAAAAAATCGGACTTCTGTCGTTATATTCCCAAAGGTTTTCCCTACATTTAAAGTCTTTACACGGTTTATCTGTGCCCATTAACTCAAATGCATCGCTAATCGCATTCGACAAAGAAAATTTTCCAACAATTGTCCATGGGTATCGATCGCCAGATGACTGTTAGGCCGTCTGCACACGGAGCAACTCAAAAGAAACTGATAACTGACACGAATCACAAACCATTCCATGATGAGTCGTAACCTATGTAATTGAATGAAGCCACGTACACGGCGCAACTGGTTACAAACCCGGTAGACGGGTTTGTAACCAGTTGCGCCGTGTTATGTGATGTGATAGGTTACGACTCATCATGGAATGGTTTGTGATTCGTGTCAGTTATCAGTTTCTTTTGAGTTGCTCCGTGTGCAGACGGCCTAAATATTGAATACAATCTCGTGTTTTATTTCGGAGACTCTATAAAAGTTTTGCTTTGAGGGAGCACCACAGTCAATATTGCAATTTTTTTTTTCTCGTTTCCACTACAATCATCTGTTTGTAAGCCGAGGTGGCACCTGTTTTCGATAGCCTATTTTATGTTTTACATAAATGCGTGGGCGGATTCGGGCCAGTCATCACATAACACTTCGATATCACTTAGCTGTGTCTTTGAAAAATCAGATTACTACTCTAAATAAAACGCTCGCTCTATGGCACCCAGTTTAAGGTCTTTGAGAAAGAAGAGGCATTTCTCGGGCTAAGGCAGTTGACGAGACTTTTTTCTGTGATGCGATCTATGTATCTGTTTAAAACTGTACAGAATTATTGATGTGATGTGAATATACATGTTATTTTATGATGACTATCAATAAAGAAAAACTATTCCTAACAATGTCATTCAGTGTTGTTATTTGTGTCTTCAATGACAATGCTTACACATCAGTATACATTCTCTTCTGACTTGATTGTCCTACGTTTAAGGCTGCTGAGTACTAACCTCACTGGATTCGATCACCTCAATGTTAACCTATGCAGAAAATGTAGATTTAAAGATTTTTTTTTAATTGTACTCCGTAAAAATATGGTCTAGTGTGTTTTAAACCCTCATCAATTCCTTTGGTGGGCGCAATTTATAAAATGAATCCTGTGGCAAGGTGCAGAAAAGTTCAGACTGTCCGAAAATATCATTCTCATTGGATTATCAGCATTAATATAGCTGCCAATAGTAGACACATTTTCTCCATAGGTTAACATTCAGGTGAGCGAATCCAACACAGCAGTCTTAAGAGTTCTTCGTATCAGAAGGGTTTAACCTGAGAATTGTTTCTACTTACCGTTCCTTAAGTGCATAATTATTATTTGACTGTTACAGGAATTCACATTTTCTGGTACTTTTACAATTCGATGAAAAATATCTTATTCTGGCAAGCCATCCATTTTATAATGGACTCCTCCTCTCCAGTTTTTATCAGACACCTGTTCCTTGGGTTTACTTAGAATATTTATTCAATTTCAGTTTGAAGAAGCATTTGTACTTTTTTTTAAACTTCATGTTAAGACTTGCAGGAAGCTCATGGAAACGCAAACAGGAATAGAAGGCTTATTTGTAACCACAATCAAATAATTACAAGATAAAAAACTTTTTATATACCATGTTTTTAATTTTTTTTTTTAATCATATAAACTTGACAATTCTATGTATTAATAAATACTTTTTAAAAAATTTTTGATAAATTATCCCATCAACTTGAAAGAAAAGGAAGTTAATTGGAAGTTAACTTGCGTTTAACTTTTCGTTCCCGTCCCTGCCAATAGATGGCTGCACTAGTCTACAAAACAAAATTAACTGAAAATAACTGAAAAAGAATTCAAATCTGCTTAAAGATGGCTAAAAGTATTAAAATAATACATTGTCATCATGTTCTGAGCTATTCTAAAAGTTTCAAAAGTCTAGCTAGTCGGGAAGTTAGTTAAAAATCGATTGCAAGATTTGTACGACACAAACACACAAACACACAAACAAGAAAGCGAGTTAATAAAAACATGTAAATAAAAAGAATGGCTACATGAGCCGCTCACTTGCAAAATCGGTTAAGTCCATGAAACAAAAAGTGACACACACACACACACACACACACTTAGACACCATGATGAGAGCGATTCAAACACTTTCATAGACGTGGCGGGGAAGACACTCCTAGTTGGTAAACACATGATAGAAGTAACAGGAATGCACACACTTTAAAATCCAAAGAACGGCTTTATTCACAGGAATACGATGACGACATATGCAGGACATTTCAGCAACTGCACATCAGATACTTTGACGATTAAACACAAGCGAATTAGCCCCGGATACTCTACCAGGCTAGAGTATCGCCGGACATTACATTATGTGGAACATGTTGAGTTTAGAAAGAGACGCACGACGATAGAGCAACACAGGACGAGAGATCGCGGAGACATGAGCAAAGTACAGATACTAAAAAGCCCGGGAACGTCGTTGTTCGACCTTATATACCAAGGGTTCGTGATCCTGACGCTAGGTGCCTAAAATTCTTTTTCAAGGTCTCAAAATTTTCCGAACATGTTATCCTAGGTACACTCACTCTCACACGTTCTACAGGGAGAGGGTGGCAGTTGACTCGAATTATGATGGGTATAATGGCCAGGGGGCCTAGGTGTCATACTCATGTTTGGATTTGGCAAAAATGTTGAGTGGGAGTTCCTATTAGAGTAATTGGGCCTCCAGGGCTGAAAAGGGGCTCTAAATCTGACATTCTCCTGTTATGGTCTGTGCATGCGAAATAGAGCTGGTCTCTGAAATTCTGGTCTTTTATTTTTTCGCTGTCTTCCACTCGTTGCACATGAGTCAATTTAGTTGCAAGCTGCAACCAATCTAAAAAGTTCTGGGGGCTGTTTATTGTTAATAGTTGACGCGTGTTGATTGACAAACCATCAGTGAGTCCCTCCAAATTTAACTGTGTATTAAGGCCCAAGGCCTTACCAAGGCGAACTTTCTTATGAAAATAATCGGTGATCTGATCGGTCATTCTAAATTTTAAATTTCAAAATTCGCTGAAACTCGTTGACGAGGGATCGAAGAACTCCTCAGAAAGAGTATTTTTTAACTCTTTCCAACTTCTAATGGGTAGACAGTGATTAATGTATGTGTCATTGCCCCGCAAAAACTTACTCACATTACGGAGTTTCCACTCATCGTCTCGGTCAAACTCTGAACATCGTTATTCGAAATGATAGAACCATTGTGAAAGTCTCATCCCAGTCTCGGGTTCAAAAGGGACAAAATTTGCATGGTTAGTGTCGTGTTGCCTGTCTTAAATATTTAAATGGGCGTGATTCGTAGCTTAAATGGGTTAGTACAAAATTATTTTTTTTAAGAAAATGGTATTTGGGTGCGTTGTGTTAATATTTATTTTATTGAATACAACCCAAAGCTCACCCATCAACCCTTCCATCCACAGATATTTTCTAAAGACCATATTATCCCGATGTCAGAAAAGTTTAAATATCTGGATGTAACCTTCGACAGAAAACTCTTGTGGGACTCACATATTGAGGACGTCACTACTCGGTCGTTGAAGAGACTGTCACTCTTGAAGGTCCTGGCGGGTTCGAAATGGGGTTGCTCTAGATCTACCTTAAATCAAACCTATAATGCTTATGTTCTGCCTATCCTGACCAACTGCTGTGAATCGATGGTTTCTGCTTCTGAGAAGGTAATTGATTCTCTTGAAAATTTTCAAAATCAGGCCTTGCGTCTTATTACTGGCGCGGTGAAATCCACCCCAATTGACTATTTGTTGTTGTGTTCAAATAACAGGAATCTCAGTACAATTATTAAAGAACGTGCCCTGATGTTATGGGAGAAAATAGTAAGAACTCCCGGTTACATGTCCATGTGGTATCATATCTCTACTGAGACTGAGCGTAATTTAAAGACCCAGAGAGGCTTTGTACCGCACTTATTTCTCACCTAAACATCGATTTTGGAGCTCAACAATTTTTATTACCTCGTAACCCCATAGAAGCCAAGACCTTTTCTATCCGTATTGGCTTGAGCCAAAGTGTGTTAAAAGCGGAGGACAGTGATAAAATCCTAAGATCAGTGGCATACGAAACTATAAATACCCTCTACCCTGTTTCATATTGGCTCAGGGTCTATATGGACGGCTCTAGAACAAGTGATTGTGTAAACGTTGGAGCCGATGTTCATTGTGAGCTGTTCTCATTCTACTCTGTTGGTACTCATGTGTCAGCTTTTGATGGGGAAATCTCAGCTATCCGTTTGGCTCTTATCCAGCTTCAGAGCCGATTAGAGCGTTTCTCAAGAGTGGTGATTCTTTCAGATTCAAGATCAGCTCTTCAGGCTATTGACTCCCCATATTTCTCTCGATCCAAAGATATTGATGACTACGTTAACCTTTTGGAACGGTTGTCGAACCATAATAAAACAGTTGTCTTACAGTGGATCCCGGCCCACTGCGGAATCGAGGGGAACAAGGTTGCTGACTTCCTAGCGAAAAAGGGGGCTTCTGTTTTACAGTTAAACAACCAGGACTTGGCCTACCATTCGATCAAGATAATTGTTAAAAAGACCCTCAGGTGTTCCTTCTCACAGGTTGTTGCTGCTAGAAGCGATCACAAGCCCTGGTATGTCCATGTCCATGTCCATGATATCCCTGAGTGGCCTAGAGGTAAATCTGTGGCAATGCTACGGCTTTTTTCTGGCCATGATTGCCTTCGCAAGCACCTCCACAGAATTAACTTGACTCCCGACCCTCTTTGTCTCCTGTGTAACAACCAGGAAGAAATGGACATGCTTCACCTTGCTTCTTGCCCTGCTCTGCCTTCCGTTTCTTTATGGGAGCGCTATTGGATTGCCAGACATAAGTTGATGGATTAACGGATGTCATTTTTCTATCTTGTTCTTGTAATTTTGTCTTTTTGATATATGTTGTCCACTAATACTTGCCATTGGAAATAATAAAAAATAAAAAATAAACCAAAGTTCTAGACATTATTGGCAAACGAACTGATCAAATAATTTTGTTACAAGAAATTAGAATTAACCAAAAATTAAACATCATAATAAGACTCATTAAATTTAAAATAAATTATTAACAAATAATTTATTTACAACAAAAACTAAAATTTACAACTTATGCTACGAACATTTATAATCATAAACCTTCTTTGCAAAACATTCAATCTTCAATTATCAGCTTTATCAATATTTCAAATTTTAAGCTCAAAAAATTATTTTATTAAAATATTTATCGATTTATTTACCTCTCTACCTTTATAGGATTAGGGAGCGTAAAGACTTGAATCCACAAGTCACTAATCTGACCCTAACCGAAATAATCTAACAACTTATCCTTTTTCTCTAACACATCAAAACTAACCCGGAACCATGGGAACTGAACAAATCAAAATAATGCAAAACAACACTTACTCAGTTTGCTGATCTTTTACGATGGCTAATCTTCCATTTACTGCGATGGGTCCGTGGATCAAAAAACTTGCTTGGCATGGGACGGTCTGACTTTATGACGAGGGAACCTTATCGTTGTCTGGCATTATGTCTGAATGGTCTCCACTCAAATAGTTGACAATTTGCATCTGCTGCTGGCTCCACTCAGCTACGGCCTATTTGTATATTTATCGTAAATTTATCTGTACGAGTGACTAACAGCTTCACTCGTCAAAACAAGCTTCGAAAACCAAACACAAGGGTGCGGGGACCTTACAGCTTCCCCGACGAAATCTCAATCTAAGATGCTACGATAAACAACACAGGGGTGCGGGGACTCTACAGTTTCCCCGTCAAAACCTTTATCATCTTTTTTTAACTCTGATCCACGTATATATTTCCTTTCATCCTCTTTGTCTAAATTTAATCCCGCCTTCTCATAAAACCTCTAGCCATTCCACGTACTGCAATGTTTTTATTCGTCTATCCAAAACTCAAAATCTTCGATTGGATATCTCTCTCCAAACCGCACACACCCCCATCAGGCCGACCGCACAGACCTCCCACGTAAGCTGCAGAGGACCTCACCCTAGGACCCCATAAATTATATCACAATAGCGTATTTTATTTTAACATCATCCGTGGCTCCAACCCCGCTAATCTTGTCTGGGATCGGAAACCACAGACAAACCGCTTTCGTCAACCTTCTCTCCTGCCCAAACATAAAAGAAACCATCTTACTCTTTTATGTTTAGATGAGATAACATGCGCTTGATAATGGCAAAGTCTTCTACGCCGGTACTCTTATCCAAAAATGTAATGTTGCCGCCTTTAAATATTTCTTCTCAATATTTCAATAACTTTTATCCAAATTAAAGGCGCATCATTACAGTTAGCACTTACATTTGGTTCATTTTTACCCTCCCCATCATTTTCACTACAGTTTTTTCTGTATCTTTTGACGTCATTTTCACCTTTTAAAACAATATTTAACTCTCCAATCAAAAATAAATCATGCAAAATATTTTAAAGCATATCACAAGCCTTCATACTTCATATCAAGGGAAAACTTACTAATATAAATAATAATTTCAACAACATTTTACTCGCTATAGTGCACCCCTACACTATAAGAAGAATCGCCATGCAAAATTTCAGCCCTTTAGATCCAGTGGTTTGGTCTGTACGTTATCTGTCAGTCAGTCACTCACTCAGTTACGGAACTACATTTTATGTATATAGATTAGAGGGGAAAGAATCATTTTAAAATGCATATAAATTAAATTTTAAAAAAGTTTTGTAATGTCTTCAAACCGATAAACAGAGGAACGGTGAACAAATCGTTTCGAGATATTTAAAAGTATGAGTTTCAACAATTAAAAAATATTTTTTTGCTATCTAATAAAATATTTACAACTTACTCTAACGGTTCAGTTTTGAAAAGGTTACTTCAGATTACGGTAATTAAAAGACAGCAACGCGAAATAACTCATAGACTCATTTTTTTATATATTCTTGACTTAGGCTACTTTTGTTATCACCGGCACACCTAAAGTTATTAAAATTGCATATTTTCTTGCATCGCCTTTAAATTCTGAGTAACGCAAATTTTCCGTTTTCAAATATTTAAAACATTACAGTGATTTAAAAACAATAACTTTTTATCCAATAATTAATCAACCACAAATATGTGTACAGTAACAAAATACGAACGCTTATCCATTGTCGAATACTCGACTTTCTCGAAGAAAACGACTGATTGGAATTCATGACGATATACCGCAAACTACCGGCGAATATGTTTTCAGGTGCGAGAAAACGTTGATAACACTTCTCTCTCGATCAAAATAAAAGATAAGAATGAAGCGTACTTGCAACAACAACAGCAACAGCAAGTCTGGATAGAAGTTCCTGGGAAATTGTTCCTGTTCCGACTAGAGCAATTTGAACTCTCCTTCGAAATCACGTCACTTGTGACGCGAAGCTGTTCGGCGCGCATGCGCTGGTCATGTAACTTTTTCTCTCTTTTTATGTGTAGCAGATTAGATCTAGATTTAGATGAGATAACATGCGCTTTAACCTTTTATTAAACTTTTTCTCAAATTTTTGCATAGATTTCTCTTTACTGTATTCTTATTGATTTAGATTATAGATAAACTGACAGATTTAGAAAGATTAAGTAATTTTACAACTGAACCACCGTACGTCGACCATAATTGGTGCATCAGTGCCGCGAAAAGATTCGGATTATAAATAACAGTTGAAAACATTTTTGTGATTGATTAAAAAATACAATTGGAATACAATTTCACCTTGACTCAACTCCTTAGATCAAGGTAAGGATTTCTGATTTATTAATACAAACTATTAGTTGAACTTGAACAACATTGACTATTGAATAAATAGTGATAATTCATTTAGAGTTATAAAATGGATAAGCTATCTAAGCTTAAAAAGAATAGAGCTGTTAGACGTTCTGTTGTTACACAGTTCATTAATAAACTAGAAAGTGAATTTGACTCATATGATATAAAGTCATTGCAAGAACATTCAAATTATTTAGATGAGCTCTACAAAGAGCTAAAGGATTTTGATGATAAAGTTCAGAATGTTATTGATAATGAAAAAGATTTCGATTTAGAAGTAGAATCATCATTTGAATATTCTCAGAAAATCATGTTGTGGAATTCTAAAATTTCCGCTCAGTTAAAAGCTCAAAACGAAACCAGAAGTTCTCAGTCAAATTTCACCCAACAGAATATTTTTGCACAAACCTCTCAGGTTATGTTAGATCACTATAACTCATTGGATAACTCGAATTCTGGAAATAGAAATATTAATTACTCGAAGTCGATTAAATTACCTAAGCTAGCTATCGACAAATATTACGGAGATCCATGCACCTGGCTGGAATTCTGGAACCAATTCCAAAACTCCATTGATCAAAATAATGCTTTGACGGAAATAGATAAATTCTCATATTTAAAATCATTACTTGGAGATGCAGCGGCCAATGTTGTTTGCGGCTTCGCACTTTCAGATGAGAATTATGAAAAAGCGAAAACGCTATTAAAGAACAGATTCGCGAAGTCAAATAATTTAATATCCGCACATATATCTAGATTATTAAACCTTAATCCTGTGAAGGACTCTAACAATGTAACCGGACTGAGAAAATTGTACCATACTTGTGAGGTACAGATCAGAAGTCTAGAATCGCTAAATGTTACTTCTGGTATGTACGGTCATTTATTACAACCCATACTTTTAAAATTGATACCTGAGGATCTTGCTTTAGATTTTAATAGAAGATGTTTAGATAAATCAGAAGACGGCGAATCCAACGTGTCAGAATTATTGAAATTCTTAAAAATTGAAACTGAGTGTCGCGAATCATCGATAATGCTTCGTAGTTCGAGAGGAGAGGGGGGGAGAGTGTTAAACTACAGCCAGACAAGCTCGGGAAGTGCTGGCGTCAGGTCGAAGCAGTTTTCGAGAGATAGTCAAAACAATATTCGCGATAAACAACATGATCGCTACCGAACGTCAGCGATAAATAGTTCTAAGGTACACGAATATATGTTGCCAATTAGTCAAACTTGCATTTACTGCAATGCGAAACATGATTCAGAGCGCTGTGAAAGTTTGAGTGATAATGAAAAGAAAGATGTTTTGAGAAGACAGGCGCGTTGTTTTTTATGCCTGAAAGCACAACATAGAATTAAAGAGTGCAAAAAAAGAGAATTGTGCGATCTTTGTAATAGAAAACATAACAGATCCATCTGTTATCAACTCGAAAACAAATCAGAGAGTAATAATAAAAATAAGGTTGTTACGGCAATTTCTCACTACAAAAATGAATCGGGAAATACTAAACCAAACGGAAATTCTCAGTGCAGTGTATTACTTCAAACATGCACAGCAATGATAAGGGAAACCCTTAACGATGATAAAATCGAACATGTTCGCTTGTTGCTTGATAATGGCTCGATGAGAAGTTTTATCGCTCAAGATATTTCTCAGAAGTTGAAACTACGAGTTATTAGACAAGAAACTTTATCTGTGTCCTCATTCGGAACCAACAAACCAACTGAAATAACATATAATGTAGTGAAATTAAACCTTGAAAACAGAGAAGAACCTTCCTTATATATCGAAATAGAAGTGCTAGAAACGGAGCAAATATCCGCAACTAATATTCCTGCTCCAGAGATTAATTTGGTTAGAGCTAAAAAACAGATGAGGGGATTACAGCTTGCAGACTGCTATAATTACGGGAATAAGAAAATTGAGATTTTAATCGGTGCTGATTATTATTTTGATGTAGTATCAGGAAGACTCAAACGTTTAGGTGATAAGCTTGTAGCCACAGAAACAATTTTCGGATGGTGTCTTCAAGGTCGGATTGAATCAACTAACGAGTTACTGAGTATGAAGGTAGTTGTGGAAGAGAAACTTATCTCAGATCAGCTAAGACAGTTTTGGGAACGGGAGAATCTGGGCGTCGAAGCTGAAGTCAAAGATAGTAGTAATTTCGACGAACAAATTATGAAAGACTTTGAGGCAGGTATATCCTACAATAACAAGAGATATAAGGTGCGACTTCCTTGGAAACCTGAGATGAAGCAATTATTAGAAGATAATCGAGAAGTTGCTAATAAAAGATTTTCAAGACTACGATGTACGTTCCAGAATGATCCAATATTATTCACAGAATACAAGGCTGTTTTAGAAGACTACTTAAGTGAAAATATCATAGAGCCTGTTCCTGTTTTAGATGAAGCCAGAGAAGCCCCAACCTTCTACCTCCCACACAGGGCAGTGATTCGAACAGACAAAACCACGAGTAGATTAAGAGTGGTGTTTGACGCTTCTTCACATGGCAAAGGACAGGTATCCTTAAATGACTGTCTGCATACTGGAAACAATTTGTTACCCGATCTTTTCCTTCTTTTAATTCGATTTAGACAACACCCTGTTGCGCTGACTGCGGACATTAAGCAGGCGTTCCTGCAAATAGAGATAGATGAAGAAGATCGCGACGTGGCCCGATTCCTTTGGGACGATAACCCCACTAAACCTAACGCAGTTCCAGAGCTCAAGGAGTTCAGACTCTGCAGAGTCTTGTTTGGGGTGAGTTCATCACCATTCCTCCTGGCTGCAACCATTAAGTATCACCTAAAGAGGTATGTAGAAAGCTTTCCTGAAATTTACAAAATTTTAAATACATCTTTGTATGTAGACGACTTGATCACTGGTGGAGAAAATGTAGAACAAGTCTATAATACGAGCGTACAGAGTACTAAAATATTTGAGGATGCAAGCATGGTTCTACGTAAATGGCAGACCAATTCGTTAGAGTTACGTGAACTGTGGAAGAAAGTAGGGATAGATGTAAAGCAGAGGTTCCCAAACTTTTTTTTCTCGTGGACCTTTTTCAAAGTTTTACTATTTTCGGTAGACCCCCTGCTGCTACATTTCTACTGTATTCCCAAAACTCCTAACAAATATCACCCTAAATTTGGGGTGTCAAGAAGAAAAAAAAAAGTAGCACATTTTCTTGTGTCCTATTTATTAAAATAATACTTGTGGTTATACAAAATTATAAACATTTATTATTACAAACAATCAACAATTGACAAAAAATCAACAATGAACTCTGAAATGTAAATCAACAATAAAAAATAGTCATACTTTTAATGAGACGGATGTACTGGATGAATTGACAGCAAATTATCAATATTTGGCTTCAGTTTTGTAAGAAGTAATCTCAAAACTCCCCGTTCTGTGATGTTCAATCTGCCCCTTTCTTTTGTTAACAGGTTGGTAACGGCACTAAAACTTCTTTCGACAAGATATGACGAGGGAAACGCTATAAAAAATTTTCTCGCAATTTCCCACAGCCCAGGATATTTTTCGGGGATTTCTGCCTGCAGCCAAAATGTTTGATAGCCTTTTTTTAAATTTCACCTTCAGTTCCTCGTTGGTGCTGAGCTCAAGTAGCTCCTCTTGTAATACCACATTCGCCTCTTCCGTTTCATCAAATGGGGTTATGATCCATGGTGGTATTTCCATCGTCAGAATATCTTCAAATCTATTTTTGAAATCATCATGCAGGGTATTTAAATGTTGAGCGTATGTCTGAATATCCTCATCAAGACATTCTATCTGTGACAAGTGCGGAAACTGGGAGAATTCGCACCGACTAATATTTTGCTTCATTAATTTCAATTTACCAAGAAAAGCCGAAATTACACCCTTTGTTTTTATTAAATTAAAGCTGTCCCCTTGTAACTGCAAGTTAACGTCATTGAATTTTATGAACAAATCTCTTAAGTACGCAATGTCCTCTTTATATTTGATCAGATTTTCTTTTAAATCTGGTGCTTTAGTTTCCAGAAACTCTATCACTGATTCGAAAAGTGAGTAAAATCTCGATAAGCATGCACCTTTCGACAACCAGCGTACTTCAGTATGTAAGAGCAGTCGTTGGAAATCTTCATCATTTTCATCGCACAATAGTGCAAATAAACGGGTATTCAAAGCATTGCTTCTTATTTTATTAACTGCGTTAATCACAAATTGAAGCGATTGGTGCAATCTATCACTAAAATTTTTCGCTACAAGGTGTTGACGGTGGATGACACAGTGAATTGCAATTAGTCCTGGTATTATTCTTTTAAGATGGCTTATAAACCCACGATATCGCCCGAACATGGCAGGAGCTCCATCTGCTGCCACCGAAATAATGTTTGTAAATGGAATAGATTTTTCTGTAAAAAAATCACTCAGGACATTAAATATCGATTCGCCTTTAGTGTCCAACTTCAAAGTTTTTGCGAATAGCAGCTCTTCATGGATTTCTTCGTCCATAACAAATCGAACATATGCCAATAATAATGCTTCATTACCAGGCAAAGTAGACTCGTCCAACTGAATAGAAAAATGAGTGGTTTGCAGATAATTACACAAGAAGCTTTCTATATCGGAGCTCATTCCATCAATACGTCTTTTACAGTGTTGTTACTTAAAGGAATTTTTTTGAGTACGTCAAATGGAGGTTTTTGCAGAACAGTTTTTAAAACCTCTTCAATAGCGGGTAAAATTAACTCTTCTCCAATGGTGTTCGGTTTTCCAGATTTTGCTATAAGCAACGAAATATTGTAAGATGTCCGCAAGCCATCATCGTTACTTTGAGACGTTGAAGCAAACATACTATTTACGGTAGGTCTCTTTTCATATTTTTCCTTCAATGTTTGAAATTATTTCAGATCTTTACCTATTTTTTCAGGATGACACCTTCTTAGATGGTCTTCGAGCTTCGATGGTTTCATAGAGTCATTGCTCAGAACTTTATTGCATAAAAGACACATGGGCAATCGTTTGTCTGCCGTTGATGGAAGAAAACCAAATTTCAAATAATCAACACTGTACTGTCGACATTTCTTCTTAGATTCAGCCATTTTACGTATCAGTTGTGACCTGTAAAAAAATGTTTGTTTTTGAGGCGATTTTACCAGAATATGGCTATTATAACACAACAGAATAGAATTATTGCAATAAAAAAAAAATCCCCGCGGAAACACCGCACTTTTAATTAATCGCCGTCGTCGAGTAAATAAATATTTTTAAACAAAAAAGTACCTAGGTACCTAAAGTTTAACACTAGAACCGCGGAGCGGGTCAATTTGACCCAAAACGATGTTTAATTTATCACCACGCGAAAAGTATCGATTGAAAAAACAATTCCTTTTATGACTTTTATTATTTTAAAGTGAACAACAATTTACCAAATTTAAAAATTCGTAACATAGATATTTTTCCGAATGTTAACACTTATACCTAGAAACGCGGAGCGGGTCAATTTGACCCGTAAGAAATGTTAATGCACAAATAACGAAAAACAGATGCAATTTTTCAAACTGTAACTGTAAAATACTTCTACCCCACCCTAGAATTCCTTAAATGGACTTTACCAGAAGGGGGAATAGGGAAGGTTTTTCAGTCAAGGTCATTATATTAGGTTTGAAACACGAACTACGTTCGAATGCAGTGAAAAATTACTGTGAATATTTAGAAGATTTTTGAAGTTGCTTTTATTCTGTAATTAGTATATGTATTAAAACTATGTCACGACGCCGTAATCATGCTGTTCAGGAAGTTTTAGAATATTTAAAACAATTATATGAAAAGGATTCAAAAGGTTCGGAAAAAGAAGGTTTCTCAAGATTCGATTTTGAGTAGTGAGGATGAATACCTGCCTGCTAATGAATAAAATTTGGATTCGGATGAAGAAAATTAAAGTGAAAATGACTCTGGCAATGCTCTAACAATCCCTGGTCCTTCTCATCGCAATACTGATGATAATTTATCTGATAAAAAATAAAAATCAAACATTCCAAGAAAAGATACACACACGCAAAGAAATTTGAAAAAGAAATCGACAATAACATTCAAAGTTGGAAATAATGAAGATGGCAAAGATGGGACAATTTGGAATGTCGCTCAATTAGGAACAAACGATAGAGGAAGAAAATCAAAGTGAAATATTTTGAAAGAAGTAGGGGGGCCCAAAACGACATGCTAAACGCAATGTTATCAACAACAGTCCTTCAAGTGCTTGGATACTTTTTATAGATGAATGAATATTGAAACACATAACGAAATGTGCTGAAGATGAAGCTAATCCGCAGATTCAGGAAGGAGAATGGAATATAACATTAGAAAAATAGATGCTTTTATATAAATTTTATATTCACGTGGTATATATTGTGCAAAAGGACTTGAACTGGATAGCTTGTGGTCAAAGAACTGAGGACCACCATTTTTCCAATATACAATGTTAACAGGCCAATTTCGTGAAATAATGGGATTTTTACGCTTCTACATAAAATAAACAAGATCAAAGGCTCTAGAGACAGACAAATTTGCCCTTATTTCGGATATCTGAAATCGTTTCAGGGAAAATTAAAAGACTAACTATACACCAGGTCCTAATGTAACTCTAAATGAACAGTTATTTCCTACAAAAGCTAGGTATAGGTTTATCCAATACATGCCAAACAAACCAGATAAGTGTGGAATCAAGTTCTGGTTGGCTGCATATTTGACTCAAAATATCTGATAAATGGATTCCCGTATGTTGTAAAAGATAACCAAAGTCCATCCAACGTTTCTCTTTCTGAACATGTAGTGCTGCGACTAATAATTCCATATGAAAACAAAGGTAGAAATGTCACTACGAACAATTATTTCACGACACTGAAGCTTGCAGGGGCATTGAAATCCAAAAACTCTAGCCTTGTAGGAACTGTAAAACGCTCAAGAAGAGAAATACTAGTCTCTGTAAAAATGTTAAAATCCACATTGTATTCGACTATGGTACTAACCCATAAAGACATGAGTCTAACTGTTTATCAAGATAAAAAATATAAAAACGTTTTGTTGCTAAGTAGTCTCCATCCAAACGTAGAAATTGTAGATAACCCAAAAAAACTACCTGGTACAATCGCTTTCTACAACGCAACTAAATACGATGTGGACGTGATTGAACAAATGACAAGTAAATTTACAGTCAAGTCTGCTTCACGTAGGTAGCCGGTGCAGGTTTTTTCGTAATATTTTGGACCTTGATGCAATCAATGCCTGGGTTTTATATCAAGCTGTAACTGGAAAATCTATTAGTAGACAGCAATTCATTCAAGACTTGGTTGAAGAATTGCGAGAAAAGTTTGTTCTCTTCCGACATAAAAAGGCGGCAAAAAGAGCATGTGAAGCAACCAATGAAAACGACGGACAACCAAAAATTAAGCGTAAACGAGTCCCATGCCACATTTCGAAATGTGAAAATAAAACTCTAGATATCTGTTCAAAATGTAAAGCACCCATCTGTGGAAAATGTACAAAACTAATTAATCAGTTTTGTAAAAAATGCATACAATAAATTGGATTTTATAATCTGTAAAACTAAGTACTGATAAAATTTTTAGTAACTGATGAAATTTTTTATTTTTAATTTTTTGAAATTATGTCTAAACATATGAAAAAGAGATACTCTGTTTTTCCACTGAAATTAGGAAATTTAAGCCATATTTTTTTAAAGAGACATGTTATTATTCTCAAGGACATAAAATTTTAAATAATGCGATTTTGTAAAAATTAAGTTAATTTCTCTTAATTTATATAAATTATTTAATGTAAATTCTGATAAATATTGATTATTATTTAAAAAATAAAATGTTTTATTAAAATAAATTAAGCGCTTGTGCATATTTTATAAGTTTACAATCTAGGGTCAAAATGACCCGCTCCGCGGTTCTAGGTATATCGAAAGTCCCGCGGTTCTAGTGTTAATCTTCCCTGGCTTTTTGTTCTTTTATAGAAGTTTTGAATAATCTCTAGTATTTAATTTTTACTACATAACTACCTACTACACTCAAATAGAAAAACAAATATAATATGATTGATAAATTACAATATACAATAAAAATATGTATAACAAATAGGCAGATACTTACTTTTTCCGGCACTGCAAACACTGACATCGATTCACTCACAGTCACACTTTTATGTTCAAAATCCCGGAAACAAATGAGTAACGTTTTGTTCTTGGCATTCGTATTTATACTAATGTAGATTGCAAGCACAGCGCAAGTCGCATTTCATCCCTTTGCAGGTCTAAAGAAGCATCCCGGACGAGCGGGCGCACGGGCGGCACTTTGCAAGTCTCGACATGTGGTGTACACTTGTACTATTATCTATTGTTCTATTCAATTCTGTGTTTGAACTGAGTCTCGAATATTTTTGAGCACCTACCTAGTGAATGATGCTACCTGCCTACGTTGATAGGTAAATCCAAGCCAAAATTTTTGTTCTTTATTATGAAAACCAGAAAATTTTTTGTAGACCCCCCCACTTACAACTTGTGAACCCCTGTTTTCTTTTCACGTCTACGTGGACCCCCGTGTGGTCTCCTATGGACCCCTGGGGGTCCACCTGGACCACTTTGGGAACCTATGATGTAAAGGAATCCGTTGAGCCTAACACTCAAGCTCTGTTACCTCAAAGGGTGCTAGGAGTGGCTTGGAATGCCAACGATGACTTGTTTTATTTCGAAACAAAAAATTTAGAGAAATTCCTTTCAAAGCGAGTAAATACCAAACGATGCCTTCTACAAGCAGTAGGTCGCATTTTTGCTCCCGTGGGATTCCTCGGACCTTATATAGTTAGAATTAAGTGTCTAATTCAAGAGATTTGGTGTTTGGGACTGGATTGGGATGATTATCTCCCTCAGAATATAACCGTTGTTTGGGATGAATGGTGTAATGAAATCGGAAAGCTGAGGGATATCAGTATTCCTAGCTATTGTTTCGCTAATGCCCTTCCTAAGGAAATAAATGATATACAAGTACATTGTTTTTCAGACGCTTCGAAGAAAGCTTATGGCGGCGTCGTTTATCTACGTATAACACGCAGTGATGGAAGTATTTTTACTAGTTTTGTGGCGTCGAAGAGCAGAGTTGCTCCACTAAAAGCAATTTCGCTACCCCGTCTTGAATTAATGGGTGCTCTTCTTTCTGCTAGGTTATGTGTTAAAATTTCAAAGGGCTTAGAATATTCATTTGAGCGTTATTTTTGGACAGATTCGTCTATAGCTTACTTTTGGATAAAGAATACGTCCGACAGGTTTAAACCATTTGTAAAAAACAGGGTACAAGAGATTCAGCAATATACCAATCCTAGTGAATGGTTCCACTGTCCTGGAAAGGACAACCCGTCAGATTTGATATCTAGAGGATTAACTGTCGCCGAATTAAAAGATAATAAATTATGGTGGAACGGACCTGAATGGTTGGTTCACGATAAGGAGAAATGGCCCAGATTTGAAGGTTCAAAAAAGGGACTAGACACCAAAAAACTTGAAATTCGAAAAGGAGCTTTAATGAATGCAACAGTAGTAGATAGTGTAACGACAATTGATTTCATTAACAAATGCTCTTCATTCAGCAAATTAGTTAGAGTCACTGCTTGGTGCTTAAGATTTTCTAAAAATTGTAGACTTGAACCTGAGTTAAGAAACAAAGCCTTTTTGAGTACTTCCGAAATTCAAAATTCAACCAAGATATTGGTTAAATATGTTCAACGTTCCGAATTTCATTCCTAAATTAAATCTTTACAATCAAATCGCCAAATCCCAAACAATAGTAAAATTCTCTCATTAAACGTATTCCTAGACAAAGAAGGACTTTTGCGAGTTGGTGGACGATTAAGCAATTCGAAACTTTCAGAATTCCGGAAACACCAATTACTTTTACCCAAAGCTCACCACTTTACTGAATTTTTGATAGATTACTACCACAAAAAATCTCTTCATTCGGGTACTCAAACAACCCTGTACCTTATTAGACAAATGTATTGGATACCTTCTGGACAGGATAGAATCAAACGAGTTATTAGTAAATGCATGACTTGTTTCCGAACAAGAAATCAAACCATGAAGCAAATGATGGGTAACCTACCAAGAGATAGAGTTATACCGTCTCGACCATTTGAAAAGATAGGACTGGATTTCGCTGGTCCAATACTTACTAAACCTAATTTGAGACGATCTAAAGTGACTATGAAATCATATATCGCAATATTTATTTGTTTCAGTACGAAAGATGTTCATTTTGAAATCGTATCCGATTTAAGCACTGAAGCCTTTCTTGCAAGTCTTAGGCGATTTATCGCAAGGCGATCAAGACCAACTACCATCTGGAGTGACAATGCTACAAATTTCAAGGGCGCTAAAAACATCTTAGATTCCTGGTTTAAAATATGCAAATCGGACTCTGTACAAAAATTCAGTGCCGAAGAAGGCATAGAGTGGAACTTTATACCACCTGCATCGCCACATTTTGGTGGATTATGGGAAGCTAATATAAAATCGATGAAGAAACACTTGGTGAAGACTGCGAAAACAAAGATTCTAAATTTTGAAGAGTTGTACACGCTCGTAACTCAAATAGAAAGAATCCTGCCTAAATTCCCGCCCATTAACTCCTCTTTCTGCAGATCCAACAGATCTTCAAGCCTTGACTCCAGGACATTTCCTGATAGGTGCCTCCCTATTACAGTTACCAGAAACTAATCATACTTCAGATAATCTGTCTTTATCTTCCAGATGGACCCTAATACAAGACCTAAGATCTACATTTTGGAACCGATGGACAAACGAATATCTTAGCCACCTGCAATCTCGAGCCAAATGGGCTACACAAGAACCCAACCTAAAGGTAGGACAGTTAGTTTTAATGAAAGACCCAAGCAAAATTCCAATGGGATGGAATCTAGCACGCATCGAGCAAATGTTTACTGGTCAAGATGGACTAGTTAGAGTGGTGGACCTGAGAACGAGAAACGGGGTTTACCGCCGTGCCATCAACAGGGTCGTCCCACTCCCTTTTCCAGATGATGTTGGACCACCGTCCAACGGGGGCCGGGATGTTCCGACTAGAGCAATTTGAACTCTCCTTCGAAATCACGTCACTTGTGACGCGAAGCTGTTCGGCGCGCATGCGCTGGTCATGTAACTTTTTCTCTCTTTTTATGTGTAGCAGATTAGATCTAGATTTAGATGAGATAACATGCGCTTTAACCTTTTATTAAACTTTTTCTCAAATTTTTGCATAGTATTTACTGTATTCTTTTACTGTATTCTTATTGATTTAGATTATAGATAAACTGACAGATTTAGAAAGATTAAGTAATTTTACAACTGAACCACCGTACGTCGACCAGTTCCCTCTACTTCTAAAATAAATCTTGGAATTCTTGCCATAATTAGAATTGACTTTGGAGTTGTTAGTATAAAAATAGTGTATAGTGTGAAGTAATAAGATCTTCGAATTTCTGCCACCAGAGAAAGATTAAGGATAGAAGGAAAAAAATATAATTAAAATTAAAGTACAAAAAAGGTGTTAGTAGAGACAAATATTTTTTACCTTGAGTAATGTTTCCACTACTCAAGTATCAGTTTTATAGAATTTTAAAGTGCTTTTTGCCGTAGAACTAGGTCTACGTATTGATTTTTAAGATTTTATATATATATATATTTTTCATAGAAGCAATGAAAAAAGGATTGCCGGCCATAACCTTGCCTACTGTGCGTGATTAGGAGGGGGGGAAGAGGGAGAAAAAGTTTGTCAGGTTGGGGATTCGATCCGCTTGTCTCCGTGCACGATATTTATAACTTTCCAAAGAACTGTTCCTAGAAATGGTGACGAGTTGGACGAAAGTGGTAAGTTTTGTTTCCGGGAGCGTTTCTGATTGGTCAGAATTCGAAAATGGCAAAATATCACTGGTCTACGGTGACGACTTGCACGAAAGTGGCAAGTTTTGTTTCCGGGAGCGTCTCTGATTGGTCAGAATTCGGAAGTGGTCAAATATAACTGGTGTACGGTGACGACTTGGACGAAAGTAGTAAGTTTTGATTCCGAGACCGTCTCTGATTGGTCAGAATTCAAAAGTGGTAAAATGTCACTGGGGTTTTTCAGTTTGAAATTAGAAAGTTAATAATTTTGTCCAATGTGGTAACCCCATTGCTTTAAAAAGATATTTTCATTGGTCAATATATTCCATTTATCTCAACACACTGTGATAAAATATTGAATCACACAAACCCCAGAAGAATTACATACACTCTTTCATTGAACACAAAAATAAAAGGTTCAGCGAGAACACGGGAAAATAAAATCTTCATGTCATTACAAACTCGTGTTACAAAGCTTCATATCATAATGAATAATTTTCATGTAAACTTTAAATAAAGGATAAAAGTTTTTCCTCCATGTTTTAAAAAGGATTTTTTTTAACAAGAGCCCTTTTAAAATTTTGAGCTTCTGTCATTTTACTAAGAGAAAGGATAGGGATAAGAGCTAGTAAGAAGTTTAATAACGCAAGACACAAAAAAATTTTAACCGTAGCAATGCTAAGTATCAAATTGAAGGTTTTTAAAAATTTCATTGGTTGCTTACAATGCGGGAACCTTATAGGTGAACCAACAGCCCCCCCCCCCCCCACTAGTACTACCTCAATTATGAATGAGCATCCACAAGGGCGACATCTGGTGGAGATCATACCCTCTCCCATCCTCTCTGACGTCATAGAGGGACTTTCCAACCTACTGATTTAACGTGCCCATATCCGGCCTATACAAAGAGGTATTGAATGGTGCTTGTCGGGATTCGATCCGAGCACTCTCAATACCGAAAGCCGATGCGCCACCACTAGGTTACCTCTGACCCTTATCATGGTAAGCGTTCCCAATAGATGAAGAACTAAGCTTCCCTGCTCAGAAATGTGTAGGTATACAAATTCGATATGTATACCTATACATTTTGCCTTTTTTTTAAATATATTTTTTCAGCTATTTATAGCTAATATGATTGATTCGTATGACACTTGGTTCAGTAACCTGAAATTATAATGTATAAATTTGACATTCAAATTTATTGGTTGTTGTATGTTGTATGTTATGTGAGAACTATCCCCCTCTTTTTCTTTCCCAGAAAGTTTTTCATTCTCTGTTCAAGATAATGTTATTACTCCTCATTCATTGCTACTGTCGGTTAAGTGCATTTTCTTTGAATAAAATGTTTATTTTAATAGTTTCTTACGATTTTGTGAGTTAGGAGTCAAAGCCTGCGACTACTGTTTCTTGATGGAATCTGTTTCTTAATCAAATATGACTCAAATTTATAATTGCCTAAAATGTAAAAATTTTGCATTTCATACCCCTGTTGGATGGCTTCACACAAATTTTGATAGTTTATATGCAGACAAGCATAAACTTAATATTTTTAAAAAATTATGCATATGTAGCTCAGCACTATACAAAAAATTTCAAAATTTTCTGAATATTTGCTAATTTCTCTCATTTTCAATTATTAATAAAACGGTAGAAATATCTTTAAAATATTCAGAGCTTCATAAATGAAATTGTTTTAGTGAAATATTGCACAAAATATTCATGTTATTTTGAAAACATTTCTTTGAAATAATTTAAATATTATAGTCTGAATTTTTTTGTGTCTATAATTGCAATTATGTTTATTTAAATACTCAAGGAAAGCAACAAAATGTAATAAATTTATAATAGTTTGTAGGATGATTCAACAGATGGCAGCACTAAAACGCTCCTTTTTTTTGCTGGTATTGATAAAGGAAAATTGAATATACTCCTAGTCTTTAAATGGAAGAAACTTAGTTTCTTAATTGAAAATACAGAGAGTAATTCATATTATTAGGAATATATGATTCTTGTACGTTTGAGGTTCACGGCGGGATGTGAAGCTTGATATAAAAAAATAATAATAATGTTGATGACGAGGGACGTAGGGAAAATTCTATAAAATTAGTCAATAGATGGCAGCACCACGTAATAGTATTTCAAACTGCGAAGGAGGTAAAGTGCCGTGCATCGAAAGTAAATAGATGTGAGTTCATTTTAAAAAGTTATGTGGAGATTTTGAATTTCGTAAAAATTTCTGATAAAGACATTGAAAGTGGGATCCAAGTCTAGGGAGAGACCGTCGAACCTTCCCCTAATTACAAATACATTATTTATATTTTATATTGATTTTAATGATGTTTCATTCTTGGGATGGGAGGAGGGGGTAAAATAATAATAACACGTATACATACCTTTTCAAAATATATTTTTCTTTCCTATTTGTTTTTCAATGAATTTAAATTTCCCTTGAGAAGACACAGAGAAACCGAAACGAAAACGAATTGGATGCTGTTCACAACAGAATTGAACATTTTAAATTTTTAAGATGTGCTATAATAATTTTTCTATTTTGGAAATTTGTAGATTTAACTTTAAAAAGAACCTAATGTTTAATTATTTTGTATTGTTCAGTTATTTCCCTGGCGGCATTTTCTCAGTTAAAGTAGGGAAAGCCGAGATGCAATGACCTTGGGGAAAGCCCACTTGGAAGGACTATTTAAGTTTAAGAGTGGTCACAAATTATTGGATAGATACCCTTTGAAGTTAGTTGATATTTCAAAACTTTCAAATGCATATTTCTAAAGAAAAAAAGAAGACAAAATAACTCACTAACTTCCACAATGCGCCAAAATTATTTTAATGCTGTATATTTGAATATTTGAAATTATTTAAAAATTAAAATCGTGATATATCTGACTTCATTTGAGTGATTTTTCAACGAGACATTTTTTTTTTCTTTTGTGAATTTTCAAATTTTTTAATTTTTTTTTTCTTATTGGAGGCCCCGGTAGATTGAGAGGCCTTTTTTAGCTTATACGTAAATCCGGTACTGCTTGCGGCTCTGCGACACCCCGCGAGTAAGGGGCACGTGGAATCGTCCCGAAAGCTCCTTGTTTGTTCACTCGGTAGCAGGAAAATCGATGTCACTGCTCTCACAACAAATTAGGAATCGGCGCCAATAGCTTATTTTCGGGTATCTAGGCGGAGGTTTTGCCAATAAGGTGTCGCTAGAACGATAAACTCGTACAATGGATTCGATGACGTCATTGTGTTCACGAGTAACTTGAAACCTGCGCCTCCGTGTTCGTTTTGGCGATGCATTTGGCACAGCATAGTTTCCTAGGACTGAAAAAAAGCCTTACGAAGACTTTCGTGGAGTCTTCAGTAGTATGACGTCATATCGCGAGATCGTTAGTTTCGCGGACGTGACGGAGATTGTATAACCCCGATCTCCTCGGGATTTTAAAAGAACTCGCAAATTCGAGTAACCTTGCGACTCTGCGACATTCCGCGATTGACGGGCACGTGAGATCGTCCCTAAACTTCCGTGTCTGTTGGATCCATAGCGGGAAAATCGGTAACTTCCGGTACTCTGACGTCACTGCTTTCACGGTTAGTTCGGAATCAGTGCCGATTACGTATTTTCGGGTATCTGGGCAGGGGCCTTTGTGAGTAATACGCTATCGGAGTGAGACGGCTATCTTAGACACCTTTGCATGACAAAACTAAGAAACCCTATGGAGATTAACAGGGTCTCTGTTTTGCGGGAACTTTTCCTAGAAACCTATTCATACTTAACGAAATTCCTACTAAGTAAACCTTAGTTTATTTAAAATCTGCGATTTTTGACTAAAAGAAAATTACGCCTGGAAATGCTATTTTTAATGAGAAAGACAAATACCGGGTGGCCATAATTAAACTGACAGTGCTCACAGTGTTCTGTAGCGCGATCTATTTGCGAGAATGACGCCACATTTTGTAGGAAGATTAAACAAGACGGGGGACGAAGGATTCCGCGAAAAAATAAATTAGTTCCAAAACTCACCGCTAGGGGAATATTTGGCGCTGTGTAATAGAAAATAGAGTGTTAACAAATGCAAATCAATACGGAAAGTACATTTTATTACCCAACTGCTTCGATTGTATCCTGTGGTACAGGTTTTCGTCCTCTGCCTGACTGAACCTTCAGAGAACCTGTTTTCTCAAACGTCGCAACCATTGCTTTTAGCCCATTAACTGACACAGGACCGTTACCTTTACGCATTTTTTTGTGCGTTCTAAAAGCAAGAAGAGCGGCTGACGCGTTGCACTGGTTGAGGTAAAAGAATTTGACCAGTAACGCACGCTCGACTAAAGAAGGAGACATTGCACATAAACTTTCAATCCGATTGATTCGAAACGTAACACATTGCCTTTTAAAACCCAAGCAGCTGGCACTGTGCCAATGGATGTAACGTGAAATTTGAATAAAGAACTTCTTCTTCTGCTCAGCGTACGTGATATTGCAGATCACGAGACTTTATCGGTGTTTATGTAGATCTTACGCTTTTTTAAAAGTGTTGCCATATTGCACTTGAACCAAGAAAGAAAATGTGCATAATAAAAGGTAATTTTATTCCGTATTAATTTGCATTTGTTAACACTCTATTTTCTATTACACAGCGCCAAATATTTCCCTAGCGGTGACTTTTGGAACTAATTTATTTTTTCACGGAATCCTTCGTCCCCCGTCTTGTTTAATCTTCCTACAAAATGTGGCGTCATTCTCGCAAATAGATCGCGCTACAGAACACTGTGAGCACTGTCAGTTTAATTATGGCCACCCGGTATTATTCAGTTTCGAATGGCACTTTGCCAAACTTTGCCTAGTAGGTGATAAGCATATCAAAATAGAAAATTTTGATAAGCCTTGTATGAAAACCTTCTAAATCAGAGGTTCCCAAACTTATTTGGCTTATCACCCCCTTTTCGAAAGAAAAACTACTCAGCGTCCCCCTGCAAATTTTCCTTCCTATGCTAACAAACAGAGATGCAGCGACAAATTTACGTACCTATTTCTCCCTATGTCCTTCAACATACTAGGTCAGGTTGTGACCACCTGACTGAGACATATGCTGTATGGCACCCCAAGCCCACGGTCAAGAAAGCGGAGATGGGCCCTGGTCCACATCGGACTGTTGCGCCGTGAGTTTAGTTTAGAGAACCCGAAGAAGTTAGAATATCAAGCGGCTAGAGGATCGGTGCCATAGAACCGGACAGGACTGCAACAATCGACAGATCTCAGCATTTCCAGCACTTTGGTGCATTGAAAATTTTGGGAAGGTGTAACTCCGGTTCTAATGAACCGATTTAAAAAAAAAACTGGTTATTTTGGAAAGTAGAGATCCCCAGAGGAATAATCTGAAGCGGCTAGAGGATCACTGACATAGAACCGGACTTATTACCGAACAAATATTTTAGTATAGGGGTCTATGGCGAAAATTTCGGGTGGGTCTAACTCCGGTTGTAATCAGGGGCAGCTCCAGTCCCGAGTTGTTGTTTTTTGCTTTTTTTTTTTTTGGGGGGGGGGGCAACGTCGGCTCTTAGGGTTATATATATATAAGAAATGAACATCGTCCCATTTTAAATTTGAACTCATTTAGTATTAGGTCTAAGATTATATAATTTTAGGCTATAAAAAAAAAATACGCCGGGCGTTTTTGGGAGGGGCAACTGCCCCTACTGCCCTCCCCCCTGGAGCCGCAAATGGTTGTAATGAACCGATTTTTAAAAAAAGCTGGATATTTTGGAAAGTATAGATCCCGTAAAAGTTAGAATATCAAGCATCTAGAGAATCGGTGCCATATCACCTGATCGGACTGCAACAATCGACAAATCTCAGCGTTTCAAGCACTCTGGTGCATTCAAAATTTCGGGAGGGTGAACCGACTTTTAAAAAAACTGGATAATTTAGGAAGTAGGAATCCCGAAGAAGTTAGAATATCAAACGATTAGAGCAATGACTCCTAACCTGTCGATTGCGACCCCTGGGGATGTCGCGAAGTGTTTTCTGGTGGGTCGCCGCTGTTTCATTCAATAAAAAATAACTTTTTATCGAGTTTAATATTTGTACCATGAAATTGTACAGCAGTGCTATTTTTTAAAGAAAAAAGTTTCATTCAAATTGAAAACTCAATTCCTCAGAAGTCTACCGAATTCATTTATGGAAATCTCAGACATTTAACTACGTGCAGTACACATTTTCTAAACATAAGTTTGTCTTTCATCATTCTGTGCTGTAACTTTTGTAGATTCCTCTACGGAACAGAGCAATCTTATCTAGGTAAGAATTTTACCATTTTTATTGTTACGTAATTCTAGTAAGTCCATTCGGTAGGTGCACTGTTTTTGTTGAGATTCTGTTCAGTTCTGATCCTGGTTTACACATCCTACACGGAGGGATGTATGTTCTCCGTGTATCACAAATCTCTTTTTTGTTCAATTAAACATTTGTTGGATTTAAATTACGGAAAATACCCTTTAGCAATTTTTTTTTATGTCTTAAAAGACTTTTTTAATGAGAATATGCAGGGGGGGGGGAGGAGGACACAGCATATGTTGAAAACCATTAAGAGGGGTCGCGACGCGTAAAATGTTGTGAAACACTGATCTAAACGTTAGACATGTTGGGAATAAGATTAGACACTTGGGACACCTCTGCTAGAATTTTAATTTTCCCCCCTTTTTTTCAACATGAAAGTGGAATATACATCAGGAACATGTTAAATTTAAGTTTAAAAAGAAATACTGACTCCATTGCTGATTATTTTCATTTATTGAAAGGTATAAGTAACAAACGCTGGAATAGAATATATTAATACAGTTTCAAAAATAACCATGGGATTCAGCATAGTATTGCACTAGTGGGCTACACATTTTCTCCATAGGTTAACATTCAAGTGAGTGAATCCAGTAGGGTTAGTACACAGCAGCCTTAAGCACCTGCAAATAACGCACTGACACTTTCTGGCGATGACAGCTTCGCTTCGTGACGTACAACATTATCAACAGACGCAAACGCAAAGGTCTGAGTATTTAAACACTGCCGCTTATACAAAAGTCTACCTTTAATCTGGGCCACCCTTATACCACCGTTGGATACTCGAATATACAGGGTGATTCAAAACTCCATGTACAAACTTTTGGGGAAGGTAGAAAACTCAAAACAAAACAGAATCACATAGGAATGTATGACCGTAAATGCAAACCTGGCGCTGGAGGGCGCTGTTTACTTAATCGGACTATACCTCTTACCATCCCCACTGGGTGGCCGGATATACCGTATTTTTCTGGAGGAGGTAGAAAATTAAAAAAAAAACAGAATCACATAGGAATGTATGACCGGAAACGCAAACCTGATCAGCAGACCTTTGTTTATCCTCTGAAACCAGAGGATAAACAAAGATGCAGTGATGAAAAGCCAACATGGATTTTCCTATGTGATTCCGTTTTGTTTTTGAGTTTTCTACCGCCTCCAGAAAAATACGGTATTTCCGGCCACCCAGTGGGGTTGGTAAGAGGTATGGTCCGATTAAGTAAACAGCGCCCTCTATCGTCAAGTTTGCGTTTCCGGTCATACATTCCTATGTGATTCTGTTTTGTTTTTGAGTTTTCTACCGCCTCCAGAAAAATACGGTATTTCCGGCCACCCAGTGGGGTTGGTAAGAAGTATGGTCCGATTAAGTAAACAGCGCGCTCCAGCGTCAGGTTTACGTTTCCAGTCAGTGGCGCACCCAGGATTATTTTTTTTTGGGGGGGGGGGCGAGATGAACGGATAAAAATATTTATAATACATGAGGGGAGGAGCCGAGATGAACGGATAATAATATTTATAATGCAAAATCAATATTCATAGTGCAATTTCTATTCTTTGGGGGGGCAGGGCCCCTTGCCCCCCCCCCTCCTGGGTGCGCCACTCTTTCCAGTCATATAGTTCCAGAATTGTATTTTCTATGTGATTCTGTTTTGTTTTTGAGTTTTCTACCTCCCCTAAAAGTTTGTACATGGAGTTTTGAATCGCCCTGTATACGTGAGTAAAGTGACGTATTGTGATATAAGAAACGTATAATGCGTAGCATGTGATGGAAGATTTGAAGTACCTTCTAACTCGGCTATGAGTAATGACAATACAGGCAACCCAGTCAATCTAATTGTATTTTTAAAAAGCAAAACATGCATGAAAATATCGAATGTTCAACATCTCTGGGTGCAATTTGCATGCACTTACAAAAGATGATTTATTACTGCTGATTAGATATTTATTTTTTAAAAAAACTTCGGAACATCCAATCCCTTTTCATTGAGTTGTAATTATTTACCTAAATTTATCAATTTTAATCACAGGAATCGGACTCATATTACCGTGATGTAGTTTTTGTGTTAAATTAAAATAGTTTTCCACAAAGAATTAGAAGAATTATCGTTATACCCTCAATCTCATTAACAAAGTGTGAAGATTTTTGAATCGAGGCTAGTGTCTCTACGGCCTAGTCTAAAGTACTAGTCTTTTCTTTCTGAGTTACATAATGATTTTGCTTGTTTCTTTCTGAAATATCTTTTTTTTCTTCATTTCTAGAAGGTCAAAATATTATTTTACCCGAACAAGTTTTGAGAAGAATCCCCACTTTTAAGTTGTAGTTAGTCCAAAGAGCGACATTAAAAAGTTACGCGTAGAAATCCTTCGAAAATGTCTTGTTTGAATTTTTAAGGTTTTTTCATACATTTTATATTATATACACGATTGCAATGAGAATATAAAGCATCCCTCGACAATATGACTTCAAAGCACACAAATAGCTGTTAAATAACTCACAGTTATTCGTGACAGTTTGACGTGCGACGAAAGAAATGCATGAATGTCGCGTGTCAGCACGCTTCCCCTGGCCCATTTTTGCGTAGCAAAAAGGGCTCTAACTTTTTTACCCGGGCAACAATTAACAGCTTTCAAACATAGCTTTTGATTAAATTACTTCACAGAGAGACATGCGAATATTTTACGTATGGGAATAAGGGAGTATATATATAATTATTTATTTAAGATTTGTAGCTGCTGCGGCCACAAAACTTCAGATGAAATAACTATTAACAATTCAAGAACGCCTGTGTTTCTTTTTTAATGAGCAAAAGTTTTTATAAGCATAGACAATTTGTTTACGGTATTCCAAAAGAAACATAGTGTCGAACTGCGAACACGTGCTAAATAATCTCTAATGAAGATGCGAAAAGTGTTTAAAATGGGGAAGGGTGGACGAATTTGCAAATTTGTTTCCCACTGAAACATACAGACTTGCGAACGGTACTTTAGAGATTTGACACAATCTTCGAGATCGTTGTCTTATATGGCTGGTAAGAACAAATATAGACTGAGAAATTTTCAGCGAAAAATACGAACTCATACATACAATGAATAAATATAGTGGAATCCCGATAATCCGAAATAATTGGGACCAGACCCTCTTCGGATTAACGAATTTTTTGGATTAAGCGAAATCATTCTTAAAATAAACTTAAATTACATAATAACGTGTGATTTCATAAATATTACATATTATACATATTTCGTGTGATTACGCGGTTTATTTTATAAGGTCTGTCTAAACATAACCAAATCTCGGGACGAAATGGGTGATAAGAGAGCGGAACGATGCCTAGTACAGTACAGTAGAGTATAAGTTGTTCTAACAATACGTCACAGTGCTCGACAGTTGCAGAGGTTTCGGATTAAGCGGATTTTCGGATTACCGAAGTTCGGATTATCGGGACTGCACTGTATCATATACAAAATCACAAACAGAATGCGGGCCCGAGGTATCCTAGTGGTAGCCCATTGGCTTTCGGTGCTGAGGGTGCTCGGATCGAATCCCGGCAAGCGCCATTAAATACCTCCGTGTCTAGGCCGAATATGGAAACGTTAAATCTGTAGAAAAGGAAAGTCCCTCTATGAGGTCATAGGGGTACGATCCCCTTCCCCCCCCCCAGACGCCGCCCCTGGGGTTGCTTGGTCAAAATTGTGGTGGCACCTGGCTAAATCGGACTCTGACCCTTGTGATGCCGTCTTAAACCGGAGCCGCATCCCTCAGCTCGCTAGTCATATGGACCTGGTCTGTAATGAACTCCGCCTAGAGGCATTAGAAACAACAAAATCACAGGTAGAATGCAAACAGGGTTTTAAGGCACAAGTGATTCTGTAAAAATAACGTACATACAAAACTGTCGCCAACTTCAGTACTCCTCTGATCAATGAAATAGATGAATTTTTCATTCAAAAGTGCAGGAAGTTTCATTTCATGATATGCCCCAAATAAACACTTGAATCTCGCAAGCAGCATGCTACAAATGTTATTTTATTGAAATTTTTTATAATTTTTAAAACAGCCACCAACATTACAATTATTTTAAAGAAAGGTAGAATGCGAAATCAGTTTTTCAAGCCCTGTTATTTTTCTGTTTCAGGAACAGAGGTGCCAAATGATTTGGGGACACGCCACTTGCACCAAGAACAGTTACTTGCAACTAAACGTTTTGTAAAATCGTAACTTCAGAAGTAGTATCGGGCAAAAAGCCTTAATTGCATAAGTTCTCCCAGGAAAGAAAACGAGCACCACAGTACGTCTTTTTGCGCCTAGAATGACAGCACAAATGTCACCATATCCGGTATTTTTTGAGGGTATATCGGAGGACTACGAAAGCGCTTGCGAAGACATCGATGACGTCCATGAAAGAGATCCCGAGCCAAACGCCGATGAATCCTCCGATGGCGCTGAACACTTCCACGTTCTGGAAAAGAAAACAACAAAGAAAACATCACAGAATAAAAAAGTTATGTTATTTAAATAAAATTACAAGATAGGTTTCTCTTATCGAATAGGGGGGGGGGGGGGCGGTGGCCCAGTTGGCAAGAGCAGCGGACCAGTGATCTTAACGTCCCTGGTTTGATGCTCGTCGCTGCAAATCCACCGCCGTGTTCACTAATGGTGGCCGGGGCACGTAAAATAGGTAGTGGCTGCAATGTCCTCCAAGTTCTCCAAGTTATCTCTGGAGGTGCGGAGTCAAGTCCCGGTTTCGTCACTTGACTCAGTTCAAAATTACGGGAGCGGTCATTTAGCCAACTCGCACTCCGACCCTTGAGGTGCTAATTCAAAACAGGAGCCGCCCCTTTCAGCCAAATACCCTACTAGGACCTGGTGAATGGAATCTCCAGCCAGGGGGCATTAGTAACAACAACAACAGCAACTTATCGAGTTGCGACAAACTGAAATAAAAAAGTAATAATAATTCCGTATTGAGGAAAAAGTATTGTTTCAATAGCTGACTTAAAATAATATTACATGTTTAGGAAGTTTATTGCTCTTATCTATTTATAAAAGTAGAAAAAGAACAATAACCAGATCCCCTGAATAATTGTTGTTATCGTTGTTTCGTATGCCCCCTGGTTGGAAGTTCCAGATCAGGTCCATATAGGCTTCGGGCTGAAGTGTGCAAGTGTGCGGCTCCGGTTTTAATTAGCGACCCCAGGGGCGACATCTGGGGGGGGGGGGGATTGTACCCTCTCCCACCCTCTCTGACGTTCATACGGGGACTTTTCGGTCTAGGAATTCAACACGCCTATAAATTAAAATTGCGACGAAAACAATTGAAATTAATTAATAGTAAATTGTCTTAAGAGTAAACTACACTGGTGTAAGAAATTTAGAGAATTTGCAGACTTGGTCGATTATCTCTAGAACTACTGTACCGATTTTAATGAAATTTGATATGTACATACATTGATACAATACAAAACAAATAACCATTCAATAATTGTAATACACAAGCATGATCATGCGTAACACACGTTGGAGTCGGAAAGTATAAAACAGCGGTTGCAGAATAAACAAAAAAAAATGGGTTAATTCTTGGTGTTATTTTGCAGCAATCGGTTAATTTTCAATTGTAACAGTAAAAATGAGTAACCACCAACGTTTAGATGATGGAATGAGGTGGCGAATTGTGGGGAGGCTAGAAGCAGGCCAATCTCAAGTCCAAATTTGTAGAGAGTTCAATTTAACGCCCAGCATCGTGTCTAACTTATGGAAACAGTTCCAGGATACCGGATCCATCGAGAAAAAGCCTGGGCAAGGTCGTCCAAGAGCCACGACGGCCAGAGAAGATCGCCATTTGTCGATTATAGCGATGCGTAACAGGAGTGTTACAGCTTCTCAACTCTCTCGTGACTTGTATGCAGCCACAGGAAACTGTGTATCAAGGGTGGCTGTTTCCAAAAGACTTCATGAGAGAGGGTTGTTTGCAAGAAGACCTGCTGTTTACGTCCCACTCACTTCTACGAACAGGAGAATCCGTTTATCATGGTGCAGAGAGCATAGAGATTGGAGTATGGATCAATGGGCGACCGTTCTCTTCACTGATGAGTCCCGGTTCAGCTTAAACACCGATTCTCGCCGTACTTTCATATGGAGAGAACCAGGGACCCATTACCTACCCTCCAATGTCCGCGAAATCGACCATTATGGCGGAGGAGGTTTAATGGTCTGGGCAGGCATCATGTTGTATGGCCGCACACCTCTCAATGTCTTTGAAAGATTCACTGTGACTGGTGTGACGTATAGAGATGAGGTCTTGGAGCCCTATGTTCGCCTTTTCAGGGGTGCAGTTGGCCCTGAGTTCATTTTAATGGACGAGGCCACATAGAGCTCTTCTGGTCGACGAATTTCTAGAAAGTGAGGATATTCGCCGGATGGATTGGCCAGCCAGATCTCCAGACCTTAACCCTATAGAGCATGTCTGGGACGCTCTGGGGAGGGTAATTGCAACTCGCAACCCACCTCCGAGAACCATCCAGGGAATGAAAACAGCGTTGCTAAACGAGTGGGACCAATTGCCACAGGAAATGATAAACTGCCTTATTTCAAATATGAAATCACGCTGCGAGACCTGTATATCTATAAGAGGGGACCATACCCCCTATTAACCCATCTATTAACCCATTTTTTGTTTATTCTGCAACCGCTGTTTCATACCCTCCGACTCCAACGAGTGTTACGCACGATCATGCGTGTGTATTACAATTATTGAATGGTTATTTGTTTTGTATTGTATCAATGTATGTACATATCAAATTTCATTAAAATAGGTACCGTAGTTGTAGAGATAATCGACCAAGTCTGCAAATTATCTTAATTTCTTACACCAGTGTACAACAGCAAAAGTTAAAATAAATTAGTAGTGATAAGTTCAAATTAGAATTTATATAAAATAAGACTGTTGCATTAAAGAAAACTTTGTGCATGAAGCATGAATATTACAACAGCATTATAACCTAAAATATAATGCTAATAGAAATCAATATCTGCGTAGTTTTTATACATACATATATACATATATATATAATATATATATATATATATATATATATATATATATATATATATATATATATATATATACATACATACATACATACATACATACACACACACACACACACGAAATTCCTTCCTTCACTCAAACATGAGAACAAAACATTAAAATAAAATAAATTGCCAGAAAATTTCACTGAATAATTTAAGCAGACAATTTTTAAAGTGCTTTTTGGCCGAAAATGTTCTCAGAAATTTAGGTTTCGTGTTAATCGCAAATGAATAAATCAGAAGTCTCAAAAGTGTCCTAAGATTTTTGAGGGATATTTTTTTTTCTCTTCCTTCATCAGAAGTTTTCATCTCTTAAATCCAGTATTTCATTTCGAGAAAGTACAAAATTAATACGAAGTGGATATTAAGTAGAAAAAACGATTCTTCCAGTTTAATTAAGATGTGTTCTTTCTTCTTATTTCTTTAAACACCTTTTTTGAAAACTAGAAGTGTCCGATCACGCTTCTGAGACATTCTGTTTCCTATTTTACCATTTCCCTAGCAAAATTACATTTCAATGACGATTTAGTACATACTCTGATAACTTTAAAAAAGAGTGGGAGAGGAGTTTACAAAATTTTGAGAGCTAGTGTGAAAGATCAATTAATATGAATTAATATAAATATGAATTAAAAAAGTAAAACTGTTCCTACCCACACTCAATAAAGCAAATTTATTCAAACATTTGAGTTATGAGAATTCCAAAGAAAGTAACATACTTTGATAATCCTTAAAAAAAATGTGGGAGTGGAGTTTACAAAATTTTGAGAGCTAGTGTAAAAGATCAAATCATATGAATGAAAATAAATATGAATTAAAATAAAATAAAACTGTTCCTACCCACACTCAATAAATCAAACTTATTCAAACATTTGAGTTATGAGAATTCCAAAGAAAGTAACATAATTTGATAATCTTAAAAAAAAATGTGGGAGTGGAGTTTACAAAATTTTGAGAGCTAGTGTAAAAGATCAATTAATATGAATTAAAATAAATATAAATTAAAATGAAATAAAACTGTTCCTACCCACACTCAATAAAGCAAACTTATTCAAACATTTGAGTTATGAGAATTCCAAAGAAAGTAACATACTTTGATAATCTTTTAAAAAAATGTGGGAGTGGAGTTTACAAAATTTTGAGAGCTAGTGTAAAAGATCAATTAATATGAATTAAAATAAATATGAATTAAAATATAATAAAACTGTTCCTACCCACACTCAATAAAGGAAACTTATTCAAACATTTGAGTTATGAGAATGCTAAAGAAAGTAAGACAATGTGCATTTTAAGGAAATTTTTCTTAATAATAGAAATAAATTATGAAGGATCTATTAAAGTTGCTATGTACTAACCCTATTGGATTCGCCTACCTCAATGTTGACCTATGGAGAAAATGTGTCAAAGGATTGCCCACTTGGATTCAAAGTTTTTTTAAAATTGTACCTCGTAACAGAGAAAGAAATTTTACATCGTGGGGCATTTTTATTACCATGTTTTTATTAACTTGCTTTCTTGTTTGTTTGTGTGTGTGTTTGTCCCTTACAAATCTTGCAATCGATTTTTAACTAACTTCCCGTCTAGCTAGACATTTGAAACTTTTAGAATAGCTCAGAACACGATGACAATGCATTTTTTTAATACTTTTAACCATCTTTAAGCAGAATTAAATTAATTTTCAGATATTTTCAGTTAATTTTGTTTTGTAGATTGGTGCAGCCATCTATTGGCCGGGACGGGAACGAAAAGTCAAACGGAAGTTAACGTCCAATTAACCTCATTTTCTTTCAAGTTGATGGGATAATTCATCAAAAAAAATTTTTAAGGTATTTATTAATACATAGAATTGCTAAGTTTAAATGATTCAACAGAAAATTTTAAAATATGGTATATAAAAAGTTCTTTTTATCTTGTAATTATTCGTTTTAAAAACAAATGCAAATATTATTTTAAGATTTAAATTAGGGAAAAAATCTGGTTTTGTGTGTTTTAAGCGCTCATCAATTACTTTCGTGCACGAAATTTATAAAATGAATCGTCTTGCAAGGTTCAGAAAATTTCAGGCTATCTGGAAATACCATTTTTATTGGATTATCGGTATTTACGTGGCTGTATATAATAAACAAAGTTACTCCATACGTTAACATTGAGGTGAGCGAATCCACTAGGGTTAGTACACAGCAGCCTTAAAATGGAAAGACAGAGCTTTCAAAGAAGCCCATAAATATGAAAATGTAACAAAGTTTCTAAATTGAAGTTTATGAATAAGCAAATTTCGAAGTTAAATTCAGACACAATAAAATACATTTATTTCACAAACTTAAAGACAATAAATGCGTAATACATACTATGTATTTAGGAGAATGCCTCAGAGTCATGATTTCTCCATCTTCAAGATATATTTCTACCGTAACATACCGATCGCTAAAATGAAACATAAAACATTATAATGTATTCAAGTAAGATATTCCTGCAATTTAACTATTTTCCACTTTTTAAACCATATACCAGAGGTGTACACGTGGTCTTGATTCAGTAACCAATTTTTCAAATAATTTATACAAGAATGTCTCATAAATTACTGTCTAAAAATTTCTTTAATGAATTTTCTTACTTAAATAAACAACTTTTAGTGTTTACAAGTCAGCATTTAGCTTAATTACTACGAACTACAACAATTCAGCATATATCAGTTTTGAATAATTTGGCAAAGCAAAAGAAAATCCTTTTTAAAGTTATTAAAACTATTTGAGAATTTATAAATATTAATTATTTTAACTATCAAAGAATTGTACACTTAATAAAAACATTAGAAAAAACTAGCGCTTGAAATTTCTTTCATAGCATTTATAACTTTTTTATCCTTCTTTGGCTCATCTAAGTATGGTAAAATTCCCAAATGGCTTTTAACACTTTATCTTAGCAACCCTTGCTATATACCTTTACATATAATCTAAAAAATAAAAGAAATGTTTTTCCAGGGGTTCCCAACCTTTCTCCTACATCTACCCCTTTTAAAAGAATGATTTTCTTCATCGACCCCCCTCACATTTTTCTCTATAATATACAGCATATAACATAATTATAATACTAATAATTCCACATAAAACACTTAAAGATAACAGTTTGACTGATAAAATGAACAAAAAATTAGAAAAAGTGGTTCATCAGGTTTATGTTTTATTATTTTTGTACTATTTTCATTTTTAATTTTTCAAGTATAAACAAGATTTCAGAAACACAGATTGTAATTGCACAAACATCGCCAAGAGAAAAAAAAACGAAACTGCTTCTGATTGGTTGCATCGGGAGGACCTAAGGGATGTTTATGATCTAGTGGATTTCTCCAGGTCTGCCTAGTGTTGGTATATAAATAAAAGCCGACGGCGGCATTCGAGGCATATACAAAGCGTCATGATATTCAACTTTAGATGCGTGGATCACTCCGCCCTATGCAAATCTGTATTTATACATATTAAAACGGATATTATTATCTAATAATTACATTTATAAGAAATTAAATTAAATTTTAAAACAGAAAAGTTTATCATAGACCCCCAATAGACCCCTGGAATACTATAGACACTTTTTAAACTTCCATCGAACCCCAAGGGGTCCAACTGGACCCCGTTGGGAATCCTTGGTTTATTCTAAACGCATATTCGGCTTATCAAATAGGGTAAAAATTGGGTATAAAAAATAGGGTAAAAATTGAGTTAAATAGGGTAAAATCAAGTATATATAAACACAGCCATAGAAACTATATCTAGCCGTGTAATGTTTTGCCTGTATTTTTTGCACCGTCAAATACACTCTATAATATAAAAAAAGTCAACGCACCAAGAAGGAATTGTTCGATTCAAACAAAAATTGGTGGATGTGAAGAACATGCGCAGAAAATACCACGATTAAAAATTTCAGAACAAATGAACGATTTGTTCCAAAGTTTGATCGTGTGAGGAAGTCATCAATATGGCGTTGGTCCACTTCTGACCTGGATGCAAGCTGTCACCCTGCATGGCATTGGATGGTAACCTGCGGGATTTCTTGCCAAATTGTCTCCAACTGTCGGGCTAAATCGGCAACATTCCGGGATAGTTGCAATCGCCTTCCCATCACGTCCTAAATGTTCTCTAAGGGGGAGAGATCAGGCGGCCTAGGTGGCCAAGGAAGGGCTTGGAAAGGTTGAAGACAATTCACAGCACACTTATCGTATGTGGCCGGACATTATCTTCTTGAAAAGTAACTCCGGGGTGAAGCAAGAGGAACGGCAACAAAACGAGTCGCAGAATGACGTCTATGTATCGTTGTGCTGTAAGTGTGTCGCTAATGACTACCAAAGAGTCCGGCTATCAAAGGAAAGGGCACCCCAGACCATAACGTCCTGTTGTGGGCTTGTGTGGCGTGAAATAGTAAGGGCAGAATCCCCACGTTGCCCTGGACGTCTCCAGACACGTCTTCTGGGGTCGTCAGGGCTCAGTTGGAAATGGGATTTGCCACTATACGTCCCCAGTCATCGCAGTTTCAAGTTGATCGAGTTAAGCACCACCGTAATCGGACTTGACTGTGGACAGGCGGGAGCGTAGATTCCGCTCTCTCAGTGGTCCGTCAATGGTCATGTTGGACATTTGTGTGGGTCACACGTCGGATGGTTGATAACGACGAATCCGGTGCTGTGACAGCTGATCTGATAATCGTTTTGTTGTGGTCCTAAGTCTACGGCTGCCGTAATGAGGCTTAAATCTGCCGTTGTTGACCCACTCTCGACAGCATTGTCTAATCGCTGCATCGCTTCGACCCAGATGGCGAGCGATTCTTTGATTTGCACAACCAGCTTCTTTCAATCGATGACACGGCCTTTTTCACAATCTCTTTTCAATGTCGTCTGCATAACGCTGTGCTGTGTGTCACTATCGACTACCAAAGAGGTCTGGTTATTAATGAAAATGGCACCACAGACCATAACAAACTGTTGTAGGCTTGTGTGCGTGCGATAGTAAGGGCAGGATGCCACGCTGCCCTGTATGTCTCCAGACACGTCTTCCGTGGTTGTCAGTTGGGAATGGGACTCGTCACTAATGACTATAATACGTCCCCAGTCAAGGCAGTCCCAAGTTGATCGAGTCAAGCAGAACTGCAACTGGATTTACGGTGTACAGGCGTGAAGGGTAAGCGGCGTAACGTCGGCGTGAGCGTAGATTCCGCTCTCTCACTCGTCTGTGAATGGTCATGTTGGATACTTGTGAGCGGGTCACACGTCGGGTGGTTGATCGGGTGGAAGATACCGGTGCTGTGACACTGATCTGACAATTGCTCAGTCTTCCCGTTTTGTTGTGGTCCTGGTTCCACCGGTGCAGTGCTGACACTTAAATCTGCCGTTGTTGACCCACTATTGCCAGCATCGTCTAATCGCTGCATCGCTTCGACCCACATGTCGAGTGATTCTTCGATTTGCCCAACCAACTTCTTTCAATCCGATGACACGACCTCTTTCATACTCTGAAATATGCTCGTAATGAGCACGAATCCTTCCCCTAGGCATTGTTACAGTCGACGTAAGATTGGGCATTGTTGCAGGGCATTGATGCTAGGCATTGTTTCAGTCGAAACGTAACAGAAATTTTGAACATCAGATCAAGATTCGCTCCCTATATACTACACTTGTTGGATGTTCTGATGCGCTGGAGCTCCCGCTATTCATTCCTTGGACACCAAATTTTAGTCATTTACATGTGTGGTCGGAACATCTTCGCATACGAAATTTCATTACAATCTGACAACTCCTTCTTGGTGTGTCGATTATTTTTTTGTAGAATGTATTAAAGTTTCAATTGATATTTATCTGGAATGAACGTCTAGGCTCTGAGGCTGTCAGTTAATACCAGAGATCATCATTGATGGTGGATAATTTCGTTAAGACCGAATTTTGTGTGTTATTCACAGAAGGATAATCGAAAATTGTCAATATACTTACTATTCATCGGGATCCTCGGTTTCTTTCTAAAATAAAACCAATCCAGTTAAAATAAGTTATATATATATATATATATATATATATATATATATATATATATATATATGTGTGTGTGTGTGTGTGTGTGTGTGTGTGTGTGTGTGTGTGTGTGTGTGTGTATGTATGTATATATATATATATATATATATATATTGCTTTTGATTCATACAAAAGAATCCCTTACAGAGTTACGTTTATATTCATATTAAAAAATTTAAGGTTTTTAAATGATATGAAATGCATGGAGCGTTTTAAAAAAATGCAAGAATTCAAAAGAAAATTTGAAAATTGGGCATTTTTGAAAATTGCCACAAAATAATTATTCGTGAATCCTAAGGGACTTCAATGCAGTAAAAAAGAATATTAATTATTCTCTTTTTGTACATAGAGTTAAAAATTTAAAATTAAATAATTGGGGTTGAAGGTGCATTGTCCCCTTAAGCCATAAAGGATGAACCCCAAAAACTTCTCTTTTGTTGAATATTATTCAATTGGATAAGGGCTAGAACATTTCCATCATCCGACTGAAAGGATGTCATGCTTGACGCCACGTTCCGCGCCAGAACGGGGACTCTTCTTTTTATATTCAGCTGGTCACGTCAGTGCCGCGTCCCCGCCACCTCTTCTGTGTGTGAATTGTGCATTGGCTTAAACAAGCGACAGCAGCAAAACGCGATAAGTCAGGAACAAAAGAGGATTCCTTACATGCAGTAGCTCAGGACTTTTCTTTAGAGGATGCAAAGGACTTTGAATGAAAAGTATTTTTGAAGGTCATTTTTATAAAAAGCTCAGAGAAAGTAGCACTGGTAAGTTAAGGGCTTGTTCGTTTTTCTACAAGTCTCCTGCACCCTCCTTGGCCAAACGATCCGCTTTCTCATTTCCAAGTAAGCCACAACATGCAGGCATCCACTGAAAGGAGATCCGGTAGATTAAATCATTCAGCAATGTGTAAGGTCTACTTAATTATCGATTAACAATAATCGATCATTGTATTTGCATAAATCCAAAGAAGCTACAAAAAAATGCTAAATCCAGCATAAACCATTACTATAAATACCGCGTAGCCAGATTGCGGAAGAGACTGGTTTGTTTGGAGCTGTTTATGCGAGTTGCCTTCAGTGGCTCATAGCTAGATCGCTTCTAAGCCTAAGCGAGTTTTTGCCACTCTGGCATAAAGAGGTGGATGTGTTAGTAATAGTGGATTACCGTGCAGCATCACTGGTCTGACTTTATATATATTGTGAGTACTTGAACTTCATTTCCTTGTATAGTGTTTATAACATTTTGTACCAGTCTTTACTCAGTATTGTTCTTACACTGCACGTTATATGTATCAAGGGAATAATAAACTTTGTTATTTATCTAGTGCAAATTTTCCATAGGAACTTGAACTATAAAATTTATTATAATATTTTTTACTCACAACTATACAGACTAAAAAACATTTGTAATAACGATGAATATTTTTTGGATGCATGTAGCATTTTCGAGGAAAACCTAAGTAAGAACTATTTCCCTAAAAATTTCGGCAATCTAAAAGTTTTAAAAAAATGGCATTTAGACTCATTATGGTATATTTTAAAGACGTTTAGGATAGGGTTTCTGTTTTCATATTTTTTTAACTTCAATGGGGTGTGGAGCTGTGGTTTTGCCACAGTGACGTAACTACTAGGGTAAAATCGGCTGCTGTTTCGCCATAACCGTCACTTACTTAATTAGGGTATGTATGCATCTTTGTCTTTTCATTAGGATTGTATATGTACTTGCATGTATGGTGCGTTGGGCCCTTACTGCAAGTTGTCCGTGTCTTTTCATTTTCTTTTGACTAACTGATTCAGTGGGGATCTCGGGGCCTTGGGATGTCTTTTGGTTACACCTGCATCCTATTCAGAAAGTTCCCCTTGAGGTAACTGATTTGGTTAGGCTCCCTGATGACGAGACCAGTCGGTTACCTCGTTTACTGGGTTAATTCCGGCACTACTACAGAATCTTGCCTCTGGTGCGTGGAGCCCTGAGTGCTTGATTTCTGTTTGTTTTTTGTCTACATTCTTCTTATATTTATCTAGCTCTGTTATTTTTAGTTATATTCGATATACATATATCCTAGAAAGGGTAGAAGTCAGATATCTCTATAAATGTTCTACACTCTTGAATACAATAGCAGTTGTGAGCACTATTTTTTGATAAGGCTTGCAGGTAGGAACTAGAGTTGGACAAAGTGACAGCTTTCTCAAAAGAAGGCAGGCGAAGGGCAACCTGTTGTAGAGCCACGAAGATAGCCTCCATCTCAAAAGTGGGTGTAGTGCAACAGACCTCCTCATAGTACACCCTGGTCTACTCTAAATCTTCTACGGCTTTGGATATTTAAGGTCTTAATTATGGTTTCGAAACAACAGGAGGCACAAGACCCGTTTAAGGCTTTGAAATAGTAGATACACGCTTAATGCTGCAATGGGGTCGGAGAAGTTTAAATGTATTTATAACTTAATCCCTCGGATTTCCGATAGAAAATCATAGAAAACATACACCATCAAAGCATTGCTTCATTACTAAAGCTTTAAAAAAAGTCTTTAAAGCATTTCATACAGTGGGAGAAAACTTTGTGAAATTTAATCACAGGACTTACATAATCGACTTCGTATCTCTCCATTACATCTGACGTATATTTCGTTACTCTAGAAAGGAGAAAAGTAAAAATTTTAATTTTGGGAACGGGTAGAGAAAAGGAAACTCGACAATTTAGTAATTCATATATTTCACAATTTACTTATAGTATAATAAGAAATTAATAGAAATTTAAAAATAAAACAAAACTGTGGTACCTTGGTACTTTACAGGTTATATACGCATGCACTTTAAGAACAATAAAAGTGACAATATATAACATTAATTTAATGCATTAAACTTGTAGATAGCTATGACAAAATGTATGCCGGTATAGTTACGATCGCTGTGCATCACTGAGAATGATGGAAGGCTCTTTAAATATCATCAAAGATACAATTCGAACCATCCTGCATGAAGATTTGGGCAAAACAAAAGTATGTGCTAACTTTGTTCCACACACTTTAACCCCTGAACAAAACGCAATGAGAAGTGCACATTGCGGAGACATTATTTCAGCCGCTGAAAACGATCCAAACTTCTTGAAGTCCATTGTTACAGGTGATGAAACCTGGTGTTTCCAATATGATTCTGAAACAAAGCGAAAATGTGCGGAATGAAAGTCACCAAATTCACCGCAAGCCAAAAAAACAAGAAAAGTTCCATCCAAAATCAAAACAATGCTCATTACATTCTTCGATAGTAAAGGTATTTTCCACAAAGAATTTGTCCCAACTGGACAAACAATTACATGTCAACACCACTTAGCTGTTTTAAAGCGTTTGATGGCCAGAATTCGTCGCATTCGTCCAAACTATAGGACTGAAAGCAGTTGGTGTTTGTTACACGACAATGCACCCAGTCACACCTCCCTTATTGTTCGTCAATTTTTGGCAAAAAATAATGTCTGTGTGTTGAACCATCCACCGTATTCACCTGATTTAGCAACCTGTGACTACTCCTTATTCCCAAAACTTAAAATGAAGTTAAAAGGGTGTTATTTTGAGGATATTTCGACCATACAAGAAGCTTCGACGCGTGCTTTGCAGGCCATTCCACAAAGTGATTTACAACAGGCGTTCGATTCATTAACAAATCGCTGTAAAAAGTGCATTGAAGCCGGAGGGTTCTATTTTGAATAAAAAACCAAAACAGGTATTAATTTCTTGTTTCCATTTCTTTTTACAGACCCAGTCTTAAAACTTATTTGACGCACTGTGTATATATATATATATATACTATATATACCGGGTGGTTATAATTAAACTTCCCCAATAAACGGCATCCTACAGCGCAAACGGGTGAACGGAATGCAACGAAATTTCGTATATGGGCTGTACACGAGATGCGCTCACGGAATTTCGAACAAAAAAAAAATAGTTCCAAAATGTCCTCTAGAGGGCGCCTTTTCGGGAAAAACATGAAATTTAACACAATAAACTACCAAAACGGAATACAGAAACAATATTAACAATCCAGAACAAGAATTATGAGTTATAAAATGTAAAACCAGGAAAATCCGTCGGTTCTAGAGAAAAAAAATCTCGAGATTTCTATGCGTGCAAAGAAGTGGAAGCGTTATGCAAAACAGGTCTGGGTATAAAATATTTGCAGAAGTTGTCATGTTTTATTTCGATGTTTCCGGCTGTCATGATGATGGTATCTTTTGTTGACGATATCTTTAGTGCGTTATTAGTAAAGATGTTTACAAAAACAAGGGGAATGCTTCTGCTGTGGTTCGTAAATTTCGTCGCATAAAAAAACTACGGCGTGTACCAATGTCTACTAAAGGTGTCCGGACCATGATTGAGAGATATGAAGACTGTGCAACTCAATTGTTTTTTTCCCCTCAAACAGCAAAGGCGTACTGTCATTTATTTCCTTACCATTATTTAATGTGGTTCGATAACAAGGTGATTAAAAACTAGTCAATAAATGTTCAAATTGTTTATGCATTGCGTTTTGGTCGTTTATTTTGCTAAATTTAATGTTTTTTCATGAAAAGCGCCCTCCGGTGGACATTTTGGAACTTTTTTTTTTCGAAATTCCGTGAGTGCATCTCGTGTATAGCCCATATACAAAATTTCGCTGCATTCCGTTCATCCGTTTGCGCTGTATGGTGCCGTTTATAGGGGAAGTTTAATTATAACCAGCACCCGGTATGTGTATATATATATATATATATATATATATATATATATATATATATATAATGAGGATTTTTTTAAAGAGGTTGGAATTTAAGGGGGCAAAAAGGGGGCTTTCACAGCAGATCTGATTTTTTAAAGCGTCAAACGTCAGTATTATTCATATTTAATAAGACAAGTGCGAGTAGGCGAGAGGAGAACGTAAAGAGCTATTAATAGAATTGACCAGCTTTGAAGAAATTGGCAGGAAAGGACTACGTTGAAAATTGGTGAGCTCAGCTTAAAAAGTTCTTAAATAATCTAGATGCGTTTAAAGTGCGTTATTTGGTTTTAACGTGATGGATGACAAAATAAATAATTAAGAGATAATTGTGTGATTATTTAGCGTATTAGGTGCCTTACCACAAAGCTACGAACCAGTTATTTTTAGTAAAACAGTGGATATATATATGTATATATATATATATATATATATATATATATATATATATAACTCCTTAAATGGTCATTCTTACAAACGGGGTATGAAATTTCCCGATCTAAAGAGGAAATCGGAAAAATGATCCCATAGACTGAAGGTTAAGCGATTAAAATGACCTTTTTTTAACATATGGGAAAATATTTGAAAAATATTATTAAAATGTTTTAGTATAATAATAATTATCTGAGAAAGTGCCAAAAATCTCCATTATGCATAGTAAAATACAAAAGCAAGCATATTGAACTTAAACATGCGTATTTAATACTTCTCCTATTATTCTGCCGATTGATAGATGTATTTTCTAATTCCCAAAATATATTTTTATCCTTTTAATTGATCTTTGAGGTTTACAATTCTAGAATATAGATTTTAGTGTTACAGGTCAGATGTAGAAGGTTATATTTGACTATATTTACCTGCAGTCGTCTCTACAGTTGCTTGTACAGTCTACAAAATCTATTATATCCTGGCTGGTGCACTGAAAAGTCTCCATTTCCTCTGAAAATAATAATAAGTTATATTCTATACATTTTACAGCAGTTGTGGCCAACATTTTTAATGTAAGTACCAAATCAAAACAATGTGAAAATTCAACGTGCCACAGTGAAAATAGATTGTAGAAGTGTAGAGTAATACATTGCATGGCATGTCATAAAATTTCATTCAATTAAAATAGAAAATTTCATCTGCAATTTATAACATTTTTTTTAATAAAAATTCAACGTAATTTTTTTATTTGCATTTTTGTAATCAACTTTTCAAGTTCTTGTTGTAAAGGAGAAGTTCCCAGAGGTAGTTGATTGGCAGGATTTTCACCAGTAAGCCGATCCCGCGATTTGATGTTAAGGTTGTTGTGTACTAACCCTATTGGATACGTTCACCTCAATGTTAAACTGTGGAGAAAATTTGTCTACTATTGACAGCTACATAAATGCTGATAATCCAATATAAGTGGTATTTTCAGATAACCTGAACTTTTCGGCACCTTGCAACAGGATTCATTTTATAAATTTCGTCCACCAAAGGAATTTAGGAGCGTATAAACAAACTATACTAGATTTTTTTCCCCGAATAATATCAATTCATAATATTATTTGCATTAAAAAAACGAAAAATGCCCCAAGATATAAAATTTCTTTCTCTATTACGGAGTCCAATTTTTATATATAAAAAAAAAATCTTTAAATCCAAGTCGGTAATCATTAGACACATTTTCTCCATAGGTTAACATTGAAGTGAGCTAATCCAAAAAGGGTTAGTACACAGCAGCTTTAAACATATTTGGTGCTGAGAAATTTTGCTCGCACTTGAGTTGTTCCAAAACAAGAAATTTTCTTAATTTGGGATCTAGCCTCAATAGATTTATTATTTTGTAACTTGTATTTGTTTTCAAAATCACTGCTTCCATTTGTAAATATAAATAAGTTAAATATAAACCTTCATCTGGGTAGTTAAGAGAATTTGAAAATAACTTAATATTTATTTTTTTAATCGTCCAAATTAGAAAATTTAGTACTTACGTGTTATAACTGAGTTAAATCTAAATCTTCATCCAGGTAGTTAAAAGAATTTGAAAATAACTTAATATTAATTTTTTTATCGTCCAAATTAGAAAATTTGGTACTTAAGTATTATAACTGAGTTAAATCTAAATTTTCCTCTGGGAAGTTAAAAGAATTTGAAAATAATTAATAATAATTTTTTACTGTCCAGATTAGAAAATTTTGTACGTATTATAACTGAGTTTAATCTAAACCTTCATCCGGGTAGTTAAGAGAATTTGAAAATAACTTAATATTAATTTTTTATCGTCCAAATTAGAAAATTTAGTACTTACGTATTATAACTGAGTTAAATCTAAATCTTCATCTGGGAAGTTAAAAGAATTTGAAAACAATTTAATAATAATTTTTTTACTGTCCAAATTAGAAAATTTGTTACTTACGTACACTCATGGACAAAAAAATTAGCGCACCAAGAAGGAGTCGTCAAAATGAAACGAAATTTTACATGCGTAATGACTACTTTGATATAAGTAAATGATAAGAAAATCAAAGAAAAAGGATAATTTATTTCAGAGAAAAAGGCAAAAGAACGGAGGAGTTAATACTCCGTTGGACCCCCTCTAGCGCGAATGCACGATGCGATACGATCGGGCATTGAGTCATACAAGTTCTATATGATGTCTTGAGATATTTCGTTCCATATTTCTGTAACCTTGCCTCTAGTTCATTCAAACTCGTGGGATGCCCAACTCGTCGTCCCAAATGATCCCAGATATGCTCGATTGGAGACAAATCTGGGGATCGGGCAGGCCAAGGAAGGGTAGTAACAGTGCGGAGACAGTCTTGTGACACCCTTGCCGTATGAGGCCGAGCATTGTATTGTTGAAAAATGGCTCCTGGGAGCCGTTGCATGAGTGGCAACACATGTGGTTGCAGGATTTCATGAACATACCGCTGGGCTGTCATGGTGCCACGGAACAATACTAGGGGTGACCGTGTATTGTAGGCAATGGCACCCCATACCATCACACCAGCTGTGGGAGCGATGTGTCGCTGTACAGCAAAGGCAGGATTGAAGCGTTCACCACGGGCTCTCCACACACGAACACGATTGTCATCACTGCCGAGATTGAATCTGGATTCGTCGCTAAAGACGACCTGGTTCCATTCCGCTGCAGTCCAGTTTCCTCGTGCGCGGCAAAACTCCAAACGGAGGCATCGATGGGTGGGCGTCAAGGGCAGCACACGTAATGGGCGCCGCGATACCAACTGTCCTTCAGCCAGGCGCCTTCGTATGGTTCGAGAAGACACAGAGGCCCCTAGTGAAGGTGATACCTGTGCCTGGATGGCGGCCGATGAAGCAGTTGGCTGTACGCGTGCATTTCTTACGATGTGGCGGTCTTCTCGACGACTGGTCTGTCGAGGGCGTCCTGAGCCTGGTCTTCGTGTACATGACATCTCTAGGGTCCACTGGTCCCAACACCTCCTCACAACACAATCAGAGCAGCCTAATTGACGAGCTACTCGCCTAGCTGACCACCCAGTTTCCATCATCCCGACGATTCTCCCCCTCTCAAACTGCGACAACTGCTTATATTGTCTTCGAACACGGCGTAATGGCATGTCTATCTCAGCTCTTCCTTTGTAAATGATTCAGCACACTCAAACAAGCTTTGGTTACCTGTTTTATACTCCACAGAGTACGATGTTCAACGCCCTCTACCGGCTATACGTAATGCGCAATCACGCTGCATTTCTAATCATTTGCATATCTCCCCGACATGTACCTTCATTGCAAGTTTCGTTACGATCCCGCAATTATTTCTTGGTGCGCTAATTTTTTGTCCATGAGTGTATTATAACTAAACCGTACGTAACAAATTTTCCCGGATGAAGGTTTAGAGTCAAATCTCCTTCATCCGGGTAGTTAATAATTTAATATTAATTTTTTTACTGTCCAAATTTAAACAATTTGTACTTAACGTTTTATACTTAACTAAAATATTTTGTAAAATTTTGTACTTAAAGTATTATAACTGAAACTTTGCCTTTTGGCGAGAAAGCGTCAGTAAAGTGCCAATCTGTGGAACAGTCCCGTTCTCGCCATTATTTACGCTCTTCGTTAATACGTTACGTTTTGAGCAAATTTAATTTCAGTTATGGTGTATCAAATATGGTATGTCCATTTTGGATCCAAGGTAAAAGGTAAAATAAAGGGGAAGTTCAAACCTAGACGTCATATTGTTTGCTGCGCTTATATAAATCTATCAAGTTCGAAAAAAAAAAGAGGAAAAGAGACGATGTAATGTTACAATCAACCATTAAATATATATATAGATGCAAATATAAGCAACTAGGTGTTTGCCCGGCGTTGTCCGGGTATTTTGGACTTCTCGGTTTATCTCGGTCATTTTAGACATTTTGTTTTTTACCCCTTCTCACCCCACCCATGCCTATGAGAATGAACTTGCACTTAAACGGCATCGGGAGTGGGCCCATTAATCTCAGTGACCCCGAAAACTGTGGATTCGACAATAATCTCGGTTTTTTAATGCTGCTTATCTCCTTCCCACCCGCACCTCTAGGGGTGCTTGGACTTGATTGTCATCGACACTGTCACTAATCAGCTCAGCGACCTCGAAAATTATGGATTCGAAACTGCTCTCTGTCATTTGGTACATTTTATTTTTCCCCGTTCTCCCTCCCTCCCCCCTCCCCATGCCGATGGGGGCTGAACTTGTACTTAAACGACATCGGGAGTGTCACTATTAATCTCAGCTACAGTAATCCTAACTAACTAGGGATATGACGCTAATATCAGTCGTTTTCGATTATTTTTACATGTCACCCCCTTCCCCCTCCCACTCCTGGGGGTGGGAAGGGTGTCTTCCCCCCCCCCATTTCTTTCCAGTTTGTAAGTCATACGTGTACCAAATTTGGTTAAAATTGCTCCAGTTGTTCCAGAATTATGCTGGAACATACACACATACGTTATATATATATAGAGAGAGAGAGGTAGATAGATAGATATATATATATAGAGATAGATAGATAGATTAATTTCTACGTAGTTTATACACTTAGAAATAGTATGGATATTTCCCATCAGAAAATTTTCTCCGCTAGTATTGTGTCTTCATGAATGAATTTCATCACCAGCTTTTGACGCGAAAACTTCTTTAACCCTTTGAGGGGCGCCGTTTGCACAGTGCAAACGCCTCAAACTAGTCTCTTTTTTTTGCACTTGCATTCAATGTATTCCTGTTAAATGAGCAGAAAAATGGTTAGTACTGCCATCTGTTATCAGTTAAAAGAAGTAAAACTATTTTGCAACCTTTAATTGGAAAATTTTTCAATATTCTTTAGGTTAAAAGAAATCTGGAAAAAAATCTGCACCGTGCAAACGGGGGAGGTTATTGCCACTGAAAGGATAAAATCGATGCCGATTGTGGAGAGGCAATCGCGCCCAAATGAGCGACAGTTTGCGTCGCAGTAATTTCAATCTCCAATAATTCAGCTAAAAATGGACATAGCGCCGCTATCTTGGTCTCGTTTTAAAAAGGAAGAATGAAAGTCTGTGCCAGTACCGACATTCGTTGCCAGCCGGACGTCGCGAACTGCGAGCTCAAAGTGAAGCCACAATTTTCGACTTTCCGGATTAGACATGTGTCCATAAACGGGATTATATCTCTGAAACTAATTATCTGATCCGAATGAACCAAGTGTTGCTTTGAAAAGGAGTGTATGTTTTGCAGCTCATTTTGCACTCCAAGTCTATATCTTAAGACCTCAAAAAGATACAAGGCTTTGAGTTTGGAAAAGTTTGAAAATTTCCCCGATTTTCTTTAAATCCCGTGATATATGAGGGTATAACTAAAATTACAAAAAATCAGGCACAAAAGCACAGAGCACGAAATTCCAAAGAGAATTACACCGAAAACGCAGGACCCAAAACCAACGCGCAGTACTGCCGCGAATATAGGCAACGTAAGCATGCTCGGTGTAACGGAAATTAGTTGTATTTTTCATGTGTAAAGGTCGTTAGTCGTCCATGTATTTTTAACATTGCTTTGTCTTGTAATTTTCTACCAGTGTTCAGCATTCTCTTTGTTAGAACCACTGAGCAAAGTGTCCGTTTAATGGACGATTTGATAATGAATAAATATTAACTAGGATATGAGATGGCTGTTTTATTTTTAGTCTGGTCACCCTTTTTTACCTCACTCGGTTAACTCGGGGAGGCATCTGACGAGGCTGAATCAAGTATGGATGTGGATTTCGTTGCTGATGAGTTGGATACTTGTACAGATTTATATATTTGACATTTTCAAAAGGCATTCAAATAATTTCAAAGCCATATGTATCCTATTTCTCATACCACTACCCTGTAATCAATAAATGTAAGTTGCAAAGTAATCAAACGATTTTTAAAAAAATTTTCAATTTACGATAGACGATTGACTTTTTCCCGAAAATAACTGCGGCAGTGTCCGACACTGCCTATTTTTTACCCCGTGATGCTCTCTTCAAGCAAGTCAGTACTTTTGACATGGAATCGCATAGAAACTAAAATTCTCACCACTGTAATATCAATCTAAAATGCATTCAGAAATTATATTACATATTTCATACCTTCTCCGCACTTTCTTTCTTCGGTGGGGTACAGAATAAGCGGTGAACAGCAGTTAAAGCACTGTAAGGACGCCGCCAGGAAGCACTTGTATAAACACATCTATTTACAAAAATAATATTGTTGTCAAGTAACATTTATCAAAAGCTTAAAGTCAGTAGAATAGGGTGGTAGAAGCCACCGCGGTGTGTGGTCGAGTGACGGTCAATAATAAAACTCTTATAACAACTCCAGAGGTAAAAAATAAATAAAGACTTGAGGAATACTAAGGTGGCGTAAAAGAAAAGCTGTCTGTGTGGCCATTGATAGTGATCAAAAGACTATAAATGTTGAAAGATAAATGGTGACGTCATTTTATGTCCCACAATAAAACTTTCAGATAATGGACAAAGTGGTATCCCGAACGAAAATTATGGTGGGGAGGTACTTGGTAGACTGTGAACCTGAGCAAAGAAATAAGGGACCAATTGGGCAGGAACTGCTAAGAGAAATGCAGCCCACTGTCCAATGAGAGAAAAAGGGGCGGGCCAAATGGCCCCGGTAAGCGGATACCAACCCCTCCAAAAAAAAACAAAAAAAGGTCGACAGATTTCGCTTGCTGATCCCTGGAGCTCTGAGGATATAGAGAGCCGATTGCGCTGTCGCGGAGTCTAGCGGAAGTTCCTGTAGTCTGACATGATGATGCTGAGTATGACCTGATGTGGACACCTGTCAACGAAATCCTTCATCGCTGTATTCTTCAACAATCGTAAGTGCCTCCCGAAAGATCCTGGAAATAATTGCTTTGACTGAATATTTTGCTTCTGATTCCTCATGTATTAAGTGATAATATGAAGGGGAACCTTATTCTATTATTAATTTCACTTTAAAAGAATTTTTAGTATTGTCGAATAAATGTACGATAAAGGCCAATTCTCTATGTTTCCTTGCTTGCTCCAACACATGCACGCATCAGTTTATTAATGTTCTATTACAACCTATAAGGGTCAAAGTAAAGAAGTGGGTACCTCTTGGTGCGGTTTGAAGAAGTTTTTCAAAATTCGCCAAAATCATACTTAAAGACGGTGGTTATTACAGAGAAGATCATATGCAGAAAGATTTTAAAATCTTTAGAGAAAAAGGTTCTCGTAAAGAAGTGGGTGCCTCTTTAGACGTGGGCGATAAATGCGGCGAAGTTATTGCCGTCTTATCCATTTATAAGACTGACTGCAGAACATATAACAGGTTTGTACTGAACGGATTTATCTCCAGTGACATAAATGCCAAGTGTTCATTACTATCAGTCTAAAATTAACCTTCGATTAATGAGTTTTTTCTTTTTATTAGTGCTTGTTTCCGTTTTATTGTTTGCATAACAATATCCTGTTCTTTATTTTCAGTTATGAGGAAAGAATGTCCTTTAGGATTTATTCTGAAATAGTTTTGCTGTTTGAATTGCCTAAAACCATAGGCGTAGCCTGCTTCTAACTTTAGGGGGGGCAGGGGAGGGGGCAGGGGGAGGCATGAATCGAATTCATTTAGGGCCCTCCTCAGCGCACTGAATATTAGACGGTCCTTAAAATATTAAATATTATGATTTTTTGAAATTGAATAACAATAGAATTGATGTTTGAGTAGTATTCAAAAGTTATACAATGAAAAAAATAAATATAGTATAAAAAAATGAGAAAAAAATAATAGCTTCAAATTTTTGTTATGGGTCATGTTAAGGCTAAAGACATAATCGGAATGTTCAATTTCACAATTTGAAAAGGCGGAAAAAAACCAACTTTCTTAAAAGTTTTCTACAATTTTCTGATTTTAGCTGAACTTTTATTAACATTTCAATTTATTTCAAGTTAAGTTAGGGGGGGACGTTCCCCCCCTCCCCCGACGCTACGCTTATGCCTAAAACTGACTGTATATTCTGTATATTCACGTAATTTTGTCATCCGCTATGTTGTCATTATCGTCGTTTTTTAGCGCGATTTTAGCGAATTTTGAAAACTTCACCAAATTGTGCCAAGGGCTACTCACTACTTTATTTTAACCTAGAGAATAAGTTATAAAAGTATAAAAAAGAAATAAAAATATTTGAGTCAAACAATTCGACCCGAAAACATCAAATACTATGTATCTCTACCTCATTAGACCTCTTCTATAGAAACCATTCAAAGGAAAAATGTAATAGAATATTTAAGCGATATCGTAGAATTTGTTAAAAAACATTTGATTCTAGCCATTTCTTCAAAGCGTCGGAAGTTGAACTTTGAACTTCTCTAGCTGAGTTGAGCTCTAGTTAAACTTTGAGCTTCTCTTCTCTCCTCGAGTTGACGAGGACAACTGTACAATTAAATGTAAGTTTTAATTCATACCTTTTTAAGTATTTATCTATAAACTTATTTTTAACGAAATGTATACGAGTATGACTGATTCATATCGGGGAAAATTGATCTTGTAGCAACTAATAAGCATATTGACTTATTTTGTGTATTTAAGATCATGTCAATATCAATTCACTTCCTTGTCAAGGTCCTGTACCATAGTCAATAATAAGACAAGCCTTTTGCTTCAACAATTTACTACGATACGTTAAACATACCACAACTAGTACATTTAAAGCAAGTATGCACAACGAGTTAGAATATATACTTAGATCATCAGGTTGGCTTCAGGTTCAAAGACAGCTCTGGCCTATCAAGGCCTCAGACTAGGTGAGAATCCGTCTCTCTGCCCTCAAAAAACAGATCTCTGCCTCGTGGACTCTTGCCGTCTATCTTTATACTGTCGGCGAATTCAAAAAGATTTCTCTGGCGTTTGAAGTGCTGGTAAGTGTTCGAAGTTTATGAGATTCCAGCCGTCTCTATAGTATCAAAATCTGAAGAACCCTCGAACCACTGTGGGATTTATGCGTTCTATAACGTCAAAAATCGCACATTACAAGAACTTTACGGCCTCTTATCCAAGAGTTTATGAGACCGGTCGTTGTCTTAAGTTAACAGGTCATTTCTTTTAGACAATTTTATATCATTTCTTTCATTTTTAAGTGGCATTAAAACTCAGACCCAAAATCAACGTGTTTAATACCACTTCTAGCAGAAATTATAGCTTAATGTGAAGAACGTAAAATATAATAAAAAACATGAACAACTACGTTCGCGTTTCTGCTCTGAAAACGTACATTGATGAACAGATCCCATTCATGCTCAAAGTTAGACTATTTAGATACTTACTTCTTGAATGCGAGGTCCAGTACGATTGTTAGCTTCCCAGGCTTCTTCGTAATTTAGGCAGTTCGTTTGAAAAGGCTCTTTTAATAAAACTTCTTCCACCTGCGATTAAAAGAAATTTTTAAAATCTTTGTAAAGAGTCTCAATGCAGAACATCGCTCGATAAATTTAGATATAAAAGATTGATATGCTCTAAAATGAATTCAGAACCGTCAATAAAGCCAATGGTTTATATGGACGGTGCTGCGGTTACCGTCCATAATTATTAACATCAATCCGTCTTCACGTTTCTTTTCCTCATGCAATAACTCCGAATTCAGGCAGAGAAACATTATATATATATATATATATATATATATATATATATATATATATATATATATATATATATATATATATATATATATATATATATAAAAGAGCTTGTCTGTTTGTTTGTCCGCTATAGAATCATAGACTGTTTCACCCACCGGGACCAAATTCGGCACTGTTAATGTTTCGGACCCGAGAAACTTAAATCAGGAAAAATGAAATTTGGGGCTCAATTAGTTTTTTTTAAATTAATTTGATAATGTTTTTTGTGCCCGATAGAGGTGCGTCTACCCCCTGTGGATTCTCCTCAACCAGCTGCGTTAAGAGGGGTGGTTTGAGGATGACGGAGGGGGGGGGGGTTAAATTCCAATGCGCGGGAGAAAGAGGGTTGGGAATGACCTTAAAATCAGACGAAGGTCCGCAGGCTCAAAGTTTCTTTCTTTCTTATTGTTTGTGTATCATTTCAGTAGAAACGTGCTAAGCGCATTCTGTCTGGCCAGATGAACATGAAGAGCGGGAGTGCAGCCCAGTATTTTTTTGATGGAATGCATGAAATATTTTATATCTATATATCTACCCGGGCAACGCCGGGCAATAATGCTAGTATATGTATATATATATATATATATATATATATATATATATATATATATATATATATATATATATCGGGGCTTGAGTATCGAATACGGTTACATCATAATATAGTTGGAAGGAATACGCGGACAAGGGACAGAAGAACAAGAGAGCGCGAGCCAGAAGGCATGCGAGCAAGACAAAGAAGGGAGGAAGGGAGGACCGAAAATCGCTGCTCAACGTTTTTATACCATGGGAGCGCTAGGAGTCAAAAACTATTTTAATTGGTTATAATCGAACACGTGATGGCATGATTCAACGTCGCAAGACTTTATAAACAGGTGCGGCATGGCGAGATAAACGCGTGACGCTGACTCATGTCTAAAAATAACTTTACCGAGTGTGCATTGAAGAGAATAGAATAGTCGGTTATTTCGTTTTTGAAATAGGGACTGTGCTTTGTTCAGGTTGACAGGAATTTAGAATACGCGTTAGCTTTTCAAAGGAAATTAATAATAATGGCGTGTTATTATGACATGTGTGTGTGTGTGTGTCTAATGTGGAGGCACTTCTCTTGAGATATTGGCCGTTTGTTATTCACCGCGAAGTCTTGCTGACTACTTTATTATGAGAACACTCTTTAGGTGAGCCAGCGTTGCTCCCTATGAGGAGACAACACGGTAACGACCAAGCCTTATTCGTAATTTGAACCCAAGCCCACTGCGACGATAACCACTATACCATATGGGTGGCATATATATATATCATAACCCTTAGAGTAATCTAAACCAAATCTTCATATATTCCCATATTTAATTACACAGCGAAGTACTAATTACATATATCACTGGGCACTCGAATGCTCATAATTTATCACACAGTGATCCACATATCTATATGCCAAACTATCTGCAGAGTATCTATCTTTATACGGTTCCAACTCTAGCATTAAGTTAGTCGTTGCATCGTATTGTTTTGACGTTCGCGCATACGGTGCATCTTGCACAATCTATATATATAAAACGCGTAGGTATGCGGCCCAAAAATCGACGATATTTCTACACTCCGAATGGCAACAGCTGCAACTACCAGATGTAAACATTAACGGCCGTCCGCAATTTGCAACCGCGTGTCAACATGGATTTGCGCACTGAAACCAGTAATGTTCGAAAGCGAGCTGCACGATCAAGTGAAAATTGGGAACAGTCTCAAGCAAGAAAGCGAAGAATAAATAATTCATTAAGAGAGAGGCGTGAAAGAGAGAGCATAAATGACCGCGAAGTTAGGTTTAACCGTCGCCGGCATAGCAACCTAGAGCCAGTAATAGTTAATTTTCTACACTTTTTTCAGTACTCGCTGAATTTTTACTCCATTTTATAAGTAAAGAAATTTTCTCAACAATTTATTATTTGATGTAATTAAGTGGAGATATCTGAATTGTGAATAATAGTACATGCAGAGAGTGATGTAATCCACATTATATTTTAGTACTTGCTGAATTCTTAATCCATTTTTAAAAAATTTGCTGAAAATTTTTCCCTAATAATATCTTATTTGATGTAATGATAAAGTGTAGATATCAAAATTTTGAAAAATAGTACATATAGAGAGGGGTGTAATTTTTAAAATCATTGGTGTTGGATTTCTCAGTCTTATCTTTAACACTGTTCTGAAGTAATGGAAATTCATATTTTTTAATCACGATGTTTTAGAATCAGCCTTATGGATAATATTCCTTAACAATGTATATTTATGATGACAGGTAATAGTAACATTCCTTACATATGTTACATTCAGTTGAGTTGTTTTACAAAAGAAAATATAAAACTAAAAGCGACCATGCTGATCGCGCAGCGGCTAGTATGATAAAAATTGCGCCAATTGTACAACATTATAAGAACAAAGATGCATGCAGGGAAATTTTAAAATGAATATTTTCAAAATTATAAAGATAACACAGGTCTGCAAAAAAAATTTTTTTTCTTGGTGCCTTAGATTTTAGAACTGATTTTAGCTATATTTGGGGCGCTGAATCTAAATATGAAATCGGTTTTTCTCTATCAGCTCTACTTTTTAGATACAGAAAAACCTCGTTTATCCGGACTAACTGGGACCATAGGCAATCCGGACAATCGAAAATCCGGATAATCCAGGTAATATGGGTAGTAAGCAATACAAAATACTTAACTAAGAAGACTTACTTTGTTTTGTAACAAAATTACATAGTATTGTTTACAAGACATTAAAAAATATAAAAATAACTTTTCATATTATTCAATAAACTTTCATATTATTCAATATACTTAACAAAGAACTGGTAAGTCTAGAAAAGCTTTCTTAAACTCAATAAAAAATATTTTATTATCATAATTTCTTGTACAATATATGCAGGAACTGCACATTGAATCAAACTAAAAAGCGAATATTTGGCGTACTTGTTACGTTCTTGTTACCATAGTTAAAATTATAATCTAATGTGATCATTAAATTAAAATAATGTCTACAAATATGTTCCGGATCAACGAGAGCCGGATAAACAAGGTTTTACTGTACATCCACTTATCTATCAATGTTTATATCTTAGAAATTTGAGCTCCTAGGCAAAAACTAATGCCATATTTAAATTCAGGGCATCAAATTCATATGGAATCAGCTACAAATACCCCGGCACCGAAACCACTGTTGCCCTGTGTAATTTTTTCAAAAGCGATAAAACCCTCCTTCCCCGTGGAAATGCATTTCATTCAAATCCATTTACATTGGAACTGAAGACTATTAAAACTTAAGTGAGTAATAAGTTAAATGAAACTATGATTTCTGTGTATATGTTACGGCCAAAGTCTTCAGTCTGGCCACTTCTAGTATTGACCAAGTCACTTGGCCAAAGCCACAAATAATGGAGAATTTACGACTACTTCGGGCTTTGGTCGGCCAATTTACGATGCACCCGATGATAAATGACCAATTCACGAATTACCCCCCAAAAAATTGTCTTTTTCTCTTTGATTTTGAACTGATTTTTTCTACTTTGACTAAATTAAAGAGATTTTCACAATGGTAATAACAGTTAGAACTGGTTTGACCAACTCTCGTTACAGCATGATCCAGCTGCGCAAAAATTCTAATTTTGGCCACTTAGTTTTGGCCAATGCGCAAACTGGCATTGACCAAATGCCAGTGATTGTCGGTGGCAATGATTGTCGCGTGGCAATGATTGTCGGTCGCATCGCGAATGGGCCGACCAAAGCCCGAAGTGGTCGTAAATTCTCGATTATTTTGATTATTGACTTTGGCCAAGTGACTTGGCCAATGCTAGAAGTGGCCAGCCATTTCGCGTATCGGCCAAACTTCGGACTTTGGTCGTAACATATGTTACAAATAATTTCTTCAAATAATCCGAATTCATACACAACAAATAATTTCATGCACTGACCATAGTAATATAGATCTTGTAAGTCCGTCCAGGTTTCATGAATATTCCTTTCTTAAAAGGATTCACAGCTTCAAAGGGCGAATGCACAGTAAACAAAACACCAGGGCGATTGCCTGGTATGAACATTTCATCTTCTTCTATGTAGAAAGTAAGCTTATCCGCATGATCCCGGGCTGAAAATAAAATAAAGCTTTTCTAAAATGCTGTTTTAACTCCAGAATTGCTAATCCAGTCGAAATGGCAAGTTTTATAAAAAAATTTTCTTTAAATTTCCTCGAACTTTCTAAAATCTTAACACTTTTTCGTATATACAACATAGGAAATTATATAAATTCCCTTTCGCCTCTTCTTCCGTTTTATCTTAGATGCATGTGTAGTACACCATAATATACCACAATCAGTCATTTTAACTAGCTGACAAATTCATGTATTTTTGTCATGTATTTCAGTTCAAGTGTCTCTAAACAAGCTTGGGTCTTATTAACCTATTTCGTTTCACCTACAAATACGTACATCGGCTCAAAGGGACTTTCGCCCTAAATTTTTAGGCGCCGTTGGTCCCTTTTGAAATACCGTGGACATCATTGGCGGACCCATAGGGGAAAGGCATACGGGGCCCTTGCACCCCTAAAAAAATGAACATTAGAAAATTTCAGGCCCATGATTTGCCTTCTACCAATTCAAATCTACAATCCTAATTTGTCTAAATCAATGTACGATAAGAAATGACTCAATACAGGGTGGCCTCACAGGTCACTAAACCATTCTAGAATATAACTTTTTTACAGATAATTTTTTTAAATATTTTGTTCCAGATTATCCATCTGTAATACTTCGAAAATAATTATGGAGAAATTCACCGCAGAGCAACGAGTAAAAATAATCGAATTTTATATAGAATATGAACGATCCATCGTGCTAACCCTAAGATCTTACATTCGTTATTTTAGGGTAAGAAAACCACCATCTAAAGCTTAGATGGTGGTGATTAGATGATTTAAACGATTGTTTAAACCAGGGATTCCCAACGGGGTCCAGGTGGACCTCTTGGGGGTCGATGATAAATTTTTCTGTTTTAAAATTTAATTTAATTTTTTAGGAATGAAATTATTAGATAATAATATCCGTTTTAATATGTATGAATACAGATTTGCATAAGTCGGAGTGATCCACACATCTAAAATTGAATGTCTTGACGCTTTTGTATATGTGTCGAATGCCGCTGTCGGCTTTTATTTGTGTACCAACACTAGGCAGAACTGAGGAAATCCACTGGACCTTAAGGGGTGAGATCACTTTTAAACCTTCAAAAAACTCATTTATTATGATTTAATTTTAAATTATGATTTAATTTTAAAGAATGGAATGTAAGGAATCTTTTTTTAAAAATGAAGTTGATACTACAATTAGAACCGTTTTTATGGCCAAATTTATAAAGCTAATAGTAAAGTAATTATGTTGTATGCTGTATATTATAGCGAAAAAATGTCAGGGTGTCGATGAAGAAAATCATTCTTTTAAAAGGGGTCGATGTAGGAAAAAGGTTGGGAACCCCTGGTTTAAACAATGATTTAAACGATGATTTAAATGATTGTTTAGATTCTAAACAATCGTTCTTCAACTTATTCTGGCGGTTTCAAGAACAAGGGGCCGTGTGGAATTTACCTCGCTTCAGAGAGGTCGCAGGACAATATTCAGCGCGTACGGAGGAGCATTGAAGCAGAGCGTTCAAGATAAACCCGAGGGCGGTCCCAGCAGTTGCTCATAAACCGAAGCTCACTACAAAGGATTCTAAGGGTGCTGAATTTATTCCCGAATAAGGTGCAGTTAGTGCAGGAGCTGAAGAAAGCGGATTATCGGGTAACAAAGCTCGTACCATCCAGTAATGTAAGACCAACATCCGTGAGGAAATGGAAGGAATAAGCCAAGAAACATTACGACAAGGGATAGAGCACTCCTTAGAAAGAGCCCGCCATTGTCAATAGCAAAATGGATGCTATTTAAAAGACGAAATTTACAAAACTGGTTAAAAATTATTTCCAATAAGTATATTTATCTATCTATATATATATATATATATATATATATATATATATATATATATATATATATATATATATATAAGGCAATGTTCGTATGTGTGTCCGCTATAGACTGAAAAACTACTGGACTGATTTACACGCGGTTTTTTGCAAAATTACCCTTGTTGTCCCGACAAGGTTCAAATCTATTGAAATCCTCGATCTGACCAGTAGAAAGAAAGTTAAAAGTAATTTCAAAAGATTATAAAACAATGAATTGAAGCAACAGTTTTTAATGGCTAATTCAAAGGAGATGATGTGCTAATACCACGTATACCAATGATACCAACAGATATGCTATTCGAATTCAAACGACTGAAATTTCCAATTAAACTGGCTTTTGCAATAACGATAAACAAATCACAAGTTGGGCATTGCAAGTATGTGGATTGAATTTGGAGAATCCATCTTTTTCTCATGGACAATTATACGTTGCAATTTCCTGTGTAGAAAAACCAAGGGATTTATTTGTATATATATATGCCAAATGGGATCACCAAAAACATTGTATATCCAAGGTCATTGCAATGAACTTAAAATTGAATAAAATAGTAATTACAATTTATGTAATCCAAAACATAAAAATAATAATGTGTATGTAAATATCTAATTTTAACTAAATACAATAATTGATATCAAACTTTCAATTGTGTTCATTTAATCTATATATATACTCAAATCTAGCAATAACGAAGCATTGACGGGTCAGCTAGTTAATTATAAAAATATAAATAGGAATTTTTAAAAAAATTATTCTATCTTAAAATGGTCTCGGGACTTTTGGCCCACCCTGTACTTTCTTTTAGTTTCAAATCTAAAAAGTAATTAGAAAAGTGATATTGAATAAACTTATGTTTTGCTACCTTATAACATCGAAATTTCTTAATTTAGCCAAAAAGTAAATATTGTGCATTCTAACAAGCTTCATTGAGATGTAATGTAGAGTAGCGTCACAAATAAACCTCTTATTCAAGTTATTTTTATGTCCTCAACGCTTAGTGAAGAATATTAGCTCAACATGGTACGTATTCAAACCTTAGATATAAAATTTTCTTTCAAACTGAGTGTTAGGACTTACCAAATGAAAATTCACTTCTTTTTTGGCGTTTCGGGTATTCACGGTTCTCAGCCACTGAATGCAAGTTATAACAAACCATCGCCCCCGAGCTCTCCTTCTTGACTCTCAAATAAGGACCACCTGGTTCTCCTGCAATATTACTCCTACAACATGGAATACCGATATATTAAGAAGTTTCTCTATAGTAATATGGCTGTCAGTGCAATATAATAACAACTCAGAAAATTTTAATCTTGGCTTATGCACATCATTCGATTCAGAGGGAAATAAGGAATCTAATGTAAGATCTCAAATATGTATACACTGCTGGCCATATACACTGCTGAAGGAGGGATGATGCAAACGTCAAATTCACATGAAAGGAAGAAGATGCTGGGATATGCAAATGATTAGCATTTAAGAACAATCAAACGACGCAACCGTTTTGCTTGCTAGTGCTTTTGCACTACAAAGTTGAAATTAACTTTGCAAATCTCTGCGAACTTTGAAGTCATAATTTCCCTAATAATAATTGTTTGGAAACTTATATTGTAGTTCTTGTAAAAGGGTCCCTATAAACCCTTTACGCCGTCCATGCCACCCAACTTCCTTGCTGAGACCACGCGTCTGCCATTCTTAAAATTTGAGGAGAATTATTATTTTACAGAAACGACATTCTGAGACATTTGGATAATCTGAGCAACAAATTAGCAGCTAGATATTCTTATACGAATTTTATAACCTTCCTATCAGATTCCTTTTTGATTCTTGTGTTCCAAAGGATGGCCTCAATTATAGTTTCGTTTTATGATAAATTTGGACAGCCTTGATATGCCCAATGTTAAGTTAAATAAATAAATAAATAACGTTGAAATAAATAGCGAAATTCGCAGATGCACAGGAAACATAAATCAGAAAGAAACTTAAGCAGACACAGGCGCATTAAACAGACAGCTAGAAAAAAAAATGTCATCAATACTGTAGTTTTATAACTTACTTATTAAGAACAAGGAACTCGTCCAAATAGTTTCCATATTTTAAAATGTCTTCGTAACTCAATGAATCTTCCACTTCGTAATACTCCTTCTTTGGAATCTGTAACAATCACGTCTTTTTAAAATCAATAATGGTAGGGGAAAATTACATAGAATAAGAAACGAGTTAAAATGTTCACGAAGTTTATGTAATTCACCTTTATTTGAAAAATCTGACTATGGCTGCTATATCTCTGTTATATTGCATTAACTAAGTTCAATATAAATCCACGGTAAACATTTTCTCGCTGTTTGTAGATTGGCAATTCAGATTTTATCAAAGCAAGTTGCACCAAATGTTAACGGTTATTTGCGTATTGCGCTAGAACAGGGATTCCCAACGGGGTCCTGGTGAACCCCTTGGGGGTCGATGAAAGTTTAAAAAGGGTCTATAGTATTCCAGCCGTAAATTGGGGGTCGGTGATAAATTTTTCTATTTTAAAATTTAATTTTTTAGGAACGTAATTATTAGATAATAAAATCAGTTTTAATATGTATAAATATAGATTTGCATAGGGCGGAGTGATCCACCCATCTAAAGTCGAATCTCATGGCGCTTTTAAATATGTGTCGAATGAAATTATATTATAATTACATATAACTCAGTAAAATTGTTTAGTAAAATATATATTTATATTCGTTATGTTAGTTATTGTGACTATACGATGGTACGCAATTTCAGGCCAAAAATTAAAAAATTGTATCAATGCATCAAGAACGACCACCAGATTAATTGAAATTGATTTTTTGTGCAATTACAATCCGAAATCTTGTTTATATTTGTGAAATTAAAAATTTAAATAGTACAAAAATAATAAAACATAAACCTAATGAACCACTTTTTTTTCTAATTTTTTGTTCATATTCTTAGTCAAATTGTTATCTTTAAGTGTTTTATGTGCAATTATTAGTATTATAATTATGTTGTATGCTGCATATTAGAGAAAAATGTGAGCGGTCGATGAAGAAAATCATTCTTTCAAAAGGAGTCGATGTAGGAAAAAGGTTGGGAACACCTACGCTAGAAGGGGAACACTGTAATTTTCCGTCGCACTCATTATTTTTATTCTGTAACCTTATTGTTTCGCTTCTTAGTGTGCATAATACAGTCGAGCATTTAGAAATATCTGTAGAAAGTCTGCGTCAAGAGCAGACGTTGGGCCCGGAGGACCGTTATTTGGAAACGTAATCCTACGTTAAAAAGGTTGAAAATCACTGTTCTAGAGTAACCAAGTTTAAACAAGAGTTCTTTTATAGTAACCAAGATACCCCTAGATACTTTATTTTTCTCGAGATAGGTGCGTTAAACATAATTTCAAATTATAAAATTTCAAAGCTCACTCCTCAAAGATAAGAAGAAAAAAATTTTGTTCATTTTATTTTTTTCTTTAGTACCGAAGTTATCGACTGATGCACTCAACTAATGACTTTAATGTATACTGAATAACTTGCAGTCGTCCTCCCATTTTAGAAAAACTATCTCCAGGAACATTTTTAGAGAGGTAAGTCTCTATGTAAATGCATTCAGTATAGAACGGCCAAGAGTGAGCTTCTGGCATTCAAACCACGTTCAGGTGGTAAAATTAACTTTTGTTCACAGAAATTGAGACTGATAGGCACTGAGAAATCATTTCAGATGTTTCAAAAGTTAAAACTCTATGCCAAAGAGTATAATTGATTATCTTCCTCTACAGTATGGTTATCTGGAACGCAAACTTACCGTTGGTTGAAATCCTAAATCAAATCCCTCATACTGTTATTTAGATTTATACTGATGGCAGTAAATATGAACACAATGCCTGCGGCAGTGGTATTTTTATCAAGACCCCTACTAACTCAAATCATTACAAGTTTAGGAAACCAGATTACTGCTCAGTTTTTAGATCTGAACTTATCGCCATTGAAGAGGGATTGAAAACTATTAAAACTGAAACCTCTCACCGTGATATTTGGATCCTACTGACAGCCGCAGTGCCATTCAGCACTTCAGCAGCTGGACAAGAATCGAAGATAGAGCTTTACTTTCGATACTGGAGATCCTCAAAGATCTTTCTCAACAACAAGAAGTTTATTGACAATGGGAGCCGTCTCATATAGGACTTTTTGGAAACGAGACTGCTGATGTTCTTGCTAAGGATGGAGCCTCTCTTCCTATTTCTTTGCGAGATACTTTGACCCATCTTGAAATTTACTCAAGAAGAAAACTTATAAACCAGCATTCATGGAAGACCCCTTCGACACACGACTGGAATGACCGAAAATCTCCTGGTGGGGCCCTTACTGTCAAGGGCGACAGAAGGATGCAGACCACCATTAGCAGATTTGCTAGTGGACACCTAAAGTGTCTTGCTTACAATCAGGGGCAAAAATCTTACCCTTCTTGCTCCAAATGCAATACTGCTTAAGCCTCTCCTGACCATGTTTTAAACTGCCTGGGGCTTGCCAAGGAGAATATTTATAGAGACCCTTTGCTTGTTTCTGATTTCATTGTAACTTTTGGCCTCTTGGATCTGGTCTAGCCTACGGCTAGAGCGGGTGGGAAAAACACACACACACACACACTTACCGTTGGTGACTTACCAAAATCAACATCAAAAGCCCCTGTTAAGTTTCTGTGCCCATATACAGAATTGATGATGGATCACAGGGCTTGTATCAATACTATCTACGTTCTTATTAAAATCTTTAAATAAATAAATAAATAAATATTGTTTACGATGTTTTAACAGTATTAGAAAATGAAAAAAAAAGAAGGAACATGTGTCAGAAGTATCGTATTAAAAGACGAGTACTGTAAAATAACATGTAATAATGACGAGTACTGTAAAGTCTCTTCACATTTGAAAGAAAATTGTCGCAAAATAGCGTCTAGTTATGATAAAGGCTAAAAGATATCATAGCGGACGGGAGAAAGTACAGAGAAGTAAGTGTTAGGAGAAATCTAATGAAAACTCCAAGGTCTAGGATTGAAATCAGGGCATTTACGCAATCAGATACAGGAATTTCAAAACAATTTTGAAACTTATATTCATAAATTAATATCAGCCTTTAAAAGAATTCATATTATTACACCTGGTTATTGAGATTAATATTTTAAAACTTTCATACAGGGCTCGAAGTAGCCTAAAGGTAGCGCGTCGGCTTTTGGTGTTGAGGGTCAATCGAATCTCGCCAAGCACCATTAAATACCTCCATGTCTAAACCGGATGTGGGCACGTTCAATCCGTAGACTGGAAAGTCCCTCTATGAGGTCAGAGAGATTGGGAGAGGATACGATCCCCCCAGATGTCACCCCTGAGTGGTGATTGGTCAAAATTGCGGTGTCACCTCAATAAATCGGACTCCGACCCTTGAGCTGCCATTATAAACCGGATCTGCAACCCTCGGCCCGCTAGCCTATTTTGACCTGGTCTGGAATAAATTCTAGCCAGGAGGCATTAGAAACAACAACAAACTTTCATACAATTGTTAAAACATTTTAAAATTATCATATTCAGTGAACTATTAAAAATTTGCGAAATAGTTTTGAAACTTATAGCAGGCGAACGCAAAATAAATCTTTCCTTGAGAAAGAAAATAATTAGCTTTTGTTAACTTATATAAGTTTTGCAACACACATTGGAGCATTAAAGTTTTTCAAGAAAACACTTACGAGTGTCTTGTTGCTTCCACAGTATGAGTAGAACCTTGAACAAAATTCTTTAGTAGGTTCATAACAGCGATCGGGAAACATGGAGCAGAAAACACTTCGTTTCATTCTATTTTGAAAAAAAAAATCTTAATAAAAGATTATGAAGGTTTATTATTTTATAGATTAAAAATGCATATTGTTATTCGGAGTGCGCTTCATAAATACAGTGGCTCCCAAAAGTGTTCGTACACTTACGAATTTCAATGAAATAGGGGTCTATCCATTAATTAAAATGAATATTTCAGAATGGGTATTTAATAATAAGATCTATAATCTATTCTTAAGCAAACTACATGAAATATTTTGAAAATATAGCAAAACTTTATTTTTAAGAAACCAGTAATCAAAAAGTAACAAAAACTTTATCTCTCTAAAGTTATCGTACACTGAAATATTTTCGGATAAATTCATAATTAAAATTATCTTCTGGCGCTTTATTTTCATCTTTGAATTGTGGTGGCATTTAAAATATCGTTTGGCTTTAATTTTTGCTTGTCTACTCCGTAATATTCTATTTATTATTTAAAAATGGCTCGTAGTCGTAAAGAAACAACAAACAGCATTCGAAAATTGATTATTTTTCATCATAGTAGTGGCAAATCAGTTCGGAATATTGCTAAATTACTTAATTTATCCCATTCTACTGTGCAGTATGTGAAAAAACTCTTTAAAGAAGAAAATTGGATCGAAAACAAGGTAAGAAAAGGCCGTCTGGCAAAGTTAACAAAACGTGACCAGCGATTTATAATTAGAAAATTTGTGAAAAATTCACGTTTGAGTGCTGTAAAAGTTTCTGCAGAACTCAATGAAACATTTTCTACTTCAATTTCACCTGAAATTTTTTGACGAGTTCTCAGAACAGCTGGATTTCATGGGCGTTCTGCCCATAGAAAATTTTTTCTCAGTGAGAAGAACAGAAAGTTTAGGCTTCTCTTCGCACTATCAATGATAAATAAGCCCCAAACCTATTGGAATAATGTCTTATTTGCCGATGAACATTTTTGGTACTGATGGGCGTATAATTGTATGGAGAAGAAAAAAATGAGGAACTTAACCCCAAGAACTTAGTAGGAACAGTTAAGCATGCCGGTGGAGGTATCCTTGTGTGGGGGTGCATGTCAGCATCAGGAATAGGAAATTTGGTATTCATTGATGGCATAATGAATCATGCTGTTTTTATAAATATTTTAAGAGAAATTTAAAATTATCAACTCAAAATTTGGGTATTGGAAATATCTTTATTTTTTATCAAGATAACGTTCCTAAGCACACGGCTCTCAACGTTCGCATCTGGTGTCTCTATAATTGTCCCCAAGTTTTGAAAACACCACCTCAATCGCCAGATTTAAACCCATTAGAACATATTTGGAGAGATCTGGAGGTTCGAGTACGAAAACACGACATTCACACGAAAAGCGAGCTAAAAACAATTATGATGGAAGAATGGATAAACATTGATGCAAAATTTACAAAAGAATTAAAGTAATCTATTCCCAGACGTTTAAAAGCTGTTAGGGATGCTAAAGGATATCCTACTACATATTAATTTAACGAAAAATTAGAATATTTACTAATATGTAGAGATTTTTTACAAGTGTGCGATGACTTTTGTGAGATAAAATTTTTGTTACTTTTGGATTATTGGTTTCTTAAAAATAAAGTTTTACTATGTTTTCAAAATATTTCATGTAGTTTTGTTAAGAATAGATTATAGATCTTATTATTAAATAATCATTCTGAAATATTCATTTTAATCAATGGATAGACCCCTATTTCATTGAAAATCGTATGTGTACGAACACTTTTGGGAGCCACTGTATATCAGCCTATGGCATCCATTTTGTTTTATGAGTTAGGCTTAACAAGTTAGAAGTAAAGTTCAAAAAGATTATTTGCTATCTAAACTCAAATAATTTATTAGAAACAACGTAATATCGACAAAAATCAACTTTATTTCGATTTTTAGACGGCAGTAATAAACGGTTATGACAGTTAAAAAACAGCTCTCCACCGTTTAGAAATGTTCTCAGCATAAAATATTCTTTCATTGTAATGCATTTTCGTTGTGATTTTCATATTCATTAGAGAATTATCTCTTTTCCGCCACGTTTCGCGTTATCATAGTGTTTCCATTAACTTAATAACAAGTATTCATTTTATATACTCAGAACTTGAAAATGTAAACACGAGTGAGTCATTCATTCATTGTCGTTAATTTAAGAAAAGTAGAATCAGAGAATTTTTTTTCACAGTAAAACACTTTTAAAAGTTTTTAATTGAATATTTCTAAATTGCCAACACACGTGGCTTTCATGTGCTCACATGTGGCTTTCATGTGATTTTTGGTAAAGCATTCTATTATTGTATTTTTAATATTTATTATTGTATATTTAATATTACTTTTAATAGTACTTTTATAACTATTCCGCCACCTTTCGCGTTATCATTGTGTTTCAATTAAATTAATAACAAGTATTCAATTTATATACTCAGAACTTGAAAATGTAAACAAGTGTGAGTCATTCAGTCACCGTGATCCATTCATCGTCGTTAATTTAAGAAAAATTGAATCTGAGAATTTTTTTCACAGTAAAACAGTTTTTCATTATATTATTTTTTTCATATATATATACGAGTATTTATATTTTAACTATATAATATATATATTTTAAACAGATATTACAACAATGTCAAATTTTGTATTTTCGGAAAGTTGCAAACTCAACGCATGCGTAGTGATATATTCAAAACTGTCTGTACGGTAGATTGCTTTTCAAAGCGAATACAGAGGCTGTTCGCACATTTTTTAGACGATTTTGGTAAGCGGTAATAAAAAATCGTTTGCTGCAAAAGAAATAATTGCAATTGTACTATGTTTTTAAAAGTCAAAATTATAGTCTGCGGCTTGAAAGTTTTGATTTTATTCAAAATGGCGTTTTTAACAAAGCAGTGGTTCGAAGGCTACACATATTTTAGAAGATGTATATTGTATTCACAAAACTAAATTACATAAATTTCTTGTGTTTTAAATGTTCTATTTGACATCCCTTATTCTGAACTATCTTTCGACACCGCAATTTCCAGGATAATAATGGCTTTTGAAGTGTCAGAAGAGGTATTCTATCCCATTCTTCCTGAACAGCTTTCCAGAGTCCTGTAAGGGTTTTGGGACGACGTTTGGATAATGCAGATTTTAAAAGTCCGAAAGCACAAAAATCCATAGGTGATACATCGGGAGATTTAGTAGGGATATCAGTGAAGGGTATGGCCTTGATACCAGTTTTTTGATACATTTCGTTTAGGAAATTTACAGTGGATTTTGATGTGTGACTGCTAGCTTTGTCCTGATGGAGTCTCACAGATTGATGGCACTGTGGGTAAAGCGATGGTATTTCATTCAGAAAAATTGGCGATAAAATATGTTCCTGATAGTATTTGGAGTTAATCTTGACATTATTTTCCACTCTCTTTATTTTTAACTTGCCATTATAAGAAAAACCAGCAACAATCATGAATCCCTTAGAAAAACTTTCTTTCGATTCTTTGAACCATGTACTTAAATTTTTTTCTCCCCTTTTATGATAATAAATGGCTCTTTTTTTGTTGCAATCATTTAAATACACCCATGATTCATCTATTGTGACAATTGTTTTCCATTTTTCTTTGGATAAGTGTTTCTCATATAAAATTCTGCAGCGTGTCCTGCGTTCAGTGATATGATTTGGAAGAAGACGATGCACATTGCGTTTTTTCGTTTTCTTAAGATTTAAATCAACGTTTATCATTTTGTTTACAGTGGACACCGAGCATTTTAATGATTTTGCAACTGTCCTTTGATTAGGGGGATTTTCTTTTAACATTAAACAACGTACCTTTGCAATAGTCGAAGATGTCCGTTTTTTCCTTGGATACTTGTTTGGAATTTTTGTCCCACTTGAGGCTCCAATTTGACGTGTTTTTTTCCTTTCTTGTTGACGATATTACCTTTCGACGCTTTAGATATCACAAAACCATGACTCTCACATCGTTTTTCGATAACGGAGTATGCATATTTCTCTTCGGAAAGAGCATAAATGTAGCCTTCGAACCACTGCTTTGTTAAAAACGCCATTTTGAATAAAAACAAAACTTTCAAGCCGCAGACGATAATGTTGACTTTTAAAAACATAGTGCAATTGCAATTATTTCTTTTGCAGCAAACGATTTTTTATTACCGCTTACCAAAATCGTCTCAAAAATGCGCGAACAGCCTCTGTATATATATATATATATATATATATATATATATATATATATATATATATATATATATATATATATATATAGGTAATTTGTTCGATATACATATATATATATATATATGAAACGATTCTCGTTACAAATTAGAACTTATGAAAAATGCTTAGCATTTTTTAGCACTAAGGAATAACTAATTTTTATAAATTTTGAATTACACTGCTGGCCACTGTAAATGCAACACCCTGAAGGAAACATGCAAATAACATGAAATTTACAACATGCATTAGCGGAGGTGAGATATGCAAATGATTAGAATTTCAGCGCAGACGCACATCACGCGCGCCTGTGGCGCCACTTCAAAGCGCTATTTAAGGCTTGGAGATTTCGACGATTTCAAGTTCGGCAATTGTGTTTTTCTTGTAGTTTTTTTTTAAAAACGATCAATTATGCCTCGTCGAAAACAGCGATCATCTTTTGATCAAGTATCCGAGTTAGACAGAGGAAGGATAGTGGCCTACCGAGATTGTGGATTATCTTTCAGGGAAATCGGTAGTCGTGTTGGACGAAACCAGACAACTGTAATGCGGATATGTGATCGTTGGATGCAGGAGGGTACGACGGACCGGCGTGTTCGATCGCATCCACCTCAGCGCACCACTTCACGTTATGACAGGCAAATTGTGCGCATGGCAGTGACGGATCGCTCAGTCACATCACGAACCATAGCACAGCACATGCAGTCTGTAACGCATCATCCAGTGTCTGCGCGTACCATTCGACGCCGTTTACAGCAGAGTGGTCTGTCCGCAAGACGTCCATTGCTTTGTCTACCCTTGACGCATAACCACAGACGTCTCCGCCACCAATGGTGCGATGACAGAAGGATGTGGACGGCAGAATGGAATGAAATTGTCTTTACTGACGAGTCACGCTTCTGTCTGCAACACCACGATGGTCGCATTCGAGTCTGGAGACATCGTGAAGAGAGGATGCTGAACAGCTGCGTTATGCACCGCCACACTGGTCCTGCACCGGATATTATGGTATGGGGCGATATTGGATATCACTCTCGCACACCTCTAGTACGCATTGCCGGTACTTTAAACAGCCAGCGCTACATCTCCGAGGTGTTGGAGCCAGTTGTCCTTCCTTACCTTCAGGGCTTGCCCACAGCTATATTTCAACAGGATAATGCGCGACCACACGTGGCACGCATTGTCCAACGGTTCTTCGTCAATCGCCAGATTGAATTGCTTCCCTTGCTGCCTCGCTCTCCGGATCTTTCGCCGATAGAAAACATGTGGTCCATGGTTGCTCTACGATTGACCCAGATTCCATCCCCAGCTGCCACAGCAGATCAACTTTGGCAACGTGTGGAAGCTGCTTGGTCTGCTGTACCCCAAGAACTCATCCAAAGTCTCTTTGAATCAATGCCGAGGCGTGTGGCAGTGGTGATCTCCAACAATGGCGGCTACTCTGGCTACTGATTTTGGCAGGAACCACACTTCACAGAAGTCTATAAATTTAATCATTTGATACTTGGTCAACATGTTATCTACAAAATAAATTTTGTTGTGATATCTCTTGTCTTTCTTGGTGTTGCAATTTGGGTGGCCAGCAGTGTATACAGTGAACCTCGCATAACGAGCACCTCGCATAACGAGTATTTCGCATAACGAGCAAAATAAATCGTAAAAAAATGGCTCACTTAACGAGCAACATTTCGCATAACGAGTGACGTAGAAGGAAGTCCCCTCTTCACGTCACTCGGATCTTCACGTCACCAGGATCATCAACAGCCGAAAAATAAGTATTTAAGGGTAGTCATGGATGGTTCGAGAAGCAAATATCATGGGACTGGAGGATAACAATGATATTGAGGAGCTTGTGGAAGCGCACAACCATGAGCTGACCACCGAACAGCTAATAGAATTGCAGTGTCTTTCACAGTAAGCAGTTGTAGAGGAGAGTTTGTCAGTGGAGAAGGACGAAGAAACAGCAAAGAAACAATCTTCTGGCGCAATAAAAGAAATGATGAAAGCATGGGAAACTGTTGCATCGTAAGTTGCAAAACATCACCCTGATAAGACGGTGGCTATGCGCGCTGTAAATTTATTCAATGACAATGCGGTGACATATTTTCAGCAAATTTTGAAGCGCCGAGAAAAAAAAATGTCGCTAGATAGCTTTCTAGTAAAAAAATTAGATATGTGTCATAAATTCGCAAATAATACGCTACATATGGATGATTTTGCTCCTTAAGAATTTATGTATGAGTAATTTTCTTTAAATAATAAACGGTACATCTAAAAAATTTTGAGTATTTTTTGGCATAGAACGCATTATCGTATTTTACATTAATTTAAAAGGGGAAAATTGTTTCGCTTAACGAGTGTTTCGCATTACGAGTAAGACTCTAGAACGAATTATGCTCGTTATGCGAGGTTCCACTGTATATATATAACCCCCTTAATGGCCGTTCTTACAAAGGGTTTATGAAATTTCCCGTTCTAAAGAGGGAATCGGAAAAATGGGCCCCATAAGCTAAAGGTTAATAGAACTTACAACAAAACCAGATAACGAGGCAACCGACAGGTCTCTTCATCAGGAGACCTAACCGATTTCGTTTATTAAATCTCATACAGAATGTTCAGTTAAGGTAATGCTTGCAGAAATTTTACCCATGTTTAGCGCAAACAGTTTTCTCTTTCAGATCGTCTCTCCAAATTATATCAAGTTCTCTGCGAAAAGATAACACCCCCCCCCCCCCAATTCATTTTGTTCAACTTACCCATTATTGCTGCAGAAGGTGTATGCTGGCACGATAAACTCTTTCGGCCGCTGAATGTCTATATCCACAACTGTTGGATATTCAAATACGTGTAAAAGATAAGTGATACCCTGATACAGGAAACCTGTAACGCACAGCATCAGCAGGAGCGATTTGAAGCACCTCCTGGCTCGGCTCTGGGTGGTCACGATGCTAGCCACCATGCCGATCGTCGACTCGCGGAATACGCCAGATGCGTATGATTTCACAGATCTTTTCCGCAATTTTGTGCTACTAGATGGTTCGTTCATAGTTATAATGTCGGATGGAAAACTCTTTTTGGGTGAATCCATAATCTAAAAAAAAAATAGATGTTGAGATAATTATTACAACAACAAAAAATTATCTATCAAATCATCAAATTTCCATGAGAAAATAAGGAATTTATAAAATGATGGGTATTTTTACAATTAAGGAAAGGTTTAAACCAGAAATTTGTCATTTTTCATAAGTACTCAGATTTTTTCCATGTTTTTATTAACTTGCTTTCTTGTTTGTGTGTGTGTTTGTGTGTTTGTCCAGTACAAATCTTGCAATCGATTTTTAACTAACTTCCCGACTAGCTAGACATTTGAAACTTTTAGAATAGCTCAGAACACGATGACAATGCATTTTTTAAATACTTTTAGCCATCTGTAAGCAGATTTTTACCATGTTTTTATTATTTTCAGTTAATTTTGTTTTGTAGACAGGTGCAGCCATCTATCATCCGGAACGGGAACGAAAAGTTAAACGCAAGTTAACTTCCAATTAACTTCATTTTCTTTCAAGTTGATGGGATAATTCATCAAAAAAAATTTATAAAGTATTTATTAATACATAGAATTGTCAAGTTTATATGATTCAACAGAAAATTTAAAAACATGGTATATAAAAAGTTCTTTTTATCTTGTAATTATTCAACATGCTTTTATGATCTAAAATTAGACTTCAACCTTCTTTCATGGATTTTTAACAGTACGATCAATATGAAACTTATAGTTTTGTGATTTAATAAATAGTAATAACATGCTTTAATAAATAGGTATTACTTCTGCATTTAAATATTGAGTAAAATATATGCTTTTCATTAAATTATTTCAATAAATTTGTGTGAAAAAACTTTAACCATAGTAAGTTCATGAACAATGTATATTTCGTGAAAATAATACGAGCGTATAAAATTTCTCTAGTAAAGTATGTATTTTTTCTTTTTAGTCCCATGCCCGACAGGGTTTATCACATCAAAAAATGTTTAGTCCTAGCACAGCATGTGATAGTTTTTAAATAACAGTAAAATTGTTAAAAGTGCATAAAACACAGTTATACAGCGAATTACAATAGAATAGACTGTTGTGTTTCATAAGTTTTAAATATTTTAGTACTGCAGTAGATTGTAAAATTCGAAAAAAAAAATTGTTATTTAATAGTTTGTGGTGAACTTGTGAATAACCGAATCCTTAAACGTCGAAGTATCGACTTTACTTCTAATCTTTTAATGGCATACATTCAGGAATGTCTTTATAATATATTAAACTGTTAAGTTTTAACTCTTAACAATACATAATTATGCTAAAACAATAGAAATAATTTAGCAATTATTCTTCTTAAAATGGGGTTATAATTCAATGTTCATAATAATAATAATAATAATAATAATAATAATAATAATAATAATAATAATAGTGTTTTAAGAAAAATTTTGGTTACAAAATTATTTAATGATAAGCTTCAGATTCATCGCTTAAAAATGTACCGACATTTAAGCAAGCTTCAATGATCTTCAACAATACAAAAAAGAATTTGAATTTAACATACCAACTGTAATATTCCAGAACACTATTCACTTCATAAAATGAAAACTGCAGCCGGAGGACTTAGGATTCAGTCGCAAAATTACGTGGTGACAGCGGCATATTTATTTATTTCTACCTAGTGGTAATTAAAAATTAAAATATGTCTTACAAACATACATTGCCACAAAAAACGGGAGCGAGGGAATATTTGACAGGTATAATTTATTTAAAGCATTCATTGAGCGCGTAAACACAATTAGGATAGCTATGAACAATTCATACATTCTAACTGTTATTTGCAAATGTACAAACAATGTTATCGTGGTTGCTTTGTCACGTCAGCCGTTTAGTCCTTTCAAAAGATACAACTTGTACCATAATGAAGGAATATATCGGCATTTTAATCAGAATAAGAAAGTTGCCGAATAATACCCAAAATTTAGCTTTTGGTCGAATTCGAAAATTTCCGTATGAAATCCGGACTTTTTGCACTGGTTCTTTTGAATTCAGTGGAATTTCAACACGCTGCTTGTGTTTTAACACAGACAATTTATGCCATTGGTTCTTAACAAGTGGTTCGCGAACCACAGGTGGTCCTGGAGAAACTAAGAAGTGGTTTGCGAGGTCAGCAGTGATTTTTTTTAAAAAATGGTTTCATTGTCATAAAACGACCACAAATTTAACAATTTTATAAAATTGGGAACAATCTTTTTTTCTACCGAATATTTTGTTCAAATTCTTAAAATTCCTATATATTCCTATCTTTCTAACTTTTTCCGGTGTTTCAAGTACGGAAAAAAACCCATTTCAAAGAGTTTTCACTGCAGCGAAAAAGAAAATTCATTATTTTCATTTTGTTTACAGAGAAAAATATTGAAAATTTAAAAGAAAAATATGGAAGGTCCCTCGTCTCCTTAACCTTTAGCTTACGGATCCCATTTGTCAAATTCCCTCTTTAGAACGGGAAATTTCATATCCCCTTTGTAAGAACGGCCGATGATTACAAAGTATATATATATATATATATATATATATATATATATATATATACATTCTTGGGCCCGTATTCTTGGGATACATGCTATCCCACCCCGTAAGGGAAAGGTTAAGAAAAAAATATAGCATATACCTATGTATATACAGAATAGAAGGCCCTTAGAAACATTAAACGGACTATTAGAGAGCACTTCCATAAAGCTAGACACTGTCATTTCAGGGATGTCACCATTAGGAAAAAAATGGTCTTCCTTTTTGAATGGTCCCCTTTTGAACAGGCAGATTTGAACCTCCCTGCCAAGGAGCTATTGGTGTGGCTTGTCCGCATATGGGGACGTTAAATCCGTAGAACGGAAAGTCCTTCTATGATGTCAGTGGGTGGGGAAAGTACGATCCCCCTTCCTGATGTCGTCCCTGGCGGTCCTCGGTCAAAATTGTGGTGGCACCTAGCTAAGTTAGACTCCGAACCTTGTGGTGCTATTAGAAATCGGAGCCGCACTACTATATGGACCTGATCTGGAACTATATGAACGAAGCCTATATGGACCGAAGCCTATATGGACCCGAAGCCTATATGGACATGGTCTGGAACTTCCGACCAGGGAGCATTAGGAACAACAACACAGAATTGAAAGAAAATTTCAGCCTCATAGAGCAGATATGACTGGTGGGAAAAATAGCCTGGAATAGAGTTCTGAACTTACATTCTGAGCGAAGATTACAGATATAATAGAAGAGTTTTACGAAATAAAATTCAGCCCAAAAGATGAAGGCATCAGACTATTTTGCAATCGAGTACACAAGTTATCTAATTAGATGAGTTGGTTTTGAAATTACAGAGTTCCTGATATGCTTCCAATTAATAGAAAAACAACCAATGCCCAGTTTGTTCCGATAATAAATTCCAGTTTCCGGGCCACGAATTAACCGTTAAGGCTACTGTGTACTAACCTAATGATTCGCTCACCTCAGTGTTAATCTACGGAGAAAATTTTTCAAAGGACTGCCGACTTGGATTTAAAGATTTTTTTTATTGCACTTTGTGTAAAAGAGAAATTTTACACCTTGTGGCATTTTTCGTTTAAAAAAAAAATGCAAATATTTTAAAATTTAAATTATTCGGAGGGGGAGGGAATCTGGTCTAGTGATTTTTAAACGCTCCTAAATTCCTTTTGATGGACGAAATTTATAAAATGAATCGTGTTGAAAGGTGCAAAAGTGTTCAGGCTACCTGAAAATACCACTTTTATTGGATTATAAAGTATTTATGTAGATGTCAATAGTAGACACATTTTCTCCATAGGGTTAACATTGAGGTGAGCGAATCCAATAGGGTTAGTACACAGCAGCCTTAAATCAGGATATTAGCTAACACTGATTTTTTCCGTTTCCGATCGGACAAAAATGGACGTACCAGAGAGATTCGCCGTCCAATTTGTCTCTCGAGTAGGCCCATAGAGAAAGCACTCTTCGGTTTGCTATGCTAGGGCTCCTCATTTTGCACCTTTGCTATGCTAAGGCGCGAAACAAGACATTCTAGTTTTGAACCGAGATCATTTCTAATACAGTCGAATCCCGTTATAGCGAACCCGGTATATAACGAACTCCCGGATATAACGAACGAAAATTTTGGCCCCGCCGTTTTCCTATTGTATTTAATGCTAATTTATCCTTTTATAGCGAACCTCGGAAATCTTAAGAATCGGCTATAACAAAAATTTTTTTCAGTCGACATCTGAATTTTTTTAAAATTTTTAAACTTTTTAAGAATGTTGAAGAAGCAAAGAATGTTGAAGAAGAAGATGATGAAGATTTACCTATCGCGATGTGGATAGAAAAGCAAAAAAATTCATCATTCTCAGATTGTGTGGTGTGCAATTGTTCGAAACATGTGATGATGAAGTCATTACATCTGAAAATCCGACTGATGAAGATAGTGTGGAAGAAATTAAAATGAATCATTCTGAAATCGAAGATTCTGCTTCTGATGCTGATAAAGAGGGGCACATAAATGACGAAATCTCCACCATCTCAGATGCTACAGCAGGGCCCGATTTAGAAAATTCTTGACTATAGGCACAACTCGGGATGGGGGTCCCCTAACACTGATGGGGGCGTAAAATTTCCAAAATTGACACACAAAAAAAAAATTATGAATCATTGTGAAAGTACCATTTTACCAAGAATTGGCTATTTGAAGCGTAGAAGCCTAGAGCATTATCAAATAACATAACAAAAATCAATACAACATATTAACTTCATTATTAAAACACCAATACAATGCAACCAGAAAAAAATTTTAATCCCATATATACACTATAACATACATATTATGAACTATAAATATAACTATACATATGATGGGCCAATCAATCAAATTTGAAAGGATATATACGTATAAAAAAATTGCTATTAAAAAAGATAAAATAAAAAAATTGAATTGGGAATTTTTCTTTTAAAAATAAAAATTTTTAGAGGCCCCCCAACATTCTGGGGCTCCTAGGCCCGGGCCTACCAGGCCTAATGGAAAATTAGGGCCTGCGCCACAGCAGCGATGAGTGTAATTAATAAGTTTCTGTCTACACAAACAGTGGAAGAAAGAGTGGTGGAGTCATTTGATGTATTGGACAAAGAAATTCATAAAATGTTTTTGAAATCGGCATCACGTCAGCAGATTACAGATTATTTCTATATCAAAAAAGTGAGCAGCAATTAAAGACAAAATCAATTTATTTCCATTTGTCTTCATTTTTAGTTAATTTAACTAGTATTGTGTCAGTTTAATGTAATCGATTTTAGTCAATTTAATTCACTAATGATCATTTTTAATAGATTTTATCATTCTTTCAATATATCATTATTGAATATTCATAGCAACTAATGAGTTATACCTTTTGTGGACTCTAACATTTTTCTTAATGGTTCGGATATAGAGAACCACCGGATATAGGGAACAAAACCTTTGGTACCCTGAAGTTCGTTATAGCGGGGTTCGACTGTACTCCAATTCGGTATGATATTTTTGAGGTTAAAAGAATAAAGTACACACATATCATTTAAAAACATTTTACTCTTTCAATATTACATAAAAGTCAACATTTTTCACGACAAATTTTACTATATTATTCAGAAATTTAAATGTATGCCGCTTTACCCGCAGCGTTCCAGAGCCTGACGCAACGAAAAATCGAAAAATGTTGCAAAGCAGATGGCACCGCATTTAAACCGCCTCCGCTCCGCAAAGATGAGAGCCTGCGCGATGTGGCTACTTCTGGTTTCGAGCTGAGGTCACTCTGGACTCAAAAAAAAGGCATTCCATTTTTATTGAGTCTTCTGTTACCAGCGATGACGATTAACTGTGAATCATATTCGACATACTTCTCAAATATTTCGCCATTTCAGTCTTCAAAAGATCTGTGATGTGTTTTAAATGGCGCCCAGATAGCCTCTCGTGGAACGTCTAATCATGAGGAAAATAAATTTGCTCTTTCTCCAGCAAAGACAAATACGTAAAACGATACCTAAACTCCAAAACCTCTCAACTACTATTTTTTGCTATTTTCATTTTATGCGGGAATACAATATAACCTATAGCTGCTTCCATCTATTGATTCATAAGAATAAATAGTGTTTAGTGAATTCTAAAGGCATTTTAATGAACAGCCGCGACTTATTTATCTACAGCTGTGACATTCGTCAAAATGTTTTTTGGCTCTCCTGTAAAATTTGTAATTATTCAGTTGAGAGGTTTTGGACTTTAGGTATCGGTAAGTGAAATTTAAGCTGAGCATTATTTTCAATTGAAATGTTCGTGTAAACATGAAAAAAAGATGCTTAATACTGTACGTTCTTTTAACCTTGCAGAGATAACCATTTTCTGTGTTAAAGGAATTCCAACCTCAAATAATTAATATGAGAATCTACATATTCGTTTTACAAGTTTTATATATATATATATATATATAAAGAGATGATTGAGACCTATTATTCCATTACTCCAGTTCAGTATGATGTTTTTGAGATTAAAAAGAATAAGTACACACATATCATTTAAAAACATTTTACTCTTTCTAATATTACATAAAAGTCAACATTTTTTCACAGACAGGCAAAAATTAATACTATATTATTTAGCATTTTAATAATATCAAAATGGATTATTAAAATGCACACAGTCATGTATTTCCAAATTTCCCGCGTCTGGAAATACACGCTTCACTTAGTTGAGAAATACATGCAGATATTTAAACAGAAATTAATTGCAAGAACTTTCAAATTAACCCCCTTGGAGAAAAGTAAAATGAATTTCGTAACCTACCCGCCCACATTTGGAATTCAAAGAAGTTGCTTTTTTTCCGGTGCGCAATCTAAAACTTCAAGACTTTTTTTTTAATTTTTTTTAACCTTTTTTTTTTTTTGTATTTGGAAAAGATAACAATATTCGAATATTTCTTTCTTTAAAAAAAAAAAAAAGAAAAAAAGTATACTCATAGATGGCAATTATAGTACAGAGGAGCGTTTTACGGCTTTGGCTTTGGAAACACGCCAATAAGAAAAACTGACAGATTAGGAGCCCATTCAATTTGAAAATTCTTAAAAATAAAAATAAACATTACGAAACTTTATTTTTTTTGGGGGGAGGGGGGATTGTTGTTTTGTTTTTGTTTTTAACTTAATGTTTCCATCTTCTAACTTCCTTACACAGCCCGATAAAATTTAAATATTTTTCAAATGCGTTCGTATATCCGAACGCCATTTTTTAGAACAAATATAAAATTACAGTTAACTTTTAGACATCTTATGAAACGCATGGTAATCTTGTAAACAAAGGACAAATTACTTAAACTCTTCATCTCTTATTTCGCATACTGATGGCTTTGCACTCCTATATTTTGGAAGTCCACTGTGGACGGTGATAACGGAAAACATTTTTTTGTAAGGGAAACATGTTGACCAAACGTCGAGGGTTAGCCAAAACCTCCGAAATCAATACCGCATAATTTGAGAAGAGATGGTTGGTTGGGAGCGTTAGTCATATTTTTGCAGCACGGTGGCAAAACTGACGGGAACCTACACCTTAAAACTGATCCCGAAAAGCTACGAACACCCATGCTTGACGTAGGATTCGAACCAGCAGAATCTGATTATGAAGATTTATCGCCATAGCTGCTCTCTCGTCATTCGAGGTGCAGAGATGAGAGGGGGTAGTATACAAATTGACAATTGGAAATGAAAGAGCATAGTTAAATTTAAAAGGTTACAACGCAAAAAAAAAATAGAAATTATATGTGTTAATATAATATGTTAATATATATGTTAATATATGTATCTCTCTCTCTCTCTCTCTATATATATATATATATATATATATATATGCACGTTTGTGTGTACATATATAAATTTCCAATAACGTTAATTATTTGAAATATTAATAATGTTCAGACGATTCAAGTACCAATCAGTATTCACTTTTCTAAGAATAACATTATCGGTAAAAAGTATCGATTATTTTAGCTATACTACGAATCAATTAGAAAATTCAGAATTTTATAAGATTTTTTTTTTATTTATTTGTGAAGCAAATATCAAATACGGATGGCTTTTACAAAGAACTGCAGCGGTGTTGGTGTCATAGTATTTCCCCCTGTATTTACATAATTTTCACATAAAATTTCAGATTATGTTGTCCTAGTACTGACTGGTTTCCTTCAGTCATCTTGTACAGCCTGAAAAACAGGGTCAACATGTGTAATGTAAACATTCCCAAAGTGATAAATGTAAATACAGCTGCAACTACATCCTGCATAAACAATATATCTCTTCAAATTAGAAAAAAGGTTTAAAATAACTAATAGTTTTACATTTATACTTTTCATTCATCCTGCTTTCTGGAAAGCGATAAACAGCAGAATTTCGCGAATGACACACACACTAAAGTAACTGGACACCTCCGAATATGCAGATGTTGGCAATCTAATTATTTTTGGCAATACAGTGTAATCAAAAAATTTATTTTTTTTTTCATTTTCAAACCATCAACAATCAAAATGAAACGAAATGTGATATTAGTATTAAATTGATCAGAAAACTAAAAATGGAAACTTAAAATTGGAATTGTTTCATTCCCCCAAAAAAATTCTATTTTACAACGTTTGCTAGAGAAAAGTTTTTCATGAAATCCAAATCCGCTCCTCTAACGCTTAACATTTCATAAATAGTAGATAAAATTTTCAATAAGAACAGACATATCTATTTAAAATCTTAAAAAATGTGTTTCTGGAGGAGGCATTTTATGTAATGTATGTGCACACACACAACAGATGATTTTTACAATAGTATATACCATTTTTTTGTGACCTGCATTAATAAAGATGCTTAATTTTAAAAAGATGACTTTTCATAAAAACATTTTTGATGAAAGATTTTTATATTTATGCACAATTACGTTTAAGAATAAACAACTAAGAATGTCGACATTCAAAAAAGATGATTAATATTCAGACGTAATCTTTTGGAGAACATTGATAAGATGAGAAAGATTTGTACCAAACAGATGTATCTCTCAGACTCTTTTTTTTAAAAAGGTAGATTCTAAGTAATATGAGTTTCATTAGTACTACCCCATACAGTAAAAGAGATTTGTGTGATAACTGAAAAATTACCTATGCTTGGGAAAAATAAATAAAAATTAAATATTCAAAAGAATATTTTTACTATTTTTTATCCATATTTTTACTACTTTTCCCACAGATTTTGAATAAGAAATCAATCACTGTCAAAACTCACGAGAATCAAACACGCAAGAAACTTGAATTTCCTACTTGTAAAACATTTACAACTTTACATTAGATGACTCTCCCTCTTCCATAGCTACTGATAAAATTGGAAAATATAGAAGTTTAGATCTATCAGTAAATAAAAGCTTGAGTGCTAAGCATTTGAGCAAAATCTACAAAATATTTAATTATAGATTACACGCACACAGGTGTTAACTGGGTCCATGGAAAATTTTGCATTTAGATCTCCCAAACAAAAGTATAACGAAATATAACTCCAAATCTGTGATTTGTTGTACTGTCCTTCAGTAATAAAATTCATGTCACATTGATATGATGGTCATATTACAGGTCAATACAATTTACTCCTATTAGCATAATTTAATAGCATTGTATTATCCCAGAAGACATAAGAAAATCACTTGTAAAAACTTATATTCTCTTTCACTCTAATTTTCAAAAACTTGCTTAATATGAGAGGCATGTGTATAATAAAATGTAAGTAAAAAGTAATGAAATGACAGTGAAGAATCAGAGTGTAATCACTCCATGTACACTGAATTAAATAGATGATATGCACAACTGTATTTTTGGGGTAATATTTTTATACACAATGGGTAAAAGAAAAAAAATTCAAATTGTAATAAACTTTTTGCTAGGGTACATTATAAATACTTCCAGCAATAATGAAAATCACTTTCCATGTAGTTTAAGAACTTGGTAATTTTTTGTTGTTGTTGTTGTTGTTGTTTTTGTTTTTTCCTGGCACAGCAGACACATTGTCCATGGGACCCATTCATACCACAATTTTGTAGGCTACTTTATTAAGAAAGTGCCATAAAGGTGAACAAACACAACTTCCTGTAAGGGGACAGAACAAGAACATCCCTGCCTTAGTCAGGATTTAAAATGAAGCCCACTTTGATGCCAACCACTATATGTTGTGGGCATCAGAACTTATAAAGATACTAAGAAAAATTCTGCTCATAGGAAACATTCAGAAGGCAGTCAGAGTATAACAATTAAAAAACATGAACTTTATATCAACTTGTAATGACCATTTCCTCTCTGAAAAATTCTAGGTATGAAAAAAGATCAGAAAAAGATTTCAATTTTTTAAAAATGTCAGAAGCTGAAAAAAGCAATGTAATCTTATCAGTCAAATTTAAGTTATAAGAAATGGAACTTATGGTTTAAACCAAAAATAGGTTTTTAGTTAAGAATTTGAAAGAAAGACTATTAACCACCTGCACATTTCATCTCCATTCTTTATTATTATTTCATAATTTCCATCACAATTTTTTGATATTACTGAATAATTCTTCTACCCACACACAATAATAAAATTCAATACTTATAACAAAGTTATTCACTCTCTGCATTTCCCATGTCTCGCATCCTGTTTCTAATACATGCATGCAACAGTGAGCATTATACATTTGATGAAATATTAAAATGTTTAAATTATGAGTTATTAAATTTTATATTCACGAAGTTTTGAGATTTATGAACATTAAAAGAAATAAAGATGAAAACTGAGTTTATTACATTTGGTTTAATTATTTAATGCATATCTATTATCTAAATTTAAATTTAAGCAATATATTTCCGCTCTTAATATACATCCAAATTGAGTTGAGCATTGATGTAAAAAATAATTTAAATAGTTTTTCATCATTCTGATTTAAGTTTATATGCTTTGACAACATTGTATGATTACAATACAGTAAATTCCAATAGAAATTAAAATAAAACTGTTTATATGTTCAGAAATTTTTGGTGGATATAAGCTAACATAAAAACAGGGTTTATTCATTATTTAGCAATAATCATACTGGTGGGGGAAAAACAGGGTCAATCTAATCCACTTTCTTTAATAACACTGTATAACAAGTTTTCACTAAAATAAAAAAACAAGAAAAGCTAATTTCTAGCATAAAAATGCTACTTCTAAAATACCCCATCAATCTCCATGATATATGCTAATCAAAACATTTTTATATGAATACATAAAGCAATAGAACAGTAAAATATCAGTTCAATTCAAATCAGAAAGAATATTTTTCGAACACTGATTTTTAATTAGATTGAAGATCAGGAAAAGTAACTATGAAGAAGCAAAGAGATATATATATATTAAATTATTAAAAATAGCTTACATGAAATCTTCTACACTTCTCCTACATAGGGGTATAACAAGATAGCTCATGCAGTAAATACCATTGACACATTTCCCTGAACTTAAAGAAAAATTCAGTATTAATTCATAGTCCATTCATCCTTAATGTACATTCATGTTTCCATTTTCCAAAGGTTCCCATAGTTCTCTAGCCCTTCGATTAGTCCAAAACTGTCACAATGAAGTAATTTTTACCAACAATCAACATTCATTTTGTCTCCAGATGAAAAAAACTTTCATTTCTATAAACAAAGAGGGCCCAGTCAAAAAACATCTTTCAACCCTAATTTCTTTTCAGAAAAAGAATTTTTTGTCTCCTTAAGACAATTTTGTCTAACTGGTGATAACATATCAGTCAGAATACTCAAATAAATGATAGAAATTAAATGCCTTTTTTATAAAATATTAAAATTTTATAAGCACTTACAGAAAGATTTAGGAAATATATAACATTCTAAGCTTATTTTTCTTCACCTTCACTAGTATTAATCACCAAAAACATACCTAATGTATAAAGTCTAAAATCTATCCTTGACCTCCAGAGACTGAACTGTATGAAAAACAAATGCAACTCAAGTTTCACTATATGCTTAGCAATTAAAAGCAAATGAAATCAACATAAGCAAATATTCAGAACAATTTCCAAGCATTAGTTGTACATCAATGTTCTGCTATACACAATTGTATTCCTTGAGCTCCTCGAAGGATATAAATTTTAAATACAGACTTGACACTTGTACTTTCTGAGTATAAAAAAGTGGGTTTAACTAAATGAATAAAAATAATGAAATCTCTTAAATCAGTCTATTTCCATACAACCCTGAAAGATTTTTTTTTTTGGTCCAACAGTAAGCCATATTATGAGGTGAATGTAAAACCAGATATGGTAGCCTCTGTGAAAATAAACCAAAACTCCAATGTTACGATTTCTGCATTATACCATGTATTTGCTGAAATCTAATATGTGCTTTTTATCGAGAAAATATTGTGGTAAAAATCAAGATGCACACTTGAATTGAGGCTAGAGGTAAACACATCCTCAATAAGTGCATAAGAAAATATTTCATACATGTGGCTTGTGATTACTCCAGTCAGTGATAAAACTTCATATCACATTGATATGAGGCTAATATTATATATCGATATAATTTTCTCTTAATAGCATATTTTAACATAATTATCACCCAACACATCAGAAAATCACATGTAAAAAGTAGGTATTTCTTTTAAAACTTTTTTCCCCAGACTGAAAATTTATTCAGATTCATCCAAAATCGGATAAGCTTTTTCAGACTTTTTTTTTATTCTATTTGAGTATCTACATGATTCAAAAGCCTAAAGGTAGGGAAAGCACGTAACATTCAGGTATGTATTGAATTCAAATGTATATATGTATAAATACAGAATATCAAAATAACAGAGCAGATTCAAATTCATGAGTAGCATTTGAGAAATTTCCACATTAGTTACATTTTTTAAAACAAGTTCCAAGATTCCTACGAAAAAGAACAAATATTAAATTTTGATCATTAAAACCTAAATTTAAACTGGAGACTCTAGGTAAATCCACTCTGGTGACAAATTAGCCTGTTTTGCAAGTTGTTTTTTGAATGCAACATGAATTAACAACTTAAGAAAATTTGCCACCCAAGACAGTATAACCTTCTTTTGCTATTCATATAGCATCTTATCCTCCTTCTCTTAAGACTACCAAAATACAAATTCAAGGGTCAAAGCAAATAATTGCAATCTAGAAGTAGAATATATTCTATAACTGCCATTCCAAATTTTGTTCCTCTCTCTTTTACCCTAAATAAATTTCCTATTCCCTATAGTTTGTTCAATTGTTTTCCTTTTTATTCTGTACATGTACAGAAAAGAAAAAAAATTAGTTAAATTAATCTCTAGGAGGAGCAATCTTAAAAAGTTAAAAACTTGAATGTACAAATGGGAAAGTAAACAATCACGCTACACATCACCAATGTGAGTCACAAATGTGTATTAAAAAATTTCATTCCTCTATCCTTCATTATGAGGGGGGGGGGGGGGGGGAAGACTAATTTTTATCAAACATGTCTTTATAAATGCTCATAATTTTGACTGCAACATGAAGATGAATAGATAAACAAACACAAGGAATTCATTCAGTATGAATAAATATATTATACACCAATATTAAATACAGCACAATTTCATTTGGTAGCAACTTTTCAACTGACCGACAGCAAGTTAAAAAATAACTTTCTAAAAGCATAAAATTCAATATTTTTATCATTAAAATAAGTTAAATTTTGCTCTGAATCAGAATGCCACTTCTTTTCAAATACACAGAAAAAATAATTATTGAACTGTTTTAAAAGTTTGGAAATTTATTTCTATTATGAATTTACTATAATGTTACCTTTTTAATAAAACAGGTTTTCAGTTTCTAAGGTACTCTTTTAAATAATATACTTACTACCCTACATACAACCCAGTGAAATGACTCTTTTCCCCCTTCAGAGCTAATTCCCACCATGTTTTCATTATTAAGTAATAAAATGGTATTTTTTTCCCATTCTTAAATAAAAAGGGCATACAACTGAATAATTTCCCATCAATCTTAAATTCCAAGAGTTCATTTTTATTAAAATTAGGTTTCTATTTACAAAATGCAAATTGTGAAGTTTAATATATATTCACATTCCATAAAATAAGAAATAACTGTATAGCTGGTATTGTACAAAATAACTGAAACACAAGTAACAACACAATAATAAGGATGTACGAAAATTTTAATTAAAATGTTGGAAATATTTCTTAAAATAATATTTCCTTATTCTCTATTTCTTTCTTGGAACCATTTTTTAATCTTAGCTTTCACTTCTTCATCTGGAACGACCATATCCATAGTCAGGGGACTTCGATTAAAAGGATCAGTCTGGTCACTGAAAAATATAAATAACAAAAATCTTATATATAATGCATGGACTGAGAATAATAAAATATAATGGAAATAATAAAATATAATTTCTTTTATAATTTATTCATAATATTTGTAAGGAGAATAATTCTTAATTACTTGACATATTTAATTTCTACATTTATACTTAAGAACTAACCCTCAGTTTTTAGAGCTGAACTCATTGCTATAAAAAAGGCACTTAGGGCTTTGGTGTCTGAAATTTCATCTGCAAACATTTAGATCCTGACTGATAGCCGCAGTGCTATACAATATCTGAGCAACTGGACCAAAGTTGGTGATAGAACATCTAAGTCAATATTTAAAGACCTTACGGAGCTTTCTCGGCAGAACAGGATTTACTTCCAGTGGGTTTCTTCACATATAGTCTCCATGGAAATGAGACCGCTGACAATCATGCAAAGGATGGTGTTTTTAGTCCATCAACCTCAGGTGTCGGCCTGACCTTCTTCGAAATATGCTCAAAAATAAAGGTATCAAACCAGAAATTATGGTTGACTCCTCTGTCCCACTCCTGGTATTCTGGGAAATCTCCTGGTGGTGCCTTCACAATTAAAGGAGACAGGGCAGTCCAGGTCACCATCGGTAGACTCATGAGTGGACATATCGGGAGCCTTACTTTTATCAATGGACAGAAAACTTTTCGAAGTTGCACTAAATATGCTTCATCGGCATCACCTGCCCACCTATTGAACTGCATGGGGCTGCTGCATGAGGCCCTTTTACTGTGCCTCTTCTCGTGTATGACTTTTTGAGTGTCCACGACCTCTTGGACTTGGTCTAGCCTGGTACAACAGTGTACAACAGTATTTTTATATATATATATATATATATATATATATATATATATATATATATATATATATGTGTATATATATATATTATATATATATATATGTGTATATATATATATATATATAAAACCCCATAAATAAATGGCAGTTCTTACAAAGGGGGTATGAAATTTCTCATTCTAAAGAGGTAATTGGAAAAATGGGCCCCGTAAGCTAAAGGTTAAGGTACTCAAACTTCATTTGTAAATTATATTTTTTTAAACATTATTAGGATAATGACAAAGATCTGTTATTTATCATATTCCATAATTCAAATTCCGGTTTTTAAAAGTATGACTAGCTTTTTAAGAGTGAAAAGTAACAAAATACCTTAGTAAATGACGAACAATAGTGGCACGATCTACAGTCACTCCAGATGATGGAAGTTTAACAGGTTCTTTCATTATTGTATTCATTATAGGATCAAAGAATTCTTCTGGTGCTTCAGAGGACATTTCATCATCTTGCTGCTGTTTTAAAGCTAACAACTACAAAAACAAATACAAATTTCAATTCTAAAAGTTTAAACATTTTAAATTTTCATACATTTTTGACTTTCTACATTTTTTTCTTCAAACTATGCTTACAGATAGTTCTTGAAATACCTTTCCTAAAATGGGAATTTAAGCTCTAAAGAATGAAGTTTATTTAAAATAAGTTTTTTAATTAAACAAAGAGAGTCCTTTTGATGCTAAATACATGCTTTACATCAACATTTTCATGATCTATTAATTTTTACAAAACAAGGAATATTTACAAAGTTGTCTAATTCAATTTAACAGTTACAAATATTTAGTTTGGATTAGTCCCAACGAATTTTCACTTCACAGAAAAGCATGTACTTTAATAATATAACTAATATATAAACTTACATGAACTTTATTAGCAATAACTTCAAGCTGAGATGTTAAGGCTCCATGCCCAATTTTATTTAGAACAGTTTGTGCAAGAGGAAATAAGTCTCTGTTGTAAGATCTTCCATCTCTTGATACAGCTGAGCAAAACATTTCAGCATAAGCATCTTCAGAAGCACCAAGGTTTTGATAAATTAAACAAATGTCTCTAACGAGCTCTTGTGGTTTGAATTCATATTCCTTCAAATCTTTCACTTTAAAATTTTTCTTCTGTGGGCCAACCTAAATGAGGATAAATTGTGTAGCATAAAACTAACTGTTTATGAGGAGTTTGATGATTGAAACACATATTGGGACAAATCAATCCAAAACTTATTATTTTAAATGTATTTCTGGAGAGCATTAAAATATGTTTGCAACATGTGAACAATAGACATTAAATTTCAACCATGGATGGACTTGGATACAAATTTGATATAAATTTCAAACAATACATAAGAAAAGGTTTTTTAACTCTTTTGCCCCTGAATATAAATATTGATAGTACCTATGTGTACCACTCAGGAGGAAAGGGTTAAGAACAAGACAAAGTCCTTATTGGCACTTTTTTATTATTCTATTTTTAAAGGAACAGCTGATTTACTGGATTATTATTAACTCAATTTATTGCTGGATGATGATTCTTAATGCTTAAATATCCTTTAACCATGGTTACTCATAAAATTTCAAATGTTCCCAACCACAACCTCAAATTTCAGTAAATTTTTTTGTGCAAGAGTTTAATATTTTTGAAATTTTCTGTATAAGGTCAATACTTTAAACAAAATATACCTAAAAAATTTTTTCCCAAGAAATTCTCCTTTTACAGTTATTTAGACATAGCAATATTTTTTAAAACTTCAGAAATTTTTTTTCAATGGACAAGTTTTTATTCAAATATTTATAAATCTATTATAATCTTAGTTTTAATAATAACCATTTTGAAGAGTTATAAACATATTTTAATGGAAAAGCAATTATTTGGTTCAGTGAAAAAACTTGAGTAATGACAAAATTTTAACTTAAAACAACAGCACATTTTAAACTGTTATTTCATTCACAGAATATTTAAGAAAGTGTTATTTTTTAAGGACAAAATAAAATATGAGCCATACTGATAAAATACAGCTTGTTATTCTTTATAGAAGAGGAGAATTAATATCAGTTCCTGAACTCCAGTTCTTGCCAAGCTATACATGGCAGTACTACATTCCAGTCCATTATCAATCCAACAACGACAGGATCTCTTACTCATTTATAATATTTTAAGACAGAAAAATTTGGCTATAATTACTTTGAGGTATATAAAAATTAATAAAATATTTTTAAAATTGGCATTTCTTTCTTATGAAAATGCATGTGCATTTTATTTTATTCATTTCCGAAGTAGTTGTAGCTCTCACACTGTTAGAAAGTTAGATTGAAATAATTTTATTTCTGGAGAGTTCTTAAAATAAAAAATAATAATTTTTTTTAAATACTCCCTTACAGTTCTTCCTTGAGTTATTAAAACTATTACATGAGTTAAGTTATTCAGATACCAAATAACAGTAGCTTTTACACTTATAAACTTATTCTGTCCAAAATATCAAGCTACTTTAATGAGGACTTTTTTTTTTTTTTTTCCAATGTGGAGACCTTGTCCTTAGACATTCGCCTATTATCACCACGGTATTGCTGGCCTCTTTATTATGGGGGCACCCTATAGGTAGCCCAACTTTGCTCCCTATGAACCAGTCCCATAATTTTGAGCCGGGTCAAGTGACAAGACCGGAAACACTTGACTCCGCACCTCCAGAGGTAATTTGAGAACTTGGAGGACATTACAGCCATTACAGATTTTTCGTGCACCAGCCGCAGTTGGTGTACGCGGCAGTGAATTTGTCAGCAACCAGCATCGAACCAGGGACATTCAGATCACTGGCTCGCTGCCTTTGCCAACTGCACCCCTTATTTAATCCTAAAATATTAAGGAACAAAAATGTCCAAATTAAAATTTCTTTTTAAATAAATACCTGAAAACTGTTAGACAAAATAAATAAAAATCTTACTAAATGCAATAAAAAGTAATTAAGCATTGCTGTAATTCTTTCTACTATGCTTGGATGACAGAAGATGGATTTGATTTCAGTTGTAAGCCACTGTAGAGTATGAATGGTTACATTACTCATGACATTATGGAATTTTGCTAAATTTCCCATATGTTGAAAATCCCCTTCTTGCTGCTGTTGCTGTTCCCAAGTTAGAGATGTCCAAGACCCACTATCTCTAGCTTGTTGAATTTCACGGAGCTGACTCATGCACTGTAATAGAAAAAAAGCAACTTTCAAAGCAAAAATAATTTTTTTAATCTTACTTCAAGTACTTTAGCACATATAATTCAAGTACTTGACATTTGCAAGCATTAATTTAGTGCTTAGTCACTCATATATTAAAAACATAGTCTATATATACTTTATTTATCAGCAAGAAATGCAGATGATGCTATGAAAATAGTACACATAAAACGTAACATGTTTAAAAATGTCATTCTATGAATGACATCAGTAATGAATTAAGATTACTGATGTACAGTAATGAATTAAGATTACTGATGTACAGTAATGAATTAAGATTACTGACTACTTAAGATTTACTCATTTATAATGTTTTAAGACAGAAAAATTTGGCTATAATTACTAATGTGATTCATAGAATGACAATTTTAAACATGTTACGTTTAAAAATTTCATGTAAATGACTAGTTTAAGCTAAATGTACTGCAAATGACTGGTTTAAGCCATTTATAATTACAAATAGCTTAAACCAGTCATTCTACAGCATTTTCCTCATTATACTTACTAAAATACATGCATGAAAATGTATAGTAACACAAGGACAATATATTTTAATTTTTTAAAACAGTTGAACATTTCAATTATAATATCTTAAGACTTGCTCTATAGAGGTATGGAAAATCTAAGATTATGTATTTATAGGTACTAAGATAATGCTTGGGGAAGACAAAGATAGCCTCTTAAATACACAGTAATTTTGTATAGTGGTTAAGGCCAGTTACTGGCCAACAGGTGAAACCCTTCACCAGACATTTAGAGCATGAGATGTGATTACCAGAAAGGATAAATTGCAAAAACAAAGAACAATCCCTTTTTAACGAATTGAAAAATCTACAAGAAGCATCCTGAATACTAGCATGGGTCATAACATCAGTTCCATCATACGATTAAATTATCTGATAAAATTATTTTCCCTGCCAACTCTGCTTTTTTATTATATCTTCTGGATAATTTTGCTATATTTCTAATGTTTTGAACTTTATAACTGACCTATCAATCCCATTTTCATCCCTTTCAAGAAAACCGTGTGCACTCAAATCACTTTTTTTCCCCCTTTTTATTTGATTCTGCTAGTTAAATCATTAAATTTATGCTGTTTTTACTTTATATCACCTGTTAATTTCAACTTTCTAAAATAACTTTTAGTTTTTCTTTCTGTATATCTTACTATTTTCTTGGTAGTTTTTGATATTTTCTTAGCCTCTATGTTCTGTTTGTTCATATCTTTTATTTAAACATTCCATGCGTATTTTCTCTAGTTTTACTCTTGTTTTGCATTCATGCTAGTAAGCAAGAAGCCCCTCCCAGATCTATTAACTTCTCCCCTGCATATTAAAGAGAAGGTTATTCATAACATCTGTGATTTGTTCAGTGAGATAATTACATATAATGCTATGAAAGCCTGATGAAGAGTTACACGTGTAAACCCTGAAACAAGTCAGCATTCCTAAAAACTAAATACTTCTATTTTCTGTTTATACATTGGTTACTTAAGAGTAACAATTTCAAATGAATCAGCATCCTGGAAATACTCTGTACATGTATATTATAAATAGATATTATTCAAATGCAGTATTTATTAACAGTGCCATTTGTGTATGCTAAAAGCAAGTGAAATGTCTAAGTAAACAGTTTATAAACTCTCTCCATTATCCCATTAACTGCACTACTTACATAACAACTAAATTTTTCCCCTAAAATTAATAAGTATCAATAAGTAACAGTTCAAGAATTTTATTAAATGCAAAGAATGAAAAATATATATTAATTAATTTTATAAGAGACATACACTAAAACTGAAAGAAATAGCTGTGGGTAAAATAATATTTTTCTTAAATTATAATATGCAACTGCTAAAAAAAAATAAGAGAATGAACATTTGTGGACTAGAATCTGCAACTTATATAGTGTATAATAACAACATACTCAATTACATTCACAGTAAAAAACTACAGTGAAAACTCGATCAATCCTTCCCTGAATCATCATTTTCCCGTATGTGTTGTTTATTTCATCCAGTCCTGATGATATTTCTCTGTTATGTTTCTACATCCATAGTTTTCCCACATTTGTCATTCAGTGCAATAGTCCCTTTAACCCTTAGACCGTTATGAAAGTGCTCAGCATGTTCATCAGTCTTTCTCCCAGCGTTACAGACATGCTGGACACAACCATCTGGATTTTCCAGTGTCTTGCATGTTACAAATGTGTTTGACGCGTTCTAAATAGATTTTTTCATTCATCAATAGATAGCAGCACTTAATAGCATTTGAATACAATTTCTCCTGATAAGTAGATTTTTAGGTGATTATTTTGAGAATACATGCAGTGTAAAATGGCGAAAATTTTGGGTTCTCGAAAGCTAAAGGCTATTCGAACTGACATTTCAAGTGATTCCGAGAGTGATTCAGATTTATTCAATGACAAAAGTGATGAAAAAACTACAGTGGACTAAGTGATGAATAGACTATATGGTGTAAAGTTTATGAAGTGGGTTTATACATATCACCTTGCTTTAAAATATATCATACTATAAGAAATTTATGAACAAAAAAATCTGTATATTATATAAATATATATATGTATTCTAAAAAATTTTGTTTCACTTATTTTTTGCCCCCCCCCCCCTCTTCCCTAAGAAAGGAAAAAAAAAACTACAACACTGGGGGAAGAACTGGAAGGCGAAACCTCAATGGTCTAAGGGTTAAAAATGATGGATCAAGATTCTACTGTATTTCAAATATATTCAAAAGCATCTTAAAACATTGTTCAAAATCCAGAAATTGATTTTTTTTATAAATATTAAAATAATTCATTATTTTAAACAAACTTTATTACATTTTTACCCTTTGAATGAAAAATCTAAACCATTACCTCCAGCTGATATAAATATAGAACATAGGTATAAAATTAAATTAACTCACAGACAAAGCTTCATCCAAAAGATAAATTGCATCATTAATCAATAAATTAATAAAATGGAGATATAAAGGAGGCTGGGGCGACTCAATGTTTTTCTCAGCATCGTCTGCTAATATCTATAACAAAAGAATGATGATTTGAGTTCAGAAGAAGAGCATATACATATTAAAAGCAAATGGCAATCAAAGAAGAAAATAAACAACCTTCATTTTTCTCCTGTGGACATCAAACTTCCATAAATAATCTAGCACCATAAACATAGGCCGTCTATACTGGAATTTCTGATCAAATTGTACACTTTGCCCAGTCATTTCTATGCTCACAAACACCATTAACACAGTAGGAATTAATTCATCAACAAACAAATGGGAGGTGAATAGCTTTTCTCTGAAAACACTAAACATAAAAAAGTTAAACATTTTGTAAAAATTAAAGTTATATATATATATACATTTACATAATTTTTATGAGCACAGGAAACTGATACAACAAATAAATAAAAAACAGGATAAAGTAAAAATACTTAAAATTATTTATAACCATTGAAAAAAAGTGCTTATGCTTCAAATAAATAAATAAACTAAAAATCTCAGTTTGAAAATCTGATAATCAAGTTAAAACAAAGCTCCTTATTTATCAAATATAATTTCATGATACAACTTACTAAAATAATGCACTGAAATAAAAATACTTAACATTTAATTTTCTGTTTTCTAACAATTTATACAGAAACAAAGTTTGAAAATTTTAGTGAACAAAAATAATTCCTTTCTTGCTTCTTTTTTATGAAAATAATGATATTTTTTTTATTTTTTTCAAAAATGCAACAATACTTTAATATTATCTAGCAGCAGGAACAGCAAATACCATTTACCACGGAATTATACATGAATATTTTTTTTTAATTTTTCCTTCTTTGTCCCAAGTTTATTATCTGTTTCTCATTGCTCGGTAGATTTAGACTACAGATTACCTTAACCCTACAATGCACGGCATTGCCATTTGGCTACAGAGAAAATTTTCTTCCTGAAAAAGGTAATCGAAAATAAATGTAATCAAAATTAACACACACAAGATCAAATAAGCAAATAAAAACTACTGTGAATTTGGTTTTAGATTTTAACTTTCGTTCAATACTTAGCTCTATTTTTAAGATTAACCCTTCAGCGGGTGTGCCCGTTTACAGAGTGCAACATTTTCATAATTTTGAATGGTTTGTTTTTACATGTAAGGTTTGAATGTTCTAAGCAGTTTCTATTTATAGCTACACCCTTTCTAATGCAGGTCTGATTTTCTGACCCTTGTATTCCTTTCAATTCATTGGTAGTTGTGATTTAACCGTGGTAAACCAACGATTATACTGGATCACAATACGAAAAAAGCAGAAGTTGATGTACTCGATCCAATGTGCAGCTATTACATGGTATCCCGTATACCACAAAGATGGACAATCTCATTGGTTTTTAGGTTTTTGGACATAATAGGAATCCATTTGCAAGTTGTCCTTCAATCCAATAAACTGGACAGTTTAGAAATAAGGCGATTCTATCTGCATTCTTTGGCCTTTAATTATAAATATATCTCAATAATATAAACATTTTATATCTTGTCATAAAATGCAGAATTATTATTTTCAATTTGAAAAAAAAAAGTTTATTACAAAAGGAATAATCAAGGTTGAAAGAGATGTTGCACTTTGCACCACGCACACTCGCTGGTGTTCCAAAAATTGGCACATCCACTGAAGGGTTAAAAAAAACTTTTTTTAACAAAGATTAAAAAATGCATTGTTGGGTTTAACAAAAATTACACAAGTTAGATATTAATACCATGTATCCCCACTATTCACATATACAAATTAGAACAAGAAAGAAATAACAGGTTTCCTACTTAGATCTTCATAAAAAAATTAGGACTTTAAAAGCAGTACAGATTAAGATTTTTCTAGAAAGGCTTTTCTTAAAATAAATTCTCATGTAAATTTCATATAAATAAATTTTTACAATAATTTGAGTTCATATTTAATGAGTAATCAAATATCAGTATAAAAGTGTTTATATAAAGGAAATTATGCAAAAATAATGTTCTAGGGGCCCATAAAACAATCATTTACAGTCAGAATGAATAATTCTCATTTGGAGATGTTTAAATTCAATTGATCATCAGTTTGGATGTGCAAACACCCATTAATCTAGTTAGATTCTTACAATAATCTTCAAACAATAAGATTTACCTTGAAATAAGAGTATTGGGTTCCTCATCTGCTCCAGGCATTAAGCATTCCAACATTTCAGCTAAATGGGCTCTTAAATGAGGATTCATTACTCTTTTCCGACTACCCATGAACATTAATACCAAAGTCATTAAATGATCCAAATCAGGCCCAACCATCTATTAAAAAAAAATACAGAAAGGATATTGAAAATATCTTAAAATATATTCAACATACATTTACAATATAAAAATACATATATTAAATAGTAATTTCTTTTCTTTTTTTCGTGAAAATAATAATAAAATTATAATTATAGTTATAAAATAAAAAAGATGTTAATACTAAGGAGAAATTTAAAAAACATTAAAACCATAAACAAGAAAAAAACCATAACAGATATTATAAAAGTTTTTAAAAAATTTATTCCATATATATTGCAGCAAATCTAAAAATTTTAGACTGCCCATCTTTATTTAAAATAGATCAAACCTCCTCTAAATCCTGTTGACCATGCATATCTTCTAATTATCAATGTGACAAGCCATTCGCATCAATGAATCTTCAAGCACAGCATTTATAGACATAAAAAATTCCCACACACAATCTTATTTAGGATGAACATACTGTTCAATCTATTCCCTTACTTTGATTTGTTCCCCTATTTCTCACATCTCCAGCTACTTCTACACAATCACTTGTTATCATAAGATGAAACAATTATAGTGAAAGCATTGATATATATCATACTAGCTGGGCTTCGCCCAGCTACGCTCAGGCCCGCAAGCCAGTCTGGAATTGAATTCTAACGGAACAGAATTAATCAAATACCCAAATCGAATCACTTGACACTCGAATCACAGTTCACTTGAATTTAAATTTTTTTTCACTTTTAATTGCCAAAAAATCCCCAAAAAATCAGTACATCTTCAAATGATCTATTTATGATTAAAAAGTTTGAATTAAAAGTATGAGAAATAGAAAAAGAATTAAAAATTAGACACACAGTGAAACATTTCTTTTCAGTGATTCCTTTTTTAGTAAGAATCATGCTGTGAATGAAACAATAACTTTGTTTACATCGTCAAAGATGGATGATCTCACAGGAGACGCCTCATTAGAATCCAAATAACTCATATAAAACTATTGAAGTAATAGATTGAGTGTATGCAGAAAAAATTATCAGCTTTTAAAGCTCTTCCCAAATATGTAACATTTATGTACCTTCATGAAAAAAGAATACATTGATTTCGACATTTTCAAACATGGAAGAATTTCATAACGGATGCCATACCGGAAACATTTTACCCAGAATTGTTCCTCCGACTGACAAAGTCTTTCTTTTATTTATATGGATAAAAATGAGAAATTAGCAAATTCTCTCCTGCCACAAAACCATTAATAGCAGGAAATAATTCTATATTTAATCTATTCGAATATGCACTGCTACAGGTGGATAATGATCTTTAAATTCATTCATTGAATTGAACAACTAAGCGAACACAAAACTTTCCAGCCAGTAAACATGAACAATGTTCTTTATACATATTAAAGGTTCACTATGTTTACTACAAAATAGCACAATAACAATACACTTGATATTGAAATATTACATAATGCCAAACACATCAAAATATATAAAGTTTATATATGAGGCAGTGAAAGGCAAAGTGTTGTAAGTTAGTAAGTCAAGTGGTGCAAGTCCAAAGCGTTTTACTGTAAAAACTACAAAAAATTCCTCTATAAATTGAACAAATTATAATTCCTAATAATTATAATAATATTGCAAATAATAATTATTTGCAATTCCACTATAAATTGAACATGGAGATTACATTTTTGCCCTGAAATGATAAAAGTTGAAAAAGTGACTTACACCACTTTGCCATTCACCGCCTCATTTGTATATATGAAGAACTACTTAAATGTGAACTCTTGAATGCTTAAAATGGTCAGTAAAGATAATATTAAGTCAGTATAGTTGAACTAAATGAATTATAGTTAACATAAGTTAATATAGTTAATATTATTACAGTCAGTATAGTCCATAATTAATAAAGTGTGATTTTAGAGCATGCTCGTGTTATTTGATAGTTCATTATCAGGTGTTATCTAAGGCTTAATTATTCATTAAAAAATACCAAATTTGCTTTTATTTTTCTCCTCATTTGGATTGAATAAAAATAAAATAAGTTAAAACTTTCTTCATACTTGTCTAACTTCTCTATTAATGAACACCAAATAACAAAATAAAGCTAATTTAAAAAATCAGCCAACCAACATGCACGAATGAATATTTTTAAATGACTTTACAGTAAGCAACATATATCACTGGATCCCATTGCCCTCCTGATTAGAAAAGGAAGCTATGTATTAAATATATATGTTAAATGTGTTATAATTATAAAAAAGATTTAAACAGTACATTGGAAAAACCTTACGATTTTAATTAAAATTTCATATATAATTTAAACTTGCAAGTATTAAGAACTCAGTATTTTATCAAATTCAAAATTAATGAGCAAGTTGAATATTATAAAAATGTACAAATAATTAAAAAAATTACATAACTGTAATTAAAGCATGCAAAAATTAGCTAATATTATACATGTTTTAAAAATGCACATATGCTATGAAGGACTAAAGAGAGTTAACACAATCTGTCATAACAAAATTACATACCTCAAATGATTTTGAACTAAAACGTTTCACAACAATGGAACAATCAATGATATTTTCCAGGACAAATTCAGGAATATATGATAAGCTACATGATGTCTCATCTATAGGAGGATACTTTAAAGTTTTGAAAACATTTAAGGCATTATCAGTAGAGTTGTTTACAAGCCAGGTTGCAGTGGCTATGTGAAATTTCAGCAACAAATCTAAAGTCTCTGGCACAATTAATGCAGTACGATATGTTAAAAATTTTGAAACACCTAGAAAAAGAATTATTGTGTTACATATATCAAGTATTAATTAACATTAAAAGTTATAATTTCTAATCTGAACAGGTGTTTTTACACTGTCAAAAATAGATAAAATTTTATAAATCAATATCTTTAAGAACAAAACATTTCAACTTTGAATTAAATGTTATAATTACAGAAAAAAATTACATATAAATTCATGCAAAATATTACACAGCCAAGTATGCTTTTGTATTATTAATGTAATCATATATAGCAGGCTATTAATCTGTTTTATGCATGCAATATATACGAGGCAGTGGTATGGCAAATATTCTGTTTATTACAAGTCAATAAACAGAAGAATTATAACTTTTTTCACAGACTTTGGAGCACATCACTGCAGTAGTATATGTTTTACAATATACAGTATGCTTAAAAGAATTTAAAAAATATGTTCCTTCAAAGGTTCCTCTTGTCAAATTTTAGAGCTCCTGTTCTGCACAGAAACTTAATGAGTGCATGCCATACTGCAGGTATGAAAGAAGAAACTATACTTCCCTCAAGTAACCAAGCTTGATACTAACATTAATTAAAAAACTATTCTTTTTTCAGAATTTCTATTTTCCAAGGCACTTCATCAATAATCTCTAATCTCTAACTAAAAATGGAGAGAAGTATTTAACATTTTGTAGAATTCTAAGACATTTGGGTAAAAGGGTGAAATTGTCAATATTATATACTTTCAACATAGTTTTATATTAAGTCAAATTTTGACCTTCCACTTTTAATGATATGCATTGATTTCTGTATTATCATTATAGCATGGAAATAAACATTCTATTAAGTAAGGCACTAGTTAAAACCTTAGCTAGAAGAAGCCTATAGGCTACTTTTTTTTTAAAAAACTGCAGGTCAATCAGGTATTAATATCAAATCCTTAACAACATGAAAAAAATTAGCTATGTTCACCAATAAAAGTATGACAATTCAATATTCAATAAATCATAATTTAAAAGAGGCTACATATGTTCTATATAAATACTAAAATAAATTACGTAAAGCAAAGTTGTTTTAACCTTCACTAAACATTAAAAGGGTATAATTCATACAATTAACATTGGTTGGTTGGTTATACCCAAGGGCTAATTAGACAAGGACCTACAGTTTAAAACCACTTCTGAAAGGCTGAAAACATATATGTCAGAAGTGAGACTGAAACCCACAGGCTCTACAACAAACATAGAAATAAAATATTGCCCAAAAACTCCAAAATGAAAAAAAAATAATAATAATAAAATAATTTTTTTAAAAACTGACTTCATTCACAGTTAAGGTGCCTTACTAATCATTGGTTACTATTTACCTATAAATATCTCCAACATAATTCATTAATTCAGCTAAATTATCAAATTCAAATTTAAACTGTTTAGTACAATGTGATTATCTTATGGATAATCGAGGAACTGTGGCATCTAGATTGTCCATTCAGTCTTTCAAAATCTTTCAGACCACAATACTCAACACTTACCTTTTTCCATATTCTCTTTTATTCTCTGTGCAATATCAGAAGATTCAACTCCTTGCACTCTAGCATTTTCATACAGTCTTTGTATGCGAACCAGTTCTTGATTCAATTTCCCCATTTTCTCATGAATAACATGAAATCCCAACCTCAGAGCATAGTGAGTTGCAAAGAAACATTCAGTTGTGAAATTGAACTTATTATTCTGCTCAGTTGACATAGGTTCATCTCTGGGTAAAAGGCATGTTTCAGATGATATACCTGTAATTAATTTCTACATGATGAATAAGAAAAACACACCAAACAATAGAAAAAGATATAACACTACATTCTGATCAATGTAAACTTGTGAAAAAAAGTTGGAAAGGGGTAACACACACACACACACACACACACACACACACATATATATATATATATATATATATATATATATATATATATATATATATATATATATATATATATAATGCTAAAAGCATAAACTATAACTAACTATATTAATTAGCGTTAAACGGTAATTTACTATTAGAAATTCTAGCTTTTTCCATTCAGGAAGTACGTTGTTTTTCACAATGGAGATTTCATGGTCATAGATAATTAATTGCTCACACGCGCTCGGACTGATATAATCTCGAACAGTCAAAGGCACGTGATGGCTTGACTCATGATGCTTTGCCCACTTTTGCATAACGTGCAAAAAAAGTACAAAGCATTAGCTTAGAGATTATTTTTCGGAGAGGTAGACCGCACCTGTCAGGAGCTTGAGATGATGGGAAATAGCATCTTAGCAGATTGATTTTAATTTAACTAGTGTTAATAAAGACTCGGTTGTAATTTCAGTATTTGTTATTTCACAGGCCTACTTTGTTGACTGCTTTTAGATGAATTAATTAGATAATGGGTATGAAGTGTAAGCACCCTGTCATAGTTAAAAATGTAACAACATTTTTCTAACACTTTAAGAGTTTCAGACTTTCTCCATCACCTATCTGCTTGAAAAACTTTTCATACAGATTACCCACCTCTAGTTTAAGATTCAAAAGCATCAAAAACTGACAGTCTCAGTCTCATATGTTTTGCCATCAAACGGTAAGATGGAACAATCAATCTCAAAGGTCTTTCAAGCTGAATAGAAAATTGAAAAATCTGGGTGACAGGGATTAAGGAGACAAACATGCCTATTGCCCTAGTTTGGAACATGCTTCCTAATCTTAGAATTAGCTTTAAACCTAAAGCACTTAAAAGATAAAACAAAACTCCTACAAAAGACTTTATATTTCACCTAGCAATCAGTTTAGAAGCAAATAATTTAACTATATTGAATGAAAATTACAGCACAGATGCTCTTAATCCAGCAATTCTTCTCTTTTAAATTATCAAAAATTATTGTAAATATTTCATAAAATATAAGGATAGATGATATAGTCTTTAAGAGCAAATTAAAAAAATTAAAAATTGTGGCAGTTTACAGCATATTATAGTGATTTCTATAAACCTCTCTATGGCTGAATATATATATTTTTTGACTACATATAAGCTACAAGTAATAACAAACTTACAATTACATATAAGTTTATTATTATTATTATTTCTCCCAAAGCACAATAAGCATGCTATATTTTAAAATATCCTACTGTAAAAATTTCCTTCAGACATGGTGCACTCATTATAAGCAATAATAAAAATTAGATCACTTTTATTATGTATATTATAATATAACTTAATATTTTCCATACAAAATTGTAATACTAAACTCAAAAAGTAGAAAAAAGTTAATCATCTATATATATAAAACAGTTCCGTAACTGACTCATTCATTCACTGACTGACTGACTGACATACAACGCACAGACCAAACCGCTGGACCTAAAGGGCTGAAATTTTGCATGGTGATTCTTCTAATAGTGTAAGGGTGCACTAAGAAAGATTTTTCAAAAATTCTTCTTAGATTTTTTTAAACTAAATTTTTAAACTTTTTTTACGTTTACATTTAAAATAATACATTGAGGGTTATAAAATTTATATCACGAGAAAGATCATAAAAATTCCTTCAAAATGAAATTTTTTTCGAATTTTTACCTCCATTTCCTGATTTTTGGTGAATTTTTAAAGATTAATTTTTAGAATTTAATTTATTAAATGCTGATCACGTGATTCCTTTTTCTGGTACTTTCAATAAATTTATCGTCACGTGCGTAACAACTAAATAGACAAAAAAATATTTTTTTCTTGCTATTGCGGCAGACGATTGGACATTATTTTGTCTATAAAAATATCCCTTACGATATTTTTAAATATATATATATATATATTTTCTACATCAATTGTATATATTGATCATCGTATTTATTATAAATATAGATATATACATATATATAAATTTCTTTGTTTTGGCATTAATTGCATACATTGACCGCTGTATTTAATTTGAATGTACTCCGTAGTGAAGTGTGGGTTTTCAGCTAGTTCTCCATATTTATGATAAAAATACACAGAGATATTGATGCAGATGCATTTTAAAGTTTGGACTTTTTTAAGAGTGACAACAAAAAAAATCAGCTTAAATAGTTTCAAAAAGTTCACAATTAGAATAAGTTCTCATTATTTCCAAAGCCTTTTTTCTAATATTCTTAAGTATAATTCAAAGTAACAGTAATATTACACAAAGGATAAAAGCTTTCAACAGTATAAGCTATTTAAAAAAACAATCCTATTTATGAAAGGCCATACTGGTAAATACTGAGTGCATGCCTTTTATTTATTTATTTATTTATTTTCTAATTCTGTGGTTTAGAATATTGATTTTGAAAATTACTTAAAAAGAGGTGGAGTTATAAAAGCTTTCAACAATATAAGCTATTTAAGAAAACAATCCTATTTCTGAAAGGGGATACTGGTAAATTCTGAGAGTGCATGCCTTTTATTTATTTATTTATTTTCCAATTCTGTGGTTTAGAATATTGTTTTTGAAAATTACTTAAAAAGAGGTGGAGTTATAAAAGCTTTCAACAATATAAGCTATTTAAGAAAACAATCCTATTTTTGAAAGGGGATACTGATAAATTCTGTGAGTGCATGCCTTTTATTTATTTTCCAATTCTGTGGTTCAGAATATTGCTTTTGAAAATTACTTAAAAAGTTGTGGAGTTATGAACAATTCTCACTTCTTACCTCCATGCTCTTTTGTACATGTATTTCTTATACATTAATACGTACTTAGATGTTCTGTGAAATATTTTGTTCTAACAATAAACAGGGCAATCAGTTATTTCTAGCTTTTGTTCTATTAGCTCTTTTTAACAGAACTTGCATACATAGCATGTTTTCTTTAATATTTATTTTTGTAAACAGCATTTATAATAGAAGGCAGTTCCCCACACATTTGTATTCGATTTTTTAAAAACAAGATTAAAAGTGAAATGACAAATCACATAAAATAAATAACAGTAAAACAGACATTTATAAAACTATAATACATTACTTTTTATATGAACTCCATTTCTATTTGATTCAGTTGAAAGAGGTGATATACAGTATAAAGGATCAACTTTAAACAATTTAGGTGAGCAAGGCTCAGCAAATGGTTTGCATAAAAGCAAAAGGACAGCTGTTAGATTAATAAAAAATCCATCTGAAGCATGCAGCGAGGAATAAATTTCAGGATGTTCACTACTTCCAATTTTCTCACGTCCTATTAAATATTCAAAATAACAATCAAGAAAAATTTCAAAATGGCAGTACAAAAAATCAGTTTTACACTTAACAAGATAAACTCTTAATATATTTTAATTCAAAATACTTCTAAAATTAAACATAGAATGAACATGAAGAATTTTTTTCAAAAAACTGTTAGAGGAAATAGAATGGATTTTTATATAAAGTTATTTATTGGCAATTATTTTTACTTTAATTCAGTATTACATTTAAGGTGACTGCCTACATTGAAAATGTAGGCAGTGATTGAAAATGACTATTTTGGTCAATTTTCTTTTTTGCAGGAATCATGTAATTCAACTTTTTCTCTTTTCAAAACTGCTTTGATTTTTCATTCTACATCAATTAGAAGCAGAGTTATAGCTATTTTTAAAAACATCATCTGCTACAAAATTGAAGTGACAAACAACTTTAAATGCGTTTTTCTCAGAATTATGCTTTTTAGCACAAATCTCTTCCGTTATCATGATATCTCACACAATAATGCATATAATTTGATAAAATTTTCAGGAAATGTTTTAGATGCTATTGTTATTGAAATGACGTACAATAATTGATGTATAATAAATAGTTTTTTTAATTTGGGGTTGTTTTTATAAGGAAAGGAATGACGAATCGGGGAAAATTTTCATATTGGAACATAAAATTGTCTGTATTATTTTTGCATTTTAAAATTTCTCTTAGATTGTGGGTCATTTTTAAGATAACTGTCATATGTATCATGTGTGAGAAGGAAATTAAAATAGTAGCATTAGAATTTTGTGCAAAGTGATAGGCCATTTTAGCTAAATTTCTTTAAAATTTACTTTAAATTGACCAATTTATAAAAAAGTATGGTATTTACAGGTAAGTTTTTGTTCATTTATTAATTTTTAAGTGCTATTTTACCATGAAAGATTAAGAAAATCCTTAAAAAATTGATTTTTTTTTTTTAATTGGCTCCAAACGTAGGCAGTCACCTTAAAATCAATTTAACCACTATAAACATTTTGTCACCTTAAAAGCAGAACAGATTTTTACACAAGCAAAATAAATATGTTTAAATATCTTTAACTGAATTTTGATACATCAAACAATGAATAAAATCAATAGATTTTACATTAAAACATTTCAAAATCAATTTCTCACCTGCATTGGCATCTAAGCAATTTCCTAGCCACTGTAACAACATTTCTCTAGTGTCCAGTGATTTGCGAAGAATTATATTAAACAATCTGTGCATATTTTTTGCTATAGTAGACAGAGGCTGTGATAAAATAAATAAGTGTATCAGACAAAAAAGTAACCCTATGAATGTTAATAAAAAATGTAGTGGCTAATTCAGTAATTAAAATTATAATAGAACAAAATACTGTAAAAAAAGTCCTTCATAAAACATGCATTTACAATTTCAAATAATTTTTTTTGCATATACATATATATAACATGAGATTCTAATAAAATTATGAGTATATAACTACTAAGGAGAAATGTATTATATCATCAGTAGTGTTGAAATAAGCAAACTTTAGCAATATATTAATAAGTTAAATTATTTTAAGAATAAATACATAACTTATTCATATATGAATAAGGATAATATTAATACAATAGATGTCAATAAAGAGGTGAAGCTCCAATAATGTTTTGAGAGAAATGTGGCTTACTTGCTATATTGAGTAAAGAAAGTCAACTATCAGATTGAGCATTTCAATAGGAACTATAAAAATTAAAGGGGTCTATATTTGGTAAATACAAAGCTGTCTTAAACATATATAAAAAGTTAAGAGAAGCTTCATTAATTGAATAATGTCAGTTAAGCAATACAAAAAGAACAACACGAGAATCAATGACATTTTAAAATTATTTAACTGTATTTTAATTTTTTTTTCCCAGTTGTATAGATATAATAGAATTTTAGTTAATGTAATGAAAGTGTGATATATTTTTTAGCTAACAACAATTAAAACCATCATAATAAATTAGTATGTGAAACAACAAAATTTTAATAAAAAAACAAACAAAATACCACGATCAGCATTAAATTGTTAACTGTAATTTCATTATTTATTGAAAAACTAAAAACAAATTTCTGTGTTTATAGGTGTTAGTTACATAAATGTAATTTAATGAAATATTAAATGAACTGTTATACATACTTTAAATAACTCTCATGCTTAAAAGCCCTATTAACTATGCTTGTAAAAATAACAACCATGTTAAATATTTACATTACATGACACAAATATAAATACCAAGCTTAAACGCTCTTGTGTCACATCATGATAATGAGATGGATATCTGGATGGTTCTTGGAAAAATTCAAATTGCTCTACTTCAGACCTTGGAAGGCATGAGACACTCAAAGGAAGTCCTAATAAGCTATTTTGATATGCCTTCCCATTTTTTATTTCAGTAGGCATACTGTGTTTTATGAGAGCCTACAAAAAAATTATAATACAGAAATTAGTGATCATAAAATTTCAGTTTTTGTAATGCTATAATACATGAAAATTATTTCACTTTACAAGATACTGTTTTAAATCCTTTGATACTAAACCAGTGTCCTTTAAAAAAAGAAAAAAAAGAGAAAAAAAAAAAAAGCACCCTTTACTTTTCATTTTGATTTCTAGAGCCATTAATATATGGTATGAGAATTGTGGTGCTAGGTGAAAACAGCATTAAGAATTTACACTTACAATTAGAATAACAATTTTATGTAAATATACATACAAATATATATCACAACTATCCAATCTGGTGTTCAATCTGCTAATAGCAGACACATTAACAAGTTTTAAGAAATAAGTAAAAAGAAAAGTATGTTTTCAGCTAGTTAGGTCTTCTACAATATTACAAAAACAACAGAACCACAAATACTGCTTAAAAACAAGCAGACAAATTTAATATTTTTATTTCATGAGATAAATACCATTAAGCAGACTAAATTAAAGCTAATAAACATTATGCTTGAAGCTATTCTAGTACATATTAACAAATTACAAACAAGGGCTTGAGCAATAAGTTTCATGTGAATCACATATCATAACACTGAAGTTACTTATTCATATAAAAGTAATTTTACATGAAGTTCCAAAAATTACCTAATTTTCTTGCAAAGTAATAAAATTACATAATTTTACAACTAATACTTTATCCTAGTTAAATTAAAGTTCTTTATCCATGATTATTTTAAATTGATGAAAGAAAGTTAATTTTAAGAGTACTTTTTTTTTTTTTGACATCAATAAATTTGTGGGACAAAAAGTAAATATTTTTGCAGTTCAATAACCTATCCTTCAAACAGGATGTTCTCATTTACTAAGATAAATCAATTGTTAAAGACTTGAAAAAAAAACTTTAAAACCCCTAAATTTTACTGATTAATGAGAGATCATTTAAAACCCCACAAAATATTAAAGCTTAATAAACAAAATTCAATAAATTCATAATCCCCAAAAAGCAATTAAAAAGATGCTTTAAAAGTTTACTGAAAGAGGATGTCAAGTTTAAAAGCACACACCTTTATTAAAATTAAACATTTCCTCATTACATTAAATTATCAAAAGATTAATTCATTGGAAAAATACCCAGCAAAAAATTAACTATTTTGTTATGTAATGACCAGGATATTGAAGGAAAATATTTCAAAATGCAAAATCAAAAATATTACAAAAAAAATTGGCAAAATTCCTAAAACCAAATTAACATAAAAAGGTTTTTGTAAATGATTTTGTGACCTACTCTCTGTAAAACCATACTTAAAAATCAGTCCCCAAAACTCTGTGCATGACCATAGTACAATAAGATAAATTACATAAATGTAATTCAGAATGAAAAAGTACTATACACTAAAGTCAAATTCAATGTTACTATGGAATATGTTACACAGAAATCAAGTGATAACACTTTAATTTGTTAAATGACAGCAAAATTTTTATGAGACATTAAATGTGAAATCAGTAAACATGAAGTTATTTATAAACAATTAAACAGTGGACTACAAATAAAATTAGAAAGCCATTAAGATCCATTTATGATACAAGCAAACTACTTGATTTCATTCACTGCAGTTGATTTTAAAATTAAAAAGATTTAACACAACATCCTGAACCACTGCATAAAAAGGGGGATGAGAGAAAATGAGAAAATATAGTATGAAAAGAAATTGAGAAACAATAGTAACTAACCTTAACTAGATTTTCAGATCCCATAAAATAGTTGAAAATATCAATATACAGAAAGAGATTTCTATCTGAAACTGATATCTTCGTGAATTTTTCTTGCAAGAAATTAAAGGAACCTTTCAATGCTGTAGCAAGATCTGCATTTTCAACATCAGTGATTGAAGATGCAACATCAATTAAAAACTGTGAAAGTACATCACAATGACCTAAAATGAAAATACTCTAAATGTCTAGGACATTACTACCAGTTATTTACATAGTTTTATATTTAAACATAAAACTTTTCCATATCTTTATACAAACAAACAAACACACATACACACACACACACACACATATATATATATATATATATATATATATATATATATATATATATATATATATATATATATATATCAGTCAAATAATTTTTAAAGAATTCATGCTAGAAAAACCTAACACACACCTGTTAAAAGAGTAGATTTTCAAGAAGTAAAATTAAACAAAAGAAAAATAAAATGTTTACTTTTGTGGTTTTTATTTACTGAACAAAATGTCCTAAAAGAAAAATAGAAAGGGATGGAAAGCAAAGTAGTGAGTACCTGTTTGATCATGGTAATGTAAAAGAAGTTTCATTAAATCTTCTGACAATTTTGCATCAGGAAACATTTCAGGGTTACAAAGTGCTGAAGCTGTCTGATTTACAATTACATGATGAGCAGTTGCCAAGGGTCCAATCTACAAAGTAAATGGCATAAAATCATTTTCACAATAGTAATATGTCTTTAAAAGACTAAAAAATTTACAAGGAGAAAAATGATAAAATAGTATTGGTACAATCTATAACGTACAAACTACAGAACACCAGAGCACTTTTACTTTTAAAAAAAAATTAATATTCTATTCAAAAGATAAAAATTTAGGCCTTTTAAAGATTATCAACCTATCTATATCTCTGTTGTTGTTTCCAATTCCCCTGGTATAGGAAAGCCTACACCAAGTCCAAAAGACCCCGCCGCAAAAGAGAATCACAGACAATATCCTGCTCAACTGACAGCTGTCTCAAAGAGACACCCATACATTCTAAGAGGTGAGCAGAAGCAGGAAGGGAGCAAGGACAAACAGAAAAAGATTTCTCCCCCTCACAAATTTCATACTACGGAGGTATCCGCTTCTAAGTTGCACCATGGCCGTCTGGAGAGATCTAGGAACTCCTGTACTACAGAGAGAGGCCTGGGCACTTTGCGGCATACCAGTGGTAAACAGAGGGAGTGCACCAAGATGAATTTATTCTAATTTTGCGAAGGGAATGAATTTCTGAAGAAAAGAGAGAATGAGAAAATGAGAAATATAGTATGAAATTAAGCACAGTAGTGCTTAAAAGGCTACACATTCCATTATATAGTGCTTTGCATTTTATCTATATCTCTTTATATATCATTTTTTTATATAAAACTGCTATATAAATAATTTAATTTTTCAGAATGTGTACATGAGAGATTTTTTTAGCAAACACACTATGGGAATAGCAGTGTTGCCAACCTCTACGAAGTGCCTCCTCCTAGCGCCATCTCGAAATCCCCCTGTGCCCCCCTAACACCAACTTGAGATCCCCCTAGACCTTCCTAAAAGAAATTCTGTTTCCAAATAGGCATCCTGTTTGAGAGATAAATTTAAATAAATAGAAAATACACACTTACATAATGAAATGGAGGTTTATTTACATTTGACATATACATGGAACTTATAATCTAATAAAAAAAACACGTCTCGATTGTACAAAATATTAAAAAATGTTCCCCCCCATAAAATGCCCCTAAAAACACCCCTTTTCATCTAACTTACCCCCAAATTTAGGGGGGAAACCCCCAAGTTGGCAACACTGGGGAATAGGTATACAGATAATTTGAATTTTGAAAGATTTTTCCCCACGATACAATCTAATTTTTTTTAAATCTTAATTTCCTATAAACATGTCTGACTCTGACAATTTTTGAAATAGAACATCTAAACGTCAATCATAAAAATGAAAATAAAATGCTAAAGAAAATTTTGAATACAGCTATGTTCAACTTAGTGTGTTATGTCATACAAGATTGATATTATTCCACATTAATCATTTACATTTATATTAATATTTATATATTTACATTATTTACTACATTATCAAATTAAAAAAAACCAAGTACAACTATTGATTTCCTTGATGCTCATGGAAGCAAAATGTAATGGGGTTATAAAATGTGATTTATTGTGAGCCATGAAATGAATATGTCTGGAAGAGTACAGACAAGTAGCACACAATGCCATTGAGATCCACTCTTTAATAACATTACATTTTTATATTTTTCACATTTTAACATTAAATATGATACTGATAAGACTATATTCAGATGTAGCAAGTTCAAAGATCCCCCTGACCACAAGCTCATTATTGACCTTGCCACTCTAAACCTTTTTTAATGTTTCTTTAAATCCTCTGCATAATATTTCTTTATATGGTTCCATAATAGTCTTGCATTTCAATTAATTTTAAATATTTTAAAGTTTTAATGAAAAACTTTGCAGTTAGCAAGCTCAGAAGTTTATGAATCTAAATTATTAAAAATTACAATTAGATGTTTCACCTCCAAAGCCATATATTAATTTTCTCCCTTTACAGATAAACCTAGAAAACTAACATTAAGATGTTAGAGTGAGCATTTTTTAAAATAAAAGTTAAAGAGGAATGGGATGGAATCATTATATAGAGCACAACTGTTATTTTTAAATATCACCTTTACATACATATTAAAGTTACTGTGATAGATTTTTTTAAACTGTAAAACAGGTGTAAATTAGACAAAATAGCATAATACAAACATGCATATAAATCATAAACTAGATATAACTATAACATGTTTATTATAGTGTGCTTAATAAATACAGATATTAAGGATTTACTCTTCAAAAAAAAAGTATTAAAACAGTATCTTAAAACCTTAAAAAGCAATATTCTTAAATATCATGTACTCATTTTTATATCTTTACATACATTATTCAGAACAAAATTAAATATAAACAAATTCAAAATTGTTAAAGTGAGAAATTTACCTTGTACTACAGTTGATTAACATGTAATTGCTCTAGGAAAATAACAGCAAAAATGTTGAATTCAATCAAAAAGGAGTTAACAATGAAATAAATACTGATTTATAATCTACCTCCCTTAAAATTTTATCAAGCAGCATTAATATCTGTCTATAGCCACAAAAAATATATATATAACATCTCATGATAAAAATCTCTGCACTATTTTTAGATTTTAAATCATTCGTACAATTGCAACCTATCTTTTACACCAGCTTACATACTTGAATAATACTTGTGTATATATATATATATATAATGATATGAAAAGGTGTCACATTGTGTAGATTACATTAAGCAATGATTTTAATTTATAAATGTTAAAATTTTATACAATTTCTTTATATATTTTATAAAATGAAACAATTTTTAAACTGTTTGTTAAAACTAAATAAATTTGTGATAGAATCTAGCAAAATTTTCATTTAAAGTAAAATCTCAGGAAAAATAAGGGGTGGGTGATGGAGGGCATGGCAAATTGTTAAATAAATCAGAGAACTTGCATTAGTTCTTTGAAAAACAGGGCCAGTCACTGTGTTTCTCTGAAAATTTCCAGATGAAGCACTCCATAAATTTTAACTTTGTTCTGAACAATAAAGAAATATTGAAATCTCTAAATTATAAAATTTTAGAATTTTAAAACATTTAACAAGCAAATTATATACAAACTACATAAACAGAGAGAGAGAGAGAAAAAATCATTTATATTCTCAGAAAGTTGACATATTTAAAACAATTTGTAATAAAAATCAAACCTTATAATCAGTGTACTGCTTTAAGCGGTGATATGACTGATAGAGGTAGAAAATCACTCTTTTTTCACAAGCAATTTTGTCATCATCATCCATATTTTTTCGGTGAACTATGTGTTGGGATGGATCACCCAACAATAAACGTTCAAAGACAGCCTATTAAGTTTAAAAATATATGCAAATAAACAAAAAGAAAAAAATTTATGTCAGAAAAATACATAATTATATTTTTTATTGAACTAGAATAGATATAAAAACAATCAGTTTACATGATATAACTGTATTGTTATTATCACTTAGAACAATTACAAACATCTAAAAAATAAAAATATTTGGGAAAATACAATACATTAATTTGCAAAGAGTGAAAATTGTAGGCCAACCTGTTTGGATGAATAAAAATCACCTATCACGGAAAATATTTTTAAATCTTACTAGGTCACCAAACATACATATTACAATGAATTCAGTCCATCAGGAACTTTAAATATCAATATAAGAGAGATTTTAAAACAAAAATCAAGCATAATATGAATCCTACATAATTTCAATGCAGATTTAAAATCAAACTTCACTTATATCTGATGTTTCATTCATACTCAAAAAGTAAATAGTTTCTATTATAAATGCTAATGCACAATTTTTAATATTATGCTCTTAATATATACACATAATTTTGTTTGCATGAATACTTTATTTTTCCTCTAACAAAAGTTTACTATAAGAATGCATTATTTGTAACAGAAAAACTATCCAAAATATTCTGGCCATTGATTACTTATCTTAAAGTTGAATTTTTTTTAAACTGAGAAATTAGAAAATTCATATTGATTGAATTCCCAAGCATTTGAGATTTTAAAAGTTCTATTATTTATCATAAAAATTATAAAATGAAATTAAAAAAGCAAGAATAAAAATTAAGCTAATTGAATATAGAATTGAAACTGTTTTCACACTGCTACTTCACTCTAAAAATCTATAAAAATTAAGCAAATATTTCTTACAATAAATACTTAATATCCAAACTAGAAACTTGTATTGTTAAGCCCAAAGACAAATTATAAAAACATAAAATTTTCTTATAATGCCATCTCTTATATCTTCTTTCAGTAAATATTTGATCAAAAAAATCTAAGTTTACTGCAATATGTTTTAGCTATAAGTAAATGTCGAGGTTGTAAATAGTATAAATATCAGCGTTATCAAAGTTAATCATAGATAAATGATAAATAATTTATGTTTTTGGAAAAGAGAAATTCAACATGAAAAATTTTAAGAACCTTTATTAGTAACATAATATAAATTTCATTTTTCCCTATGATTATAGCTAGTCAGAAATAAAGAAGTGTTTTAAAAATAATATACTTTTTTGGCTAAATAAATAAACAATACACAAACTCAGGTACAGAGGTAATGATTTAGTTTCTTTTTAATAAGTAAACATTTTAAAATTTTTAATATTAGTTATGTGTTTTTAAAGAAAAGGTAGATAAAATATCCAACATGGAACAATCACAGTAAAAAAGAAAAAATGAAATCATACTCGATCAATGCAGGTTTCATCTAATTCTGTCTGATAGCGTAGAGCAACATGTACTTCATTTAAAAATATTAAGGATGCTGGTCCATTTTTGTTACAGCATGATTCTAAAAGAAATTAATCAAACAGTATTACATAATAAAATAAAGTAACTTTCTTAAAATAACTCATGAAAATTATTACACATAGTTACAAATAATAAAAATAAATTTTAAAATTAAAATTCTTACTACAACATACAATACATCTATTACTAAAATTAAACAAATTATAACACATAAAAATGAATATTATCACGTATTTAGGGGAAATGCAGAGAAGTAATAAAAATATCAATATCCTAATTAAATAATAATTTGTGCACAGTTATGATAAAATAAATGATTTTAAAAAATGAAACAGAATACTATAAATTTTTAAAAATTCACAAGAGGGAAATCACAAATACACAAAATGTGAATCATTATAAAATCTTAAGGAGCCAGAGCCAAAAAGACAAAATTAAGAACACATACATGCAGGATAAAAATATACATATTCCTCTCTACTTACTTTAAAGTACTAAATATATTACAACTAAAACAGTTTCAGACAGAATAGTTGACAGATCACTGAAAGAAACTTATAGATTTTACAGTGAATAAATTTTGTATGAAAATATTAGCATTAATTTTTTTTTCTTATTACATAACTTCTGGTAAAATACTCTATCACATACTCTTAATATCAAATAAGATAAGGAACCAAATTCTAAATTAAAACACCAAATAAATGCTAACAATATGAATAAGAATTCAGCAAAAGAATTTTAACTGAACAGGTATTCATTCAACCAGCTTGAATCATACTGAATTACAAGATAAATAATCTAGATCTCTGTCATAATACACATCTACAAAACAAAACAGAAAAGCAACTTTTGGGATGTAAGAACAAATACTGTACAAAGTCTTATATAATTGAAGTTATTCTTAACAAAATATTAATATAAACTTAGATATGGTTTATCTCCAAATCTTATTGAAAATATGCAGTGAAACATAAAAATTAAATACCTTTTGAAAGGGTGAGTCTGAATACATCTTCATAAAAATGTGTCAACTGGTGTTTATCACTCTCCTCATTATTGGGCACAACTGCATCTGATGTCTGCATTTCAATATTATTACTTTCTTGGGAACTGCATTCACTACTTTTACTTAATCTATCAATTATATCTGATGATATTACACCAGTCTTAAATGTATCTCCTTCATCAGCACACGGAAACAAAGCTGCAAATGGATTCTTGTAGTCTTGTTCTGACATGCTACCTACAAATATTAAAAAAAAAAATGCAGAAATCTGAGTAATAAATTCTCAAAAAACAAAATTATTTATATTTTAAAATATGCGCTGTATATTTCAATGTACACAAAGAAAAGGAACGCAATGTTTGCTCAGATGCTGGATCAAAGGTATGAACAAAATGCACAATTCTGAAATAACTAACGGTTTGAAATCTCTATCAAAATTTCGCTGGATTTTTGCATGATAAAGTTTTTAAAAAGCTAAATTATTGATTAATTACTAATGTACCATACACATTCGCAATCTAGTTATCTTCAGCTTTCCCAGATACACATGAGCACACACAAAACATAAGCAAATAATACTCACACGAAGAATTTCTGTGGCATGAATTATAAAGAGATATTTACTCCATTAATTGAATTCAATATTAAGTTTTTTATACAACCCCCTGCATTTTACTTCTAGAAAAATAAAATTATTTGCACGGACGATTATTATCACGTAAACAATATTTGTTGTTCCTGAAGTTTAGATGCAATTCTGCTTCGATTAACTTGTCATTCCTATACGATTACGGTTTCTTGAAACAATCAGCAGGCAATGACTGGCGCAAAAATTATTTCTCTCTCAATAAAAATTAAAAATAAAAGTTTCAGCATAAAAATTAAAATTTCTTCTTTAAAAATTAACTTACCATACCAGAAAATAATGCTATTTAAAACCTTAATTTAAAATTTAATAAAAACCTTGATATTTACTACTGGTATAAAAACATTTTTGTTGTTGTTGTTGTTGTTGTTGTTGTTGATAATGAAAAACTGCGTAAACTAGATTTCATAATGTATTAAGATCGTTTCATTTGTTTCATTTTATGAGAAGATAATAAGACTTATAGAACGGTCTGTCTGTATTCTTTTATAAAATAATTTCAATTTCAGAATTCAGAACCTCACTGACACGAGAAAGGCATAAGAAAGTCTTATCCTGCTTGTAATAAATTGCTTCACTGTAGCTAATTTAATTCATTTAAATTATAGTCCACCTCCGGCTAGAAGAGACCTGACACTGGTTTTGCTGCCTCGGGGAGGTCGATTCTAGAAATGAGGGGTCGGGGATAATCAACATTCTCCACCGTCATACATTTTCTCCCGTTGACATTCGCTTCTGCACCGTTCCACCCCTCATCAGAAAAGAACTCTCCCTGAGTGACCAGTTTCTAGGGGATCTTCTCTTCGGAGGAAAGCAATACATATTGGGTTGTTTGCTTGTTTTTTGTACATTTTCTTAATTTTTCATTCGAATTTTAATCCCTTTTTCAGCCTTTCATAAGTTGCCTTTCCCTTTCGAAATCTGTCCCTCTCTGTCTGTAAGTTTTCAGTTTTTTGTGGATTTTGAAATTTTTTTCTCTAATTCTTACAAGCCTTTATTAATGCCAGTCTCTAATACCTGCATCTTATTTTTAATCGTTAATTTTATTACTTTTAATATTTCATTTTTCCATGCTTTCTTTTTTCTGCTCTCACTTTTGTTTGATGCCTCACTAGACAAAATTACTGTGTTAGTTTCTAATTCTTGTAAGGACGTTAAAAACCGATGCCGCATAAAAGACTTACTGGGCCCCTAGATGTTATGCCAGGCCCTATAAGGCGTAGCCTGTAACTCAAAAATGACAGGACAGAGTAATTTCCCCATCTCTTCCCTCGGCCTCTTAGATCCTGACTACTCGAGTACACTTTAAGTGCTACATACTCTGTCGATAACTATCCATGCAACGATGGTATATTTCTTTCCATGGAATTTACTAAGCTACAACGATTTTGTATATTTCAGATGAAAACGCCCCCAGAGTGATGTGAGGAACGGCGTTCGAAGTGACACTTTTTCGGATCGCAAAGATAGAACGACTTTTTTTAAAAAAATGCATTGTCTGGAAATTAAAATATCCGTAGTTTAAGACTTGCCTCTGACAGTCAATCGTTACAGTGGTACTCGACCGTTAGAGTGAATGACATTGAAGAGTAAGACGTTATTGTGGCCGACTGTTGTGTGTGTGTTAATCAATGCTCTTTATCATATTTATCATACATTTAATCAAATTCTATGGTACATCTATATACAACACGACACTGACAAGAAACATAGTTACAGAGTGAAAGCGAAACTTTTCCGCGCTCCCTATTCCGCGTACCCTCTCGGTCACAGTTAAACTGTCCATGGACGTTAGCAGTTAGAGTTAATACACTACATCTCCTCCCCCTTTATTAAAGATCAAGTCTCTGGGGTGGTCTTCGGATTCTTCCAGAGCGTCTAGGCACATGGCTTGGGATGTCGTGCACTGGTGGTGTACTAGACTGGCTTGAAGGTTTACTGGTTTGAGTCGATGACGGTTTTGAGTGCACTGGTGATGAGTCCTGAACAGGGATATCAGCTGATGACACTGCTGGCGAAGCTGGAACTTCAGCCTTTTTATTTGGGCCCTGATGAGAGGTAGGACTATCACTGTGCTGGACTTCTGAGGCATTCTCAGTAAAATTTCCAGTAGGGAACCTACGAAATACATTTCGTACGGAATCACTTTCTTGCACTTTATTCCCCACTGAACGAATTTGATCAACATGCCTTCTCAATAGTATGCCCTGAACATCAATGGTATAGTGGAGAGCACCGTCTTGATTTACAACCTGTCCAAACTTCCATTTTGAATTAGTTGCTCGGTAATCTCTGACTGCCACAGAATCACCAATATTGAATTTCTATCTTGAAATTCAAATACACCCTTTCCTGGATTCTTGATTTTAAGTCAGGTAAAAGTAAATCAAGCCTTGTTCTAATATCACGTTTTAAGAATAGCATGGATGGACTGTGCATTGTCGTAACGTTTGGAGCTTTCCTGTATTGCAATAAAAATGTACTTAGTTTCTGTTCTATACTACCATCATAATTTTGCATTGCTCTCAGTGATTGCTTCAGTGTATACACATAGCGTTCGGCTTGACAATTGCTCGACGGCTTGAATGGTGCGCTAGTTTTGTGTTTTATGCCATTATTCAGCATAAATCTCTGAAATTCGTAAGACGAAAACTGTGGTCCGTTGTCACTTACTAGTACAACTGGCAACCCAAATCTCGCAAAGCAGTCTCTGAGACACTCGATGGTTTTGTTTGTTGTGGTTTTCTTCATCGGATAAACTTCCAACCATTTGGAATGTGCATCCACTATTAACAGGAACATATATTCAAATATAGGACCAGCAAAATCCACATGCACACGCTCCCAGGGCGTACTCGGGTATTCCCAATGATGGACTTTCACTTTCGCAGGATCAGCTTTATGTCTGGCACAGTCAACACAATTTCTTGCAGCTTCTTCGATGTCTTTATCGATGTTTTTCCAATAAACGAACGACCTGGCAATCGCCTTCATCTTAACCATACCCAGATGCCCTTGGTGCAACTCTTCCAAGACATTTTTCTGGTATCTCTTTGGAATACAAACTCTCTGCCCGTACATAATACATCCATCTTCTATGGTATATTGGGCTTCTCTCCCTTCTAAATTTTGGCCCTTCCTCAAGGCTTCCAAAAGTAGACCCAATTCCTCATCCTTCCCTGTTGCTTCCCGCAAATCCTTTGAAGTGATAGGTAGGGTTTCAATTTGCGACATCTGGAACATTGTAATGTCGTCTTTAACTTCTAATTCTTCTGAAGTTTTGGGAAATCAAGAGAGAAAATCTGCATTCCCGTGGTCTTTAGTATTTCGATAAACTATGTCAAACTGGAAAGACTGCAAGGTTAGTGCATAATGTAAAAGTCTGGTAGCTGTTAGTATTGGGAGTCCTCGCTTTGATCCAAATATTGCAACTAACGGTTTATGATCGGTTATCAAGGTGAATCTTCTGCCTTTTAAATACAAATAAAATTTCTTTACTGCCCATACTATTGCAAGAGCTTCTTTGTCAATTTGGGAGTATTTCTGTTCTGTTTTCGTTAAAGTCTTTGATGCAAAGGCTATTGGTCTTTCTGTTCCATCTGGCAGTAGGTGAGATAACACACAACCTACACCAACTGGTGAAGCATCAGTTGCCAGCAATAGAGGTAAGTTTGGTTCATAATGAACCAGCACTCTAGGTGAACAGATTTCTTTTTTCATTTGATCAAAAGCATCCTGACAACCCCTAGACCAATTAAATTTGATTCCCTTTTTAGTTAAGTTATTTAGAGGATTTGCTATAGTAGCCAAATTTGGACAGAATTTCCCATAGAAATTTACCAATCCCAAAAAGCTCTTTACTTCCTGTACATCCTTAGGTACTGGGGCTTTCACAATAGCAGAAATTTTCTCATCAGTTTTGTGTAATCCATTAGAATCAATTTTATGTCCCAAAAAATTAATCTCATTTTGAAAAAACTGACTTTTACTTAAATTGAGTTTTAGGCCATGTTCTTTACACTTTTTGAAAAAAATTTCTAAAGCTTTAAAATGTGAACTTTCGTCAACTCCGGTGATTCTCGCATCATCCATAAATACCTTAACACCGTCTATGCCATGAAACAACCCATCAGCATAGCGCTGCCAAATGGCAGGTGCTCCATTTAACCCATACATCAGCCTTTTACAGATAAACAATCCTTTATGCGTGTTAATTGTTAACAATTTTTGACTTTCAGGATGAACTTGCATTTGCAAATATGCATGTTTGAAGTCTATTTTTGAAAATTGTTTTCCCCCATTCAAGCTTGTGAATATTTCTTCGAGTCTTGGTAAGGGGTGCTGAGGTACAATTAAATTTGGATTTAGGGTAACTGAATAATCCGCACATAGACGTATGCTACCATCTGGCTTAACAATTGGTACCACAGGCGTAGCCCATTCCGAACTTTCTACCTTTTCTATGATGCCCTCTTTTTCTAGTCTTTCGATTTCGTTTTCGACTCGACTTTTTAGAGCAAAGGGTACCGTTCTAAACCTACAAAATTTTGGTTTGACATTTGGTTTCAATTCCAACTGAACTTCATGGTTGTTTATTTCCCCAAGTTTGTTATCAAAAATTTCTTTATATTCCTCCAAAAGTTTATTTAAGTTCACTTTCGTTTCCACTTTTAATGTTTTGATGGCATTCCAATCAAGATTTATCTTATAAAGCCATTCGCGACCTAGAATCGTATCCAAGTTTTCCTTTACAATGTACAAGTTCAAATTCAAAGTTTGATTTTTATATTCTACTTTCACAGTGACATACCCCATGGGTACCAATGAGTCACCTTTATAAGTTCGAAAAACTAAGTTAGTAGGTTGAATTTTCTTATTTGAAATTTCCCTGAAATTTCTTATACTCATTACGCTTACCGTTCCCCCCGTATCTAATTCCATTACACAGTTTTTATTCTCAATTTTTAAACTGATCATTATTGGAGGTCGTTTCGGTTTTTCCTCACGTAATGTACCTTCATCAGAATTCAATTTATACAACGGAACTTGGTTTTGGTTTTGATTAACCTCATTTAAATTTACCTGTTTTTGTTTCACAGATGTGGCATTAGCTTTCTTTGCAAAAAAACATGCCTTTTGGATATGCCCGATCTTCGAACAAAAATTGCATTTACTAGAAATAAATTTACAATTTTGTTTATTATGGTTTGTACCTGTGCACCGCGTACAAAAGTCACCTTTCTTCTGCTTTTCCACAAAATTTTGTTTCTTGTTTGATTTCATGTAAGGTTTATTTTTTTTCCCTACATTTATTACATTGATTCCAGAAGAACGACCCATAACATCATTTGCCCCTCTAAATGCCTTTTCCATAGCTAACGCAATTTGCAAAGTTTTCTCTAGATCAATATTATCCTCTTCAAATAATCTATCTAAAATTGCCTTATCTTTTAAGCCGCTAACAAACACATCGCGTAACATAATATTCAACATATTATTATCATAGTCACAATTTATTGCAAGTGCTCTGAGTTCCGCTATGTAGTTATTTATACTTTCCCCCTCATTCTGTTTACGATTAAGAAATTTATGGCGGGAAGGGATAATTAAAGGTTTAGGAGTCAAATGTTTTTTAAGAACATCTTTTAATTTCTCTAAACTTTGGTCAGAAGGGATGTCAGGAGCCAGCAGATTTTTTAGCAATTGATATAACTTCGGACTAAGTGATGAAATAAAAACTTTAGCCCTTTTATCAACCGTTACTTGTTGCACATCAAGGTATGTTTCAAAACGTTCAATAAAACTATCGAAGTTTTCATATTCTTCATTGAACTTCTCAAACTGTACGGTAACTTTATTATGAGAACCGTTTTCCTTATTTTGCAAAGCTCGAATCAGTTCCTGATTCTGACGCAATAATTCAGCAATTTGCTGCTCCATTTTCTCCTCTGATCAAAAAGATAAACAACTTTTACCTTGAGCCGTCTTCGGGTTTTTTACCCTATCCTTTGGAAGAACACTGTTTCGATTTTACCGAATCAACAGGCTTCGGATCCCGTGCTCGTCGCCAGTCTATTGTGGCCGACTGTTGTGTGTGTGTTAATCAATGCTCTTTATCATATTTATCATACATTTAATCAAATTCTATGGTACATCTATATACAACACGACACTGACAAGAAACATAGTTACAGAGTGAAAGCGAAACTTTTCCGCGCTCCCTATTCCGCGTACCCTCTCGGTCACAGTTAAACTGTCCATGGACGTTAGCAGTTAGAGTTAATACACTACAGACGTAGAGATGACAACAGGGACGGATTTACATATTTTTATGCCCTAGGCCCAGGGCCTAGGCCAAAGCACCATTTTGCGCCCCCTTCCTTCTATTTAAATTTTTGACTTAATATACATTAGATTTAATATACAGTAAGAGTTTTTGAAACATATATACTTAATAAACATTTCAATAACATATTTTTAATAAAAATTTTCGACATAATTTCTTCTAATTTATCTAAAAATTACAGTTAAAATTTTTTCCTTCGTGCTTTCGCCCATGAAAATTCTTCAATAGTTTCATTAAGTCAACAGATCTTGTTAAATCTGCTTCAATGCAAAGAAGTGCCAAGGCATTTAGTTTGTCTTGTTGCAGCAAAGATCTTAAATCATCTTTGATTCTTTTTAGTGCAGAAAAAGATCATTCTGCAGAGGCATTTGTGGCAGGTGTGCACACAAACATTCTCAATACGATATCAACATTTAGTTACACTGTTTGTAATCCACTTTCACGTAGCCACTTGCAAATTGCTAAGGGATTTTTCGAACCAATGCTGCACTCAGTTATGTGAGATTTTAGATGTTGCAGCTCATCACATAATGCAGGCTTAAAATCATCTTTGAAAATTGCCTGTATATTCTTCCCTCTTCTTCAGACTCAGGAGAAGTCAGTGACCAAATTTTCGTAATTCCTTTAAATTTTTCCCCGAGCTCTCTATAAGCTTGTGACCTCTTCTCAAGCTCTGCTTTGAGTTTGTCCACAATTGTGAAATAGGTATTAACTCTAAAGATATCACGCCCGTTTAAATTAACTTCGCCTTCACATTTTTCAACAGCTTGTAGTTTTCTGAAAACCTGAAGCTTTTCATCACGCTCATAAACTTTCTTTTCAGAAATATTCAGAGCTTTGTTTTCATATATATCAAATTGTTCTCGCAGTTCTAACAAGAACTTTACGAGTGACTGAAGAACTGTGGCAACTTCTGAAACATCAAGTTCTATGTTTTGTACTTACTTATTGACTTGGTGAAGTCTAATCAGCACCGTTCCCCAAAACTGTGCCATGAATACTGTTTCGAGCCTTTGCAACTTCGTTAGTAAACCTCTAGCTTCTTGTTCCTGATTTTTGACTTTCGTCACTTTCAAAGTATTTTAGAGCTTTTATGACTGCAAACCAATCTTCTTTTAATGGTCTACAAGCATCATATCTTGCCGACCATTGTGTCGTGGAGAGGCTTTTTGCAGTAAGGGTGCTATTTTTCTTCAATGCTTCCCACCTCGCAGTAGACGACGATAAAAAATTATAAAGTTCTTGAAGCAAATTAAAAAACGATGTGGCTTCAATGTAGCAATCTACAGCATGTGTGTCCACTAAATTTAAAGAGTGACCTGAAGGATGCAAGAGGAGAAACTTCAAGTATCCTAGCTTGAAGACCCGAGTAAACACCAGCCATATTATCTGCATTGTCATATGATTGACCACGACATTTCAAGATATCAAGGTGGAGATCAATGACAGTCTTAATAACAGCTTCAAACATTTCATGGGCTTTGTGGCTAACGTTAGGTATAAAAAAATTTATAATTTGGTTGTTACTTCTAAATTTACGCCCTCTTAACGGCTGCACCCTAGGCCATGGCCTAGGTTGGCCTTATGGGAAATCCGTCCCTGGGTGACAAATAACATGGATGGGACATTCAGCATCGTCAAAATAAATAAATGATAAAATATGTGCATATTAACATTCTGTGTAGTGCTAGCTTTAAAAAAGAATGGGAAAAAATGTGAGTCATAGAATGTAAGTGGAAACTTCAACTAAGTGGCTTGTTTTCTGCAGGTTAAGAGATGGCTTCATTTCTACATGCAAAAACATCGCTCTTTGAGAATCAATTTCAAATGTTTGAATTTCACATTTCTACAAAAGATGAAGCTATATGATCAGCGGTGGCCAGCAGTTGATCTTGAAGGGTTTTCCGGTTGATCGCACCCTTCGATTATTAGGAAGGGATAATTTTCAATGTAACTTTACACAAGGACTTACTATGATTCTTCATAGTTTGCCGCTTTGAATTAATATTTTTGGAGTTCATTTTGACTTCTGCTTCCGGAAGAGATAAATATGGAATATATCCATATAATGCAATATGGATATATTCCAATAAGTATATCGCACACTCAGTAAAATAATGTCATAAGTTTAATTGTCAGACGGTAGCATTTTACTGGTTTGCGATATCTTGACGGGGATTTCTCCTGGAAGGCTTTGCCGCAATGGCGGTCGTCGTCTAGCGCATTGGAAGTGAATTTTAATTTTTTTTCCCCTTGTAAAGTAGTTCAGATGAAAGTTATTTTTAAAAATAGCTTGGATAAATAATTATTGGTATAATAGTCAACATAAGTGATATTGTTTGACTCAGGCTTTAAAAAAGAAGAAAAAACATTTCAGGTAGTCTCTTCTAACGAAACTACTACGGATTATTAACGTAGGATTACTTATCGTTGCTTACCTCTTATGTATGTATATATGTACTCGTATGTATGTGTTATGTATATGTGTATCTATATACATGTACGTATGTACATGTGTATGTATGTGTTATGTATATGTGTATCTATATACATGTACGTATGTACATGTGTATGTATGTATATATATATATATATATATATATATATATATATATATATATATATATATATATATGTGTGTGTGTGTGTGTGTGTGTCAGTCAGTCAAAATTTTCACTCATTTTGGTACTTTTCTGTTTAACTTTACTACTTGCCATAGCGATACAGACTGGGTTTAGCGCGCTGCCAAAATTATAACTCGCGACGCATGACAACTGAAATTTTGCTTTCCGGAGGACCGTTGTGGAGGAACGTAATCCTACGTTTAAAAAAAAAAAAGCAGGTGAAAATTCTAAAATACTCTAGTAACTTTCTTTTAAAAACAAATTTTAATCCAAAACAAGCAAAATTTAAAAGTTTTATCTAAGTATTTTATTTTGAAAATGGAATTATAACATTAAAATCTCATGCATTATGACAAGGAGATTCGGAATAAGCTTATTTGTAGAAAATTAAGAACGCACTGGTGAATTATTATGTAAATTTGTATCTGAAGATTAGAAATTAATTTTAGTCTCTTATGCAGAAAATATAAACTTTTATATTTTAGTCGGTTTTTCAGAGCACAATAATGGACCGCAAAAATTATGTATGTCAATCGCAGCCACTGAAAAGATCCTTGTCCGACTTTAACCGTGTTCTAAATAAAAGAAGCCCGGATAACGCCGGGTACTTAAAGCTAGTGCCACATAAAAAAAGTCTTTTGTAATCCTTTATGTATTTAAAGCTGATGTAATACAAACACCTAAGACTAAAATCAAACTTATGAACAATTTGTGAGCTTATTTATTTATTTTTAATTTTTTCTTTTACTTTACTTTTTATTTTAGTTTTGACAAATTTCGCTAGTAAAGGATATTTGGTTTAAAGATAAGGGAGATCCTTAGAAAAGTTGTACCTAAAATTGATACGTCGTGGCATAGCTTGAATTTTTTTTTTCCACTATCGCATTTCTATAGCATGCATCGCTGAAGTTAATGTTTCCAAAAAGTCTGCTGTCTATTTCTCTAGAGCAGAGGTCCCCAAACTTGTTTGTCCCGTAGATCCCCTGCTGATTTTTTCTGTTTTGGGTAGACCCCCTGCTATCCTAATACTGATTTTTTACAAATTCATCAACTTTAAAAGTTTTTTTGAAGCTGACAAATTATGAATTATGCCTCTTAAAGCTACTCACTTTGAGAGGGTTTACAGTAGAGTGAAAAATTAAAAAATTAAAAAAAGGTAAGATTATAGTTATACAATTATTAATTAAAACGACACAAAATGCAAATCTAGTAACATTTTTACATAGAATAAATACACAACAAAATCAATGCTTTTAATGGGAGGGATGAGAACGATGCTTTGATAGCAAAATTTCAATATTTGTCTTCAATTTAGTCAGGTTTAACCTTAAATCTCCTCGGCGAGTGATTTCCAATTTTTTTTTTTTAAGTTAGTTAGTTAGTTAGTTTTAGTAAGGAGATTGACAACCGCGCTGAAACCCCTTTCTACGAGGTATGAAGTTGGAAAAGCTATCAAAAACTTCCTCGCGATAGTTCACAATGCAGGATATGTAACAGGTATGTCTCTCTAAAGCCAGAATTGTTGACATCCCTTTCTAAACTGCACCTCAAGTTCTTCGTTGGTGTTTATACCGATCAGTTCTTCCTGTAACATGACATCCGTTTCTTCAATGTCACCGTATGGATTGATAACCATCTGTGGTACTTCCATAGTCAATACATCTTCAAACCTAATTTCAAAGTCTGTGTGAAGGACATTTAAATGTTGAACGAAGGCTGAAAGGTCATCCTGGCAGTTTGTCTGTGCCAAATTGGAAAACTGACAAGTTCAATATAACGGCCACCTGCTGGCACTCACTGCAACTGTTCCAGTCCATGATGTCGCAACACAAGTTACACGTACTGAGACCGAAAAGTGAATATATTTCTTACACAATTTTATGAAATATGCATTTAATTAGGATATGTATCTACGTCTTAATTAGGATATGTATCTTTATGAAATATGCATTTAATTAGGATATGTGTCTTACGTAATACGAGTACTATTATAAGAAAGTACTCGTATTACGTAAATACCTCCATAGGTACTACTGTGTTAGGCGGATTATTACATTTACGGGAAGCCAAAATTTTGGTGACGGCCTGTCTAACTCGTGGACAACCATTTACATCTCATGCACCCCCAATTTTCTTTTTCACTGACATGGACCCCTTGCAGGTCTACATCGACCCCTGGGGGTCGATATAGACCACTTTGGGAATGACTTCTCTAGAGACACTTTTCTACACCCACGCCGACTTTCCTAAATTATGAATCCCATGAGAGCTCCCGTTTAAATAAATACCTGTTTACGGAAGCGTATTCCGAAAATAATTCAGAAATTGAGTGAAAAAAATTATTTACATATCATATATATATATATATATATATATATATATATATATATATATATATATATATATATATATATATATATATATATATATGTATATATATATATGTATATGTATATATATATATATGTATATGTGTATATATATATATATATATATATATATATATATATATATATATATATATTTATATATATATATATATATATATATATATATATGTATATATATATATATATGTATATGTATATATATATATATGTATATGTGTATATATATATATATATATATATATATATATATATATATATATATATATATGTGTGTGTGTGTGTGTGCCGGGGATTATAAAAGAGGCCCAAATCAAGAATCTTTAAAAAAATTTTTAAAAAAATTCAAGTAGTCTCTTCTAACGAAACTACCGCGGGTTATTAACGTAGGATTACTTATCGTTGCTTACCTCTTTTGTATGTAGTATATATGTATGTGTTATGTATATATATATATATATATATATATATATATATATATATATATATATATATATATATATATATATATATATATATATATATATATATATATATGTATGTATGTATGTATATTGTTGTGATGATAATTAATAGTTTAGAAATAATTAACGTTTATATTAATATCGGGTATTCAGATAATTAAATTAGTAAAGTAAGTAAGTAAGTAAGTAAATTTTAGTAACGATTGTGCTTTGTTTTAATAAATTTATTAAGCCTCTGCTAAATATATCTGAGGGTTTAAACTTGTGATGATCAAACATTAATTGATTTGATTAATGTCATCGCATTTGGAGAAGTGTGCGCAAGTTTCTCTAAATGTTTTGACATTGAGAAGAATTAAGTTTGAAATAGATCATCACAGGTTATACCTTATTGTTAAAAATATGGATAAATTAATAATCCTTATTTATGAACCTTGTGAATGGCGGGTATAATATTTTGGCTGGCGGTTTTTAATTTAAATGGTAAAAGTTTTAGAAATATTCATTGTTTTCCTTCTTTCCTTAAAAATGACCCAGCGCCTAGCAACAAGCCTCATAGCCTCCCCCACTATCTGTAACCCGATACGTCCGCTGCGCGCCCTTTTTCGAAAGGGGAAGAAATCCCAGAACAGGAGATGCAAGGCGCGCAAGGATACATCGTCGGGTGGATGACCAGGGCGCCGTGAAATTAAATTAATCAAGAACGAGATGAGGGGTGGGAAAAAGAAATTGTGTAAAGAATTGCAGAGTGCAAGAATGCCACCTGTAGCCTTCCCCTCTCATGTCAACCATCAGAATTCAAGGCGCGCCCAGGAACTACTTGGTATGGAGGATGGTTTCACCGGACTGATGGAAGTGGTGACAAGGTGCTGACTCGGGAGCGCGGGGGTTTGAAAACGAATTTGGTGGAGCCTGAACGGAGAGCGGAGGCGTAAAAGACCGAGGGATCGGGGGCTGAGGCTCTGGCCTCGGGACGACGCAAAGATCCCGACGATTGATGTGAGGGCCACGGGTGAAATTCTTTTTCCTTTCCTTTCCTTTCTGTAAATTCTATCCATAACCTCTCTACCTTTTTTTTAAAGCTGCAGCAGATTCATTAAGAATCAATTTAAATTTAAAATTTAATTAATGATAAGTGATTACATATTGAATGACTTAGGTTTTTTTTGATTCGCCAGCCACTTCACTTATTTGTATTGTGTTTATTGATAATTATTTGTATTATGGAGAGTAGAAATCATTTAAACGAAATTGTATTTTATTCAATTGAATTTGGTTGTCAGAATAATGTTAAGCAGATCTGGAGATAATGAGTTTGTTTTTTTATAATGTCAGGGAAATTGTTAAATAAATTGGTATTTTTAGATTGTAAAGTGGTGTCATGTCGGTCCTTGCCTTTTTAGTAAATTTCTGATTTTCAGCTTTAGGTTTTATTTTTTTATTTCAGCAGATATGAAACTTTTTCTTTTAGGTGAAGTAATTCTATTTCTAGGTGTTCTCCAAGGTTAAGCAATTTTATTAGATTTAATTTCATTTTTCTTTTGGCTCATTAATCACCACAGTGATGCATTCAGTAATGAACCTAGGGTAAATTTTAATTATTATATGTTTATGGGTTATTGATACACACAACGCAACTTTACCATCTATCTTAAAATGTACTAACCACTAATGGCCAAATGGCTACCTTTGAAGTAAATTGATTTTAAAGTTTGTAAAGAGTAATTCTAATTTAATTAGTAGTATTTATAATATTAAAGTTAAAATAAACCCCATAACTACAAATTCGTTGCCACAATATGTATGTATGTATGTATGTCAAAATTTTGACGCATTTTGCTACTTTTCTGGTTAACTGTTTACTGCTTGCCCAAGCGATACAGACTGGGTTTGGCACGCTGCCAAAATTATAACTCGCGGCGCAGGACATCTGAAATTTTGCTTTCCGGAGGACCGTTATGGAGGAACGTAATCCTACTTTAAAAAATGAGTTTAGTAGTTATTTCGCATTGCATTCTTTTACATTACCATAATCTGAAGCAATCTTAGCAAATTTGTGAAAATTTAACCATTAGATTCAGTTGGTTGTTGAGTCATTCAACTAAAGTCAATTTATGCTCAAACTCAAATCTTTAATTATCTCGGAATGAAAAATATATGACTTAGGCTACTTTCATAATCACCGGCACACACACACACACAGTCGACGCTCGTTATAACGACCAGCCATTATAGAGACCATTCCAATACAGCGACCGGTTTAAAAAGTTTTCCAAATTTAGTCCCCTTTAATGACATGTTATTTTTAAATTTTTGTTACAACGGCCACTCGTTATAACAACCTTTTCTTTGGGAAGCAGGGTGTCGTTATAGCGAGCGTCGACTGCAAATATATATAATTTGACATTTAGATGAGAAACAAAATATTTTTCATTTTTTCAAAACTCTTAATGACTTTCATCAAGAAACTGCAGCTCTGGAAATCCTCGATGATATTAAAAATCAACTTTCCAGCTTATTTCAACCTTAAGGCTGCTGTGTACTAACCCTATTGGATTCGCTCACCTCAATGTAAACCTGTGGAGAAAATGTGTCTACTATTAACGTTAAAATCTTTCAATCTAAGTCGTGCAATCCTTGGACACATTTTCTCCATAGGTTAACATTGAGAAGAGCGAATCCAATAGGGTTAGTGTACAATAGCCTTAGACTGATTTTTCCCCAAATTTGAAGAATAAAAAGATAATTACAGAATACATAATCCATTTAAATGTTAAAGGAAATCCAACAGGATTTCTGGCAGCGGATATTGAAAACGACATTGGAATTTCTTTAGACATTCTGTTAAAGGCAAGAATTTCTGTTGCAATTCTGCCCTGAGGTGCATTTAAAGTGAATATTTTATTTGTTATATGGCAGACCAAATTCCAGTTTTAAAAAATATTCTTAGCCAAACAAAAAGGGTGCTGAAAACAAGGAAGGACCAAATTACGCTAGGAGGACATAGAGAAACGGGATTTAAATACCCTCAAGAATAAAAAAAACCTACCGGTTGAGGGAGAAAAATAAGCTATCTTGAAATAATCTTCATTGGAAGAAGATATTGGCCTACCCTGGACTGTCATGCTAAATATAATGATGATAATCATTCTGATTTATTAAAATTGTTTCGAAATTTATTGCCGACTTGAACAACACATTTGTGCGGAATCAGGTTTTTCTAAGTCATTGACAATCTAAAACAGACAAAGAAAATTGTGCACGAAAAACTAGTTATTTATTCGCTGACGGTGCAGGCAGAAAGCACATCAGCAAAGTATCGCCATTTTGTGCCTGTATGTGTTGCTTCTCACCATACACACAAATGACATTTTGTCTACTGTCATATTGTGTTTTAAATGCAGCTACCTAGCGGTGTAGAATTTAAAATTTCAAAGTAAAAGTTAATTACTTCTGTGCGATCTATACTTTTGTGTGTGTGGGGGGGGGGGGGGAGAACTCTTATGTATATATGGTCTCAAGGTCAAGGTCAAGATTTTAGTTTACAGAGGTTTAGTCTCGAGGCGCAGTAGTCACCTTTTGTATCATTATCTAATCTCGTATCGTATTCTTTTGATACCTAAGTTGGTAAATAATCACAAGATAAAAAGAACTTTTATATACCACGTTTTTAAATTTTCTGTTGAATCATATAAACTAATTGCACAAACCTTCACTTAATTATTCTTTTTCACTTTCTTTTATTAAATTTTAATCACTTTTTAGTCGTTTCCATTATCCACAGACTTTATAAACTGCTAACTTTTATATATATTTTTTTAATTTTTCGTACAAAATTTTTGTAAACAAACTAAATTCAGATGTATTTTGTTTTCGAAATCGTCAAACGCCGTTACGCAAAAAGGCAAGCATTGAATTCGATTGAAGCACCACCTTGCGGATTTTTTCCGAACTAACTTTCCATACTACCAAAAAAAATAAATGAAAATGAATTCAAATCTGCTTAAAGATGAATAAAAGTATTAAAAGAAGGCATTGTCATCGTGTTCTGGGCTATTCTAAAAGTTTCAAATGTCTAGCTAGTCGGGAAGTTAGTTAAAAATCGATTGCAAGATTTGTACTGGACAAACACACAAACAAGAAAGCGAATTAATAAAAACGTGGTAAAATGTTGAAATTTCACTTGATCGCTTACGAGTTGCATAGTTGTTGCGTAAGATTGTTTTGTGGCAGTTTTGTGAAATTTAAAAGGTGAACTCTAAATTTTTGCATTTGGCTTTTCTTTTAGTTTTTTCTGCTTTTAATAATCAGGTATATTAATATCATTTCGGCACTTTCGCCCATTGAAGATGACTCGATAGATTCAGGCTCTGAACATGATTATAACTTGTACTCTGGCACCACCCTGTTTGTTCAATATTTATCAGATATGGAGGAATCTGTCTCTCTCAGTGAATATGAGAGGCTTCCAAAGAACGTGTTCCTTTGCTGTTTACGGTAGAAGGAAAGACGATGTGTTACAATTATAAACTGATTGGGATTATATACTGAAAAATATCATTAGATCAAATTTTCTGTTCAATTTAATTATGCTTAAAATTTATCTAGGAAATATCCCATGCATAAATAACCATGCACTTAAATGAGCATGGTCCATGGTTCTGATTAGATTCTAATCGAGATTTCTTAAGTTTCTTTTTTTCTTTAACAAATATTTGGCGATCAATTATTGATCCCCACATCTTCAAGTTGACAATGTTTGTTCCTTAATAGGATAAATATTAATAGAAATGAAACCAGGTTGGCCTTGGTTACATATATCCCGTTTGGCTTTTCTTCGGTAATTTTTCAGGTTTGTTTCTAAGCCAGAGATTCCCAAAATGTGTTTCGTGGAACCCTGGGGTTCCGCCAAAAAAATTAGGAGTTCCGCGAGACAGTCTGACGGTCAAGCGGTCAAGCCATAATTTAACTTATTCACTATTATTTGTTTTTATGATGAATTTTTTAATGATTTTAGGTTTAATTCAACAAAATCTAAGAATTAAAACACTAGTTGTTTCAATCAAAATCACATTAAATTTAGGAATCTATTGATATAAAAAAAATGTAGAGGGTTCCGTGAATTTTGAAACACGTTCTGAGGGTTCTGCGATCAAAAAGGTTTGGGAAACACTACTCTAAGCAATACTTGCGCGAAGCCAATTTTGGTCGATCGCTCGCGATGTCTTAACTTAGAAACAGATTAGACTACGTGATAAATAGAGCACTCATTTAGGACACTAGTTAGGGCGGCAGTAAGGGTTCTGTTTACACTGCTATAGACCGGGACTGTAATTCAGTGAACGCATACCATGGCACCCGTACTTTCCAAGCATAAGAAAATTGCCATTGATATACGCCAAAATTATGATTTCTTGGTTAGGGACATGCAAACTCAGTTTTCCCATTAATGTTAACGTAATAAATTCTAAGTCTGTCTTTATCTGTAGCTAATTTGAACTAATATAGTCAATAATTACTCGTGTTTTAATTCCCCTGGACGTGACTTTTTTGGCCCGTTATGTATGTTGTTTTTCACGTAGATAGATACGTATGTTTGAACATATATTTTACTTATATACCCATTGCTCGCGAGAGTGCACCTCGTAATGAAACAGAGTGTATAAACATAATATGTATTTCACACCTTCCCCACCCCACTTAGACTACGCCTATGACAACAAATAGATCGCGACACATTTTTAAGATAAAAAGTAGATCTTATACACACAAAAGTTGGCCACCCCTGCTCTAAACTTTTAAATTCAAAAATCGAAGAACTTCGTCTTTGAAATTCATGAGGGATTTATTTTATGCTAACTGAATACCCGTGCTTCGCTACGGAGTACATTTTAAGACAATTACAATGAAACAATAAAAAAATTGTTTTTTAAAGGATTTCCTTATAAACAATATTTTTTGTTTCTTCATTGCGCGGAACTAATATTACCAGGCTCGTCCGCGAACTTACGCGTGAGCAAGCTACGTAAAACTGACCGTGGAAGAAACAATTTTCTCTTAAAACTACGCCAGCGTATTTTAAAGCAGCGGTTCTCAACCTGGGGGGCGTGCCCCCCTAGGGGGGCGTAGAAGAATTTCAAGGGAGGCGTGAGTTAAAAAGAAAGTAAAATAAAAAGTAAAACTAACTGTCATTTATTGTACTCAATTTTGCGGTCACAATGTAACCGTAACGTATTTTCGACATACGAACACGAACACAATAATTGTCGTACACGATAGTTGTCGTAATTGTAAAAATACGATAATTTTCGTACGTCTGGATGTTGAAAGTGACCTGAGGTGTGCTTTGTCACAGTTACAACCTAATATTCAAAAACTTGTCAAGGACAAATAGTGCCATCCCCCTCATTAATGTTGTGAAAGTGACTGGTATTACATGCCAACCTCACCTAGATCCTTGATTACCTCAAATATATTTGATCTGTATTTAATTCTTTGATTTCATATGTTCTAATAATAAATGTTCCAAATTAAGATATGAGTAGTAATAAATTTTGTGCATGAAATTATCTATTCTATATTTTCATTTAATAACCAGCTTCAGTTTCACAAATTCCGATTGTACTATACTTGTATTGACCACATATGGTGGTGGTGGTGGGGAGGCGTAACCTCGCATCAGTGTTCAAAGGGGGGGGGGCGTAGAGCCTGAAAGGTTGAGAACCCCTGTTTTAAAGTATTAAAAATTCACCAAAAATGAGAAAATGAAGGTAAAGATTCGAAAAAGATTTCATTTTAAAGGAATTTTTATGTTCTTTCTCGTGATAGAAATTTTATAACCCTCAGATTATTATTTTAAATGCAAACTTTAAAACAATGTTACAAACACAGCTCAAAAATTTAATTTAAAAAAATCTAAGAAGAATCTTTCAAAAATCTTTCTTAGTGCACACCTACACTATAAGAATAATCGCCATGCAAAATTTCAGTCCTTTAGGTCCAGCGGTTTGGTCTGTGCGTTATCTGTCAGTCAGTCAGTAACGGAACTGTTTTACATACTATATAGATTTCTACATTAAAGTAAACATCATTAAGTCATTTAAATAAGCATTTTATTTACACAATCGTCAATTATATCTCAAAAAATATCAAAGCAATTTTCAAAGTCAAAATTTCTCAAATCATTACTTAAGGTTTCTTTTACAAACGTTGGTCAATCAATTACTGATTTTCTAGTCTTTAAGCTTCTGAATACGAGGAAATATCAATGTAAAGAAAACTAGGTCGGCCCGATTTTTGGTCAGATCTCTGTTAAGGGTACGTGCTATTAAATTTGGGGTACAAAAGAATTGAATAATGCTATAAAAAAGGTATATATGTTAACACTAATGTAATTATCATGTAATTTTCAATACATTAATTTGAATTCTTGCATTATTTATGGTTTGGTCTCCTGGATGTTTTAAAAGTGAATCTTTGTGCATTGCTTGATCATCTTGTTGTTCCATCTCATATAAAATTACGTTATGGATCCATTTATTTACAAAATATAAATCTGAGATAATAGAAACTCTGACACTTACAGATAATTTGCTAGTATGAGGAGCACAATTTATCGAAATAGTTTCTTGAGACAAGTTCAAAGGTAAAAAATTCTACTTTTGTGCCACTTTTTTGTGATTATTTATGCAGCTGTTCGTTGATTTAAAACATTTTTTTTCTTTTTCTTTCGGGGTGAGCGGTTCACTTCGTACGTTTTTGTAGCAAGAGACATATTTACACATAATTATTTCTTCCTCTCTTAGTGGGCTTTTGAAGCCACTTTGATAGGAGCTACAGTGGTTGCAACACTTTTTGTCAGTACATTATCAATGCAAGACCATCGATTAGGATCTGTATTTGCTCATTGCTTCATTTCTTCTTTATACAGTGGACGCTCGTTAATTCGAACTCGGTTAATTCGAACTTTCGGTTAATTCGAACTAATCCGCAGGCCCCAAAAAACTTGTATTGGAGTTAATGTTAAAAATATCTCATTAATTCGAACTAAATTTTTATCACTTCGGTTAATTTGAACTAAAAATTTGACCAAAAAAATTATTTTTCCTCGTTTAATGGAGAAAATGCACACTGTATTTATTATTTTGTGTGTCAAAATTTCTTTTCTGTGTAAAGAGGCACATGCCTGCATTCCTAGACTATTGCATGTCCGCTAAACGTTAGTAGCTATTGTCCTTCTTATTAGTGCTAAACGGAAAATGAAATTTTCCTTTATTTGGATCGATTAAATTAGAATTTCAGAAAAACTAGTCTTTACTACAGATTCTAGGGAGCTGCGTCAGTTATAACTGCAGTGCAGACAAGTTAATGTGGTCTAGTTTTTCTTCCTCATTGTGTGGTGTGAACGTGTAAAATTCAGGATGTCTACACGTGGAAAGTACAAAACCCTAACTTTGGAGACAAAGGTAGAAATTTTAAAGAAAGTAGAGAATGGCGAATGTAAAACAAAGTTAGCAGCTGACTATGGAATTTTTAAAAATGCCTTGTCAACAAATTTGAAAAACAAGGAGTCAATTTTAGATTCATGGGAAAAATCAAAATTTGCTAGAGGAAGGAAACGCATGGGAAATGCGTCCCAAGAAGAAATAGAAAAAGCTCTACTGCTATGGTTCCAGGATGTTAGATCTCGAAATTTTCCGATAAATGGACCCCTAGTGCTGACGAAGGCTGATGAATTGGCAAGTCGAATGGGTATTGAAGATTTTAAATGCAGTGATGGATGGCTTTCTCGATTTAAGTCAAGGCACAATACTTCTTATCAAACTGTATGTGGCCAAAGCTCTGATGTAAACGAAGACGTATGCACTAATTTCGGTAGGAAACTGCCAGGGCTTTTCTCTACTTACCTGCCGAAAGATATTTTTAATGCGGCCATAATGGACAAAATCATAATGGACTCTATTAAAACTCTGAAAGCGTTTATTCAGATGGAACCTTCCTCTGAAAATGAATTGAAATGTTTACTTCAAATCGAGAAGCTGGCTGAACAATGTAGGCATCATAAACAGAACCAAACATCTATTTTACAGTTTTTCCCCAAAGTGCAATTCATATTTTTAATAAAAGTTTACTTTATACTGCATATCTTCTGCTTCATTTTATGATTAAGGTAAGTCTGTATTGCTTTTTAATATGTTTAACTTTAGATAACATAGTATAATATATTTTCTGAGGTTATACATACTAGGAGATTTTCTTCTTCACTGATACACATTTAAAGTTATATATTTTCTCTTAACATCGGATAATTCGAACTTTTTTCTGAGAACCTTTGAGTTCGAATTAACGAGCGTCCACTGTATCTCACTTGAAAACGATCTGTAGACGATTATATGGAGAACTAGCTTAAAACCCGCACTTCGCTACGGAGTTCATTCAAATTAAATACAACGGTCAATGTATGCAATTAATGGCAAAAATAAATAAATATGTATATTTATAATAATTACAACGATCAATGTATGCAATTGATGCAAAAAATACAAAAAAATGTATTTATAAAAAAAATCGTAAGGATATTTTTATAGACAAAATAATGTAGAAGAAAATATTCAAATTAAATCTAATAGAACATACTAAAGAATATAGTACAGTTAATATAGTAAAGTTTAAGGAACATATCTTTTACTGTATTTTAATATTTTTTTGGATAATGTCCAATCGTCTGCAGCATTAGCAAGAAAAAAAATTGCTTTTGTGTATTTCGTTGTTATGCATGTGACGATAAATTAATTTAAAGCACCAGAAAAAGAAATCACTTGATCAGCATTTAATAAATTAAATTCTAAAAATTAATCTTTAAAAATTCACCAAAATCAGAAAATAGAGGTAAAGATTCGAAAAGATATCATTTTAAAGGAATTTTTATGATTTTTCTCGTGATATAAATTTTATAACCCTCAAATTATTGTTTTAAATGTAAACTTAAAAAAATTTACTAAAACAGCTTAAAAATTTAATTTTAAAAAATCTAAGAAGAATTTTTCAAAAATCTTTCTTAGTGCACCCCTACACTATAAGGCTAGGCGCCCACTGGCGATTATTTCAAAGCAACTTTTTAATCACAAAAATGAAACACATTGATTCCTTTGGTAATGCGCCCACTGGCGATTTTTCAGTTGCAGCAACTAAAAAATTCCAACATGTTCGATTCTTTGGATGATGAAACTGTTGCCGGGGAAAATAGATCATGTTGGTTTAGACAGGACTGCGCCCAGTTGTTGGTTGGGGGGCTGCACGAATTGAATTCAGTTAGGGTCCTCTTCCACGCATTGACTGCCAGACGGTCCTTAAAATATGAAATACTAGCGGCCCGTCCCGACTTTGTCCGGGTTGAACAAAATATTATACAATAAATTTCCAGTTGATAGCCAATAAATTGTAAATCTTTTTTTACCTTAAATGTCCAATAAAAAGCGTAGTTCCAAATGTAGTTTTCTTCAATAAACCCTTTAACGTTGCCAGTTTCAAAATCCTTTTTGTATTTATCAATACCTTCTCTACTTGAATCTTAAAATATTAAACCTTTTCCTTACGGGGTGGAATAGCATATATCCGAAGCACATACTCTCGAAAAATACGGTGTGATGTCGGCAGAGATATAGTCTAGAATTTCACTTCGTTGTGACTTTCCTAACGTCTTTGCCCCCAAAGAAAAATTGGGTGACATTCTGGGAACGGAGGGTCAATCTTGCCGAAAAGGACTGAATAATAATATTTTGTCGTTCTAGCTAGAGGCTATTTCTTTTCAGGCGAGAGACATCAGAAGGGCGGTTCACCCGCGGTTCATCCATTTTCAGCCTTTTCAGAGATGAAAGAGGCACGGAGTGCCGATGAACTACTGTTGAAATTCTTCTTCAATAGTAAGAAAGCAATTAACCACTCTTTCCCCTGACCCCCCACGCTGAATGTCCCCCACGTAAAATGGGGATAGGAAGTAGATAACATTTTCCCGTTGTAAAGAGCGATTTCGAAAAACGGACCCCGTAAGCTAAAGAGTGTTGGTAGGGTTACTTGACTGCGGTTGACAAAGGAAAAGATGTAAGGTACATTTTAATGTACAAAAGTTGTACATTACCCTCCACATACAAAATCCGCTCTCTCTCTTTGTATATTATTATAGTAGTATAGATACACATTGGTATCCCAAAATTAGAATAAGAGATGAAATAAAAATACAAAAATAAAAAAGGATTTTAAGTAAATAATTTTTTTTAATTATTTTAAGCACCTAAAAAAATATTCAAATTAATATTACGTTATTTATTAATTAAAGTTCATTTTTTAAAAGAAAGAGGTGTGCTTGAGACAGTAGTTTTATTCAAAAATAAAAAAGGATTTTAAGTAAAGAATGTATTTTTAATTATTTTAAGCACCTAAAATAGTATTCAAATTAATATTACGTTAGTTATTAATTAAAGTTAATTTTTTAAAAGAGAGAGGTTAAGAGATGAAATAAAAATACAAAAATAAAAAAAAGGATTTTAAGTAAAGAATGTTTTTTTTTAATAATATTAAAATTTTTTTCAAATAATATTCCTAAAATAATATTCAAATTAATATTACGTTAGTAAAAAATTAAAGTTAATTTTTTAAAAGAAAAAGGCGTGCCGGAGAACTCCTAGGTTCGAACCACTATCGTCAGAAGAGAAGCCCACCGCGATAGCACTACGCTAAGGATCGGTGAAGACTTCGGCACAAAAAGCGGTAGAGGACAGTAGCGGGAACAATGGAGATTGTTAGGATTAAGCCCCTAACTTTATTTCTACTGATCAGATATACATAATATATAGCCTATGTCCATCTGGAATAATGTACCTTTCAAACAGTGAAAGAATTTTTCAAATAGGTGCAGTGGTCTGGAGATTACCCTCCACGTACAAAATCGCTCTCTCTTTATATATAAGTATAGATTTTTTAAAAGAAAATGGCGTGCCGGAGAACGGCTAGGTTCGAACCACTATCGTCAGAACAGAAGCCCACCGCGATAGCACCACGCTAAGGATCGTTGAAGACTTCGGCACAAAAAGCGGTAGATCACAGTAGCGGTAACAATGGAGACTGTTAGGATTAAGCCCCTAACTTTATTTCTACTGATCAGATATACATAATATATGGCCTATGTCCATCTGGAATAATGTACCTTTCAAACAGTGAAAGAATTTTTCAAATAGGTGCAGTGGTTCTGGAGATTACCCTCCACGTACAAAATCGCTCTCTCTTTATATATAAGTATATATGATCAGATATACATAATATATAGCCTATGTCCATCTGGAATAATGTACCTTTCAAACAGTGAAAGAATTTTTCAAATAGGTGCAGTGGTTCTGGAGATTACCCTCCACGTACAAAATCGCTCTCTCTTTATATATAAGTATAGATGATAATTTTGAAATTGAATAACAATAGAATTGATGTTTGAGTAGTATTCAAAAGTTATACAATGAGAAAAATAAATATAATATAAAAAAATAGCATAGAATTTTTGTTATGGATCATATCATTGTAAAAAAACTATGTTAAGGCTAAAGACATAATCGGAATCTTTAGTTTCGTAGTTTGAAAAGCGGAGAAAAAAACAACTTTCTTAAAAGTTTCTACAATTTTCCGATTTTAGCTGAACTTCTATTAACGTTTTAATTTATTTCAAGTTAAGTTGGGGGAACGTGACCCCCCCCCCCCCCCTACGCCTATGGATCTGATCGAAGGCAAATCATCGAGGGCGTGTTTGGCTAGTCCGATTCACGAGAAGTTGGCAAGTTGAAGATCACCAGTTTGCTTCAGTACTCGGTGTAAACATGTCGCTCGACACTGAACTATTTATAAGTGAAATTGAAAAACGGCCAGCTTTATACAACATAAAATCAAAAAAATATTCTGAGAAAAATTTAAAGAAGACTTTATGGGAGGAATTGTGTCAACAATTCATTGAAAATTGGGATAAGTTGGAGGAAAAACAAAAGAACTAAAAGAGTAAGTTGATAATTTTTTAATATTAACTCTTTTCATTTATCATATACAGCTTTTATATTAAATTTTGTCATACTGCCAAGGAACACTTCTTTAAGGAGAAATGAAATAATATGTAAAATAATCTCTTATCGCAAAACCTTGATTGTTGCTTCTTACTCCAACTGTAGAGATTCTTTCCAATGAACAGTCAAAGAGAGAGTCTTCAAAACGTATTCCATCACGTTTTCTAACAAAATTATGTAGAATGCAGCATGCTTTAATAACAGATTCACTGAATTCAATACTGGTATCGAGAGGCCTGTGAAATAGTCTCCATTTGTTTGCTAAAATTCCAAAATGTACATTCTACCAGTCTGTGGACTCTTGTTAATCTGTAATTAAAGATACGTTGTTTTACGGACAGATTTCTGCTGGGATATGGTCGTAATACAAACTGCGAAAGAGCAAATGCCTCATCCCCCACTAGAGTAAATGGCATTGCCGTTCCATTGTCGTCATTAGAGAGACAACTTTGTCTGGAATTTTTATTTGGTTTTCTTTCAAGCAACCTTGAAAAATGCTGACTGTTTAAAAATATTAGAATCACTTGATGAACCGTATGCTCCAACTTCTACATAAATGAACTTGTAATCGCAATCCACTATTGCTAGAAGCACAGTCTAAAAATTTTTACAAAACTAGGGGCTTCGCCCCCTAGGCTCGCTCCTCTGGTGAATCAGTGATGAATGACTCAATAGTTGTTTACAGCGATTGAGTCATTCATTTGTTTACAGGTGAAGCTTCCCCCCCCCCTCCCGGCGAAATGGATGAAGACCGCCTATGGGTGAAAATTGGATCTTCTTTCATGTCCTTCTGCTAAAGGAAGCGAATGAGAAGATTTTTTTGAAGTATTTCTTTAAAATTCAATTAAAATCGAAATTTTAAGATAGAGACTTGAAATGAAAGTTTATATGAATGAGAAAGCTTTCATCTTTCAGTTGATATAAATATTTTCTTTGTAACATAATAAGTCTGAGAGCATCGAATTTATATATCTCGAAAACGCATAAATTTTTCTAAAAGTGGGCTTTCAATTTAATACAAATATCAGTCGTTTTAAATCATTTTTAAACAAATGAGGTTTTGTTTGAAGGAGAAATGTCTGTAGTCTTATATTGTAAAAAAAAAATTCTACGATCCTTTTTTGGCGAGTTTATCGTATATCTGAACATGAAAAGTCATATATTTTCCCACAAAACATAAAATTAAAAAAAAACTTAAAGTCCGACGAATATGAGACATGTCTTACTTTCTTCCACAACAAAGTTCTGCATCGATTGGTATCGGTCTCGACCCCATACCCCCAGCGGTTTCGGAGGAGATAGCGTGACAAGCTTTTGACAGCGGCGGCGGCGGCGGCAGCGCCAGTTACTTTTTTTAGAATAGAGAGAAAATGTTTGTAATATGTATTTTATTTCAATAAACTTGCAAATGTTTAAGAAAATCTTTCTTCTTACCTTAAAGTCACAGCTAATCTTTGCTGCGGTGGTATAGCCAAACGTAATCTTGTATTTTGGTAAGAAATACTGGGCCCCACTAATAACAACAGGTTCTCGAAACTTTCAACGCTCATCCGAAAGTAGATGAAAAATTTTGTTGGGTGTACTCTTAAATCTTCAAATAATTTATAAAACTTCCCGTCAAATAATCTCCTACTTACACTGCGGCCCACCCAAATTGCAACACAAGAAAGAAAAGAGATATCACAACAAAATTTATTTTGTAGATAACATGTTGACCAAGATCAAATGATTAAATTTATAGACTTCTGTGAAGTGTGGTTCCTGCCAAAATCAGTAGCCAGAGTAGCCGCCATTGTTGGAGATCACCGCTGCCACAAGCCTCGGCATTGATTCAAAGAGACTTTGATGAGTTCTTGGGGTACAGCAGACCAATCAGTCTTCCACACGTGCCAAAGTTGATCTGCTGTGGCAGCTGGGGATGGAATCTGGGTCAATCGTAGAGCCACCCATGGATCACATGTTTTCTATCGGCGAAAGATTCGGAGAGCGAGGGCGGCCAGGGAAGCAATTCAATCTGGCGATTGACGACGAACCGTTGGAATGCGTGCCACGAGTGGTCGCGCATTATCCTGTTGAAATATGCTGTGGGCAAGCCCTGAAGGTAAGGAAGCACCAACTGGCTCCAACACCTCGGAGGATGTAGCGCTGGCTGTTTTAAAGTACCGGAAATGCGTACTAGAGGTGTGCGAGAGTGAGGATATCCAATACCGCCCCATACCATAATACCCGGTGCAGGACCATGTGGCGGTGCATAACGCAGCTGTTCAGCATCCTCTCTCACGGTGTCTCCAGACTCGAATGCGACAATCGTGGTGTTGCAGACAGAAGCGTGACCTCGTCAGTAAAGACGCATTTCATTCCATTCTGCCGTCCACATCCTTCTGTCATCGCACCATTGGCGGCGGGAGACGTCTGTGGTTCTGCGTCAAGGGTAGACAAAGCAATGGACGTCTTGCGGACAGACCACTCTGCTGTAAACGGCGTCGAATAGTACGCGCAGACACTGGATGATGCGTTACAGAATGCATGTGCTGTTCTATGATTCGTGATGTGACTGAGCGATCCGTCACTGCCCATGCGCAACAATTTGCCTGTCATCACGTGAAGTGGTGCGCTGAGGTGGATGCGATCGAACACGCCGGTCCTAGTCGTACCCTCCGCATCCAACGATCACATATCCGCATTACAGTTGTTGGTTTCGTCCAACACGACTACCGATTTCGCCTGAAAGATCATCCACAATCTCGGTAGGGGCACTATCCTTCTCTGTCGAACTCGATACTTGATCAAAAGATGATACGCTGTTTTCGACGAGGCATAATTGATCGTTTTTTTGAAAAAACCACAAGGAAAACACAATTGCCGAACTTGAAATCGTCGAAATCTCAAGCCTTAAATAGCTCTTTGAAGTGGCGCCACAGGCGCGCGTGATGTGCGTCTGCGCTGAAATTCTAATCATTTGCATATCTCACCTCCGCTAATGCATGTTGTAAATTTCATGTTATTTGCATGTTTCCTTCAGGGTGTTGCATTTACAGTGGCCAGCAGTGTATTATTGGATGGACCCAAAATCTTCTGTGGCTTTGTTTACGTATTCGCCGTAGAGCGAGGGCACAAACACATGCAGCTTCCACGAAATCCATTTTCAAACTGAGTGCAAAGCAACTATTTAGTTGCCAGTGGACGCTTGTCGAAGGTATCCGGCAACTTTCAAGTGACTAAACTGTTTAGTTGCTCAAATTAAAAGTTGCCAGTGGGCCTATGGGAACTATTATTCCCATATTACGGACATCAGAAGGTATAAGCAGCAATTAGAACTTATTAACATGTTCTTTTATTTAAAACTTGACACATGACATAAATTTACAATAATCGTTACGAAACTCGGCTCGTAGTTCATCGCGGTGAATTCGGAGCGGGAGAAGCGTGCGTACCATACTAATACGGAGAGTGAAGTGAAGTTCGGTGTTCCAATGTCCGCGGCAATCCCCACTCCTGCGAGAACCAAATGCGCAGAACGCGACGTTGGAGTTGTCTGCGAGTTGGGTTGCCACAGGCCCCTGGCCTAAGATGAATCGCCATGCAAAATTTCAGCCCTTTAGGTCCAGCGATTTGGTCTGTGCGTTGTATGTCAGTCAGTCAGTTACGGAACTGTTTATATAGATTATCAAATCTCGTTCGCTAAGAAATGCTTTAGTGGGAATATTTTGTTATTACAAACGGTACTAATTTTTTATAAAAAATTGTGGCATAGAAAAAATATTTATCGTTCTCGAAAAAAATGGAATGAACTGAGTAAAATAAACAACTTGTACGGATAACACAATTGTTTTAAACTAATTATTTAAATAAATGCTGTTAACAAATGAGAAGCAAATATAGAGGGTTATCAGGAAAGAATCATCCGATTACAAAATTTAATATTTTCCATGTTTACAAACAGAAAATTATAATTAATATGTCATGTAAAGGGAAAATGTTAATTTTTTTTTCACATGTGTGCGATATGACTTCCTTTAGTCACCGATATAATATCGGTTGCGATATGCCCATTTCTTGCCAAACACATTGTAATGTTTCACTATTAACTGGTTTGTAAAGCATCACAAATGCGTTGTTTAATTTCGGGCAAAATTGTAGGCAAAGGTATGTGTAGGTACTCGTGTATATACACTAGCTGAATACCCGGTGTTCGGCGACGGGAATACATTACCACCATCCACTATGTAATTTCGTTAATTAATTTAAAATTGATTTTAGCAGTAAAGTGTTGTTATTCCTCAGATGGTTCCCCCTACAAATTAACGACAGTAATCCGACATTAAATATGGGTTTTTAGATTATTATTCTTTTAAATTTTAGGGAATTTCAGGCCCTATTTTAACACCCTTAAACGTTGAATTTAAAAAAATAAATAAATAAATAAATAAAAAGTCTCTCTGAGTGAACAACTGGGGCATTAGAGGAACCACAATGCAAATTTTCAGCTTCCTAGGTCTTCTGGTTACAGAGATACAGTGATCAGTCAGTCTATTTTTGAAGAGTTTAAGACACTTTAAACTTTAAATTTTCAATTTCTTAAAAAGATTTTTAGTGTGCACTTAGGACCCTATATATATATGGCCAAATAGGTAGTAAAATTTCTGTGGTGGTTCACCCAGAATTTTTTTCTTCAAGACCTTTCCTCCGATATTTAAAGATTAAAAAATTGCTATGTTATATGACAAAAAAATTTAGGTGCATTGTTGAAATAATTAACAAATGAAATTTGAGAACTATTAACACCGAAAGCACGAAAATGTGATATTTATGTGAAATGAACATTAATCTTATTTACGAAGTAAACACTTAGAGAACGAGCGAAATAGTAGTACAATAATACCCGAGCTTACGCTATCCCGACTTACACAAACTCGGAGTTACGCAGTTTTTGATTTTACCCATATTCACCTTGTTAAATCTTGGAATGAAATTTCTCAGAAAACTTTAAATAGTGTCTGGAGGAAACTTTGTCCAATACTTTTTTAAAAACGAGATGGAAACAACGCCTGAAACTGATCATAATGCTCGTGTGATAGAAGTAGTCGATCTTGCCAGTCAATTAGATATAGAATCGATGGAGATGATGTCCAACGAGCTGTATGATACTCATCTTGAGGAGCTGACAGTCTGAAAAATCTCATAGAGATGTGCGACCAAAGCATCACTGAAGAATCCGACACTTCAGACCCAATTCCACAAAAACCTAATGACAATTATAAACTTCATAGAAAGATTTTAGAGCAATTGAGAAAGGGTTCAGATTTATTTTAGTGAATATAGACTCTAATAAAAAGATCGCGTGATCACGACAAAGCAGGAGGATAAATTAATGTTTAGTATGCTATGAAGAAATATCCTTCGCTCGCCCCGCCCCCCCCCCCCCCCCCAAAAAAAAAAGAAAAAAAAAGTTAATACGGCAGACTACTTTATTAGATTTTTTAAAACCATCAATATAATGTTTTAAAATATCTTGTACATATGTATTATATTAATATGTAATACAATATTTTAATTTTAATACAATATTTTCCCTTTAAATTGGTGTTTTTGTAATTTCTTGGTCCCAATTAGACAAAATTTATATGTATTTGTATGCAAAGTTGTACCCCAACTTACGCGATCTTTCGTTGGTCCCACCTATCACGTAACTTGGGGTATTACTGTACTATTCCTTCAGCCTGAAGCCTGAAGTGTTATTCACATACTACTTGTATTACTGTTGTCTCGAAACTCACTAGCAAACACAAGATAAAATGAATATGCACAACCGCAAATCCTTATCTGCTTCAAATCTAGAACTTCCGCTCCTCAGCTGGACACTGAGGGGGAGATCAAGGGGGAAGGTAGCGAACTTCCCCCACTACCCTTAAGGGGAGGAGCCTTCGGCGAAAACTCACGTTTTACAGATGCCAACACAAAATAACTGCTTAGAATACTAATTACCTATTAACACAAAAATGCAAAAAATATCTTTAAAAAAAGCCTGAAGTTTCAAGATTTGAGGCTTGTTTTCCAAATTTTTAAATTATTATTAGTTATTTTGTTACAGAGCATTTTAGCAAGCAATGTCTCTCGTTTTGTTTGTTGCTAAACATTGTTTTCCAAAAACATTGTTTTCCAAATTTTTAAATTATTATTAGTTATTTTGTTACAGAGCATTTTAGCAAGCAATGTCTCTCGTTTTGGAATTTTGAAAATGTAACTTAATTTAAAAAATATTTTGAATAATAATAAAAAAAAAATTAGCGAAACCGCACATTTATTTTGGAAGTCTACTTTCAGATTCCGAAAACAGAATTCAAAAATATTCATTAGGGAACCCGGTATGCGAAGTGTTATTTCGCAATTCATTAACATTGAATCGTACGATCTGCGAGGTCTATTGATGCACCCCCTTAACTGTTTGTAAATGCCGACATCTCAGAGTCTCAGAAGGTGGTACATCCAGTTCCAGGAAACTGGATGCCTGTGTAAAGGCAAAAGTGCAGGGCAACCAGGTGTTTCAGCAGAGAATGTTGAAAGAGTGCGAGAGACTTTTTTACGCAGTCCGGAGAAAACGACGGTATTTAATCCCCACGCGACTTCTTCCTTTGGGAATATGTCAAAGATTTTGTGTTCATACCCCCTTTGCCTACAAGTCTACCCGAACTTAAACAACGCATTTGTGATGCTTTACAAGCAGTTAATAGTGAAACATTACAACGTGTTTGACAAGAAATGGCATATCGCAATGATATTATACGGGTGTCTAAAGGAAGTCATATCGAACACCCGTGGAAAAAAATTTAACATTTTCCCTTTACAATGACATATTAATTATAATTTTCTGTTTGTAATTATGGAAAAAATTAAATTTTGTAATCGGATGATTCTTTCCTGATAACCCTGTATATATGTGAACATATATTTTTATTCGGACTTATTTAATATTCATGATACCTGATATATGATCGGAAGGTATCAAGTGTGCAGGTAAAATACATAATGCATTTTTCCCCCCGAAATTTTATGATCTTAGTCATATTTGTTTTAAGCGAAGACTGAGTCAAGGAGAGAAACGGGAAAAAAGTCGTTTGGTGGATAAAAGGATAACCTTCAAGTTTTATTATGCTCAAGTCATTTTCTCTGTTCTTTCAGGAAATATTAGTTCCCATAGAAACGAGACTCGCTTATTCTAAGAAATGTAACGAACGAGTTTCTACTCACATCGAGTCAGCGTCAATGGACTTAGACTGCATGACGTCATTGAGAGTTGAGAAATCCCCACGATGTTTCTGTTCAAAATAATGGATTATTTATTGAATAAATATTAACGATCTGTAATATATGTGAAATGTGATGTGAATGACGATTAGATATCTTGAATCTTGATTACCTCAAATTTTAATTCGAGTAAAAAAATATTCTCAAATTAAATGCTGTTGTAATAAATAAACTTAAAATATTTTAACTATTCTCAATTGTTAACGTAACGTGGACTAATGAAAAATACTTACCGTCAATATCAATATTACGAAGATATTTTTCTTGTTAGGATAAATTTAAATTATTTATGAACTGAATTTAACGAAAATTCTTTTACTGACGCACAAATACTTCAAGCTATTCCCTCTTCTGCGAAATTGAAATTTTAAAAAAATGACTGAATTATTTTTTTAAAATATTTTATGAGTTTAAAATTTCTAAATTTTAAATTTTAACACCTATGAAAAATATCATAGGAAAAGGATCAAATTTCTTAGTATTGATTTAAATATTACATTAAAAGATATCAGATGAAATATGGAAACAGCAATATATATTTGCCAAAATATAAGGTGAAACTATTCATCATTAATTACACAGAAATATCTACAATAGTATGTAAAAACAATTTTGCTCCTTCAAAATAAAAATAAAAAAGCAATCAATATGTTTATTTTTTTAAAATGACATCCTATGCATTTCTTTTATATATTACTTCCCCCAGAAATTAATTTCCCACGCACGCACACACACACACACATATATATACATCAATGACCATTTCATTAGCAAAATTCACTATGTTTTGTAATGTAAGCAGCAATTTATTATTTGTTTTCGGATTACCATTAAATTGAAGGAACGTTACAGGAAAATGATGGAGGAATTGCAATACATGGGCTGAGTCCTCCATTACAGAGAATTCGATCAGTACACGCATAGACCTTCAGCGATCAAAGTAATAAAAGAACAGAGGAAAGAGGATATAAGATTGGACTAAAAAAAAACATATCAAGTGTTCAAGGAAAATAATATACATATAAAAGAAAAATTGAAGGACAACAGAATCATATGCTCTCAGCTCAAATTTCGTTTAAAATTTCTGATCGTCTTTTAGGTATAATGAAAATAATTTATGTCTGTACTAGCCGTAAACCCGCGCTTCGCTACGGAGTACATTGAAATTAAATACAACGGTCAATGTATGCAATGAATTCCAAAAAAAAATAAATATATATATATATTTATAATAAATACGACGATCAATGTATACAATTGATGTAAAAAAAACATATTTATAAAAAAATCGTAAGGGATATTTTTATAGACAAAATATGGAAATCGTCTGCCGCATTAGCAAGAAAAAAAATATTTTTTTGTCTATTTTTTTTTGCACGTGACGATAAATTTATTTAAAGTACCAGAAAAAGAAATCACGTGATCAGCATTTAATAAATTAAACTCTAAAAATTAATCTTTAAAAATTCACCAAAAATCAGGAAATGGAGGTAAAAATTCGAAAAAAATTTCATTTTAAAGGAATTTTTATGATCTTTCTCGTGATATAAATTTTATAACCCTCAATGTATTATTTTAAATGCAAACGTAAATAAAGTTTAAAAAGCAGCTTAAAAATTTAATTTAAAAAAATCTAAGAAGAATTTTTGAAAAATCTTTCTTAGTGCACCCCTACACTATTAGAAGAATCGCCATGCAAAATTTCAGCCCTTTAGGTCCAGCGGTTTGGTCTGTGCGTTGTATGTCAGTCAGTCAGTGAATGAATGACTGAATCAGTCAGTTACGGAACTGTTTTATATACATAGATGATGCATTTAATCTCTCTTTTCCTCAGTTTTAATCGCCCGCTAAAGATGATTATGCTATTAAAATTACTTTTCCTCTTCAAGTACAATCCGTCTCGACAAGTTAAACCCCCAGAACTAGGTACTTCTCAAATTAGGAACAACCTCTGTAACTCGGCGTAAACAGGCCATAATCTGTGTGTAAAATAAAACTCTTGAACACGTATTCTACTCTGCGATCAGGGGCGGCTCCAGTCCAGAGTTTTTTTTTTTTTTTTTTTTTTTTTTTTGGGGGGGGGGAGGGCAACGTCGCCTCTTAGGATTATATATATATATTGGTTCCTGGCTGTAGTGGTTTATGGTTTATACTGGTTTTTCACTTACAACTTTGTCATATATATATATATATATATATATATATATATATATATATATATATATATATATATATATATATATATATATATATATATATATATATATATATATAAAATGCTGTCAAAAACCTTATTCATACTTTTCTTTACATGATGGATGTTCCTGGCTTCAAGTAGCTTTAGAGCTATTACTGGTTTTCTCTTTCATCTTATTCTTATTTATTTATATATATATATATATATATATATATATATATATATACAGTGGCTCCCAAAAGTGTTCGTACACTTACGATTTTCAATGTAACAGGGGTCTGTCTATCCATTAATTAAAATGAATATTTCAGAATGGGTATTTAATAATAAGATCTATAATCTATTCTTAACAAAACTACATGAAATATTTTGAAAACATAGTAAAACTTTATTTTTAAGAAACCAATAATCCAAAAGTAACAAAAACTTTATCTCACAAAAGTCATCGTACACTTCTAAAAAATCTCTACATATTAGTAAATATTCTAATATTTCGTTAAATATTTAGTAGGATATCCTTTAACATCCACAACAGCTTTTAAACGTCTGGGAATAGATTTCTTTAGTTCTTTTGTAATTTTTGCATCAATGTTCATCCATTCTTCCATCATAATTGTTTTTAGTTCGCTTTTCGTGTGAATGTCGTGTTTTCGTACTCGAACCTCCAATTCTCTCCAAATATGTTCTACTAGCCGGGCTTCGCCCGGCTAGGCTTGGGCTTCGCCTAGCTACGCTCAAGCCATCCGTCCACCAGATGAAGTTTCAATAAAGTGTGGAAAATTTTCATATTGGAACACAAAATTGCGTGTATTATTTTTGCATTTTAAAATTTTCTCTTAGATTTTAGGTCATTTTGAAGATAACTGTCATATGTATCATGTGTGAGAGGGAAATTAAAATATCATGTGTGAGGGATTTTGTGCAGAGTGATAGGTGTTTTAGGTAAATTTCATTAAAAATTAATTCAAATTGACCAATTTATAAAAAAGTATGTTATTTACAGGTAAGTTTTTGTCTCTTTTTTAATTTTTAAGTGCTATTTTCCCATAAAAGATGAAAAAAACTTTAATTTTTTTTTTTCTAAATTGACTCCGAACGTAGACAGTCACCTTAATTCCTATTTGAGAATGATAATGAAAAATGAGGAAAGAATAATTTTCTCTTAGATTGTATGTAATTTAGAAGATAACTGTCATATGTATCATGTGTGAGAGGGTAATTAAAATATCATGTGTGAGGGCTTTAAGATTTTGTGCAGAGTGATAGGTGTTTTAGGTAAATTTCATTAAAAATTACTTCAAATTGACCAATTTATAAAAAAGTATGCTATTTACAGGTAAGTTTTTGTCTCTTTTTTTTAATTTTTAAGTGCTACTTTACCATAAAAGATGAAAAAAGGTTTAATTTTTTTTTTTAATTGACTCCTGAAATATTTAAAGTAATAAATTCTGTTTGAACAATTAATTTGTGAACAACTGTTTTTATAAGGAAAGGAATGACGAATCGGGGAAAATGTTCATATTGAAACATAATTCTGTCTGGACAATTAAAAAAATAAGTAAATCGAAAAGTAAAGAACATAATTATATTTCACTGGCTTTCAAAAATATCCAATAATAAAACAATTTCCTTAGCAAATACAAAATAAACAAATATTTCACTGGTGTTCAAAAATATCTAATAACAACACAATTTCCTTAGCAAATACAAAATAAACAAAAAGTGAACAATAATTGGTGTATAATAAATAGTTTTTTATTTAGAGCTAATTTTATAAGGAAAGGAATCACGAATCGGGGAAAATTTTCATATTGAAATATAAAATTGCATGTATTATTTTTGCATTTTAAAATTTTCTCTTAGATTGTAGGTAATTTAGAAGATAACTGTCATATGTATCATGTGTGAGAGGGAAATTAAAATATCATGTATGAGGGCTTTAAGATTTTGTACAGAGAGATAGGTGTTTTAGGTAAATTTCATTAAAAATTACTTCAAATTGACCAATTTATAAAAAAGAATGCTATTTACAGGTAAGTTTTTGTCTCTTTTTTTAATTTTTAAGTGTTATTTTACCATAACAGATGAAAAAAACCTTTAATTTTTTTTTTTTTAATTGACTCCGAACGTAGACAGTCACCATAATTCCTACTTTAGAATGATAATAAAAAATGGTGAAGGAATAAACTGTAACCCCTCTCTCCCCATTGAAATATTTAAAGTAATAAATTCTATTTGAATAATTAATTTCTGAACAATTGGAAAATTAACTCAACGCAAAATAGAAAAGTAAATAAAACATAATTATATTTCACTGGCCTTCAAAAATATCCAATAATAACACAATTTGCTTAGCAAATACAAAATAAACAAAAAAAGAACAATAATTGGTGTATAATAAATAGTTTTTTATTTGCGGCTGTTTTTATAAGGAAAGGAATGACGAATCGGGGAAAATTTTAATATTAGAACATAAAATTGTGTGTATTATTTTTGCATTTTAAAATTTTCTCTTCGATTGTAGGCCATTTTGAAGATAACTGTCATAGGTATCATGTGTGAGAAGGAAATTAAAATATTAGCATTAGGTTTTGTGGAGAGTGATAGGCGTTTTAGCAAAATTGCAGATTAATATTCTACGTTCGGAGTCAATTTTTAAAAAAAATATATATTTTAAAGATTTTTTTTGTTTCTTATGGTAAAATAGCACTACTTTATTTGAATATTCTTTCTTTTTACGCTTCTGTCTACAACTCTTTGCAATATTTCTGAGATATAATTGTATTTTTTTATTTTGGGCTGATTTTTTAAGGAAAGGAATGACGAATCGGGGAATATTTTCATTAGAACATAAAATTGCGTATATTATTTTTGCATTTTAAAATTTTCTCGTAGATTGTAGGCCATTTTGAAGATAACTCTCATATGTATCATGTGTGAGAAGGAAATTAAAATATTAGCATTAGGATATCGTGGAGAGTAATAAGCGTTTCAGCTGTATTTCAGATTAATATTCTACGTTCGGAGTCAATTTTTTAAAAAAAATTATGTTTTAAAGATTTTTTTTGTCTTTTATGGTAAAATAGCACAACTTTATTTGAATATTCTTTCTTTTTATGCTTCTGTCTACAACTCTTTGCAATATTTGTGTGATGTAATTGTATTTTTTTTATTTTAGGCTGTTTTTATAAGGAAAGGAATAACGAATCGTGGAAAATTTTCATATTAGAACATAAATTTGCGTGTATTATTTTTGCATTTTAAAATTTTCTCTTCGATTGTAGGCCATTTTGAAGATAACTGTCATATGTATCATGTGTGAGAAGGAAATTAAAATATTAGCATTAGGATTTTGTGAAGAGTGATAGGCGTTTTAGCTAAATTTCAGATTAATATTCTTCGTTCGGAGTCAATTTAAAAAAAAAAAAAAATTTTAAAGATTTTGTTGGTCTTTTATGGTAAAATACCACTTAAAAATGAAAAAAAAAACTTACCTGTAAATAGCATACTTTTTTTATAAATTGGTCAATTTGAAGTAATTTTTATTGAAATTTAGCTAAAATGGCTATACCTCTGCACGAAATTATATTGCTACTATTTTAATTTCCTTCTCACACATGATACATATGAGAGTTATATTTGCCTGCGGCTTGTCCACTTATTATAGTAGATTCTATAAAGTTATTCATCTACGGTTATCATGATATCTCACATAATGTATATAATTTGATAAAATTTTCAAGAAATGTTTTAGAAGATGAATGTTTTTCAGGAAATGCTATTGTTAATGAAATGAGGCACAATAATTGGTGTATAATAAATAGTTTTTTTTATTTGGGGCTGTTTTTATAAGGAAAGGAATGACGAATCGGGGAAAATTTTCATATTGGAACATAAAATGACGAATCAGGGAATATTTTCATTAGAACATAAAATTGCGTGTATTATTTTTTCATTTGAAAATTTTCTCGTAGATTGTAGGCCATTTTGAAGATAACTGTCATATGTATCATGTGTGAGAAGGAAATTAAAATATTAGCATTAGGATTTTGTGAAGAGTGATAGGCGTTTTAGCTAAATTTCAGATTAATATTCTTCGTTCGGAATCAATTAAAAAAAAAAAAATTTTAAGATTTTGTTGGTCTTTTATGGTAAAATACCACTTAAAAATGAAAAAAAAACTTACCTGTAAATACCATACTTTTTTTATAAATTGGTCAATTTGAAGTAATTTTTATTGAAATTTAGGTAAAATGGCTATACCTCTGCACGAAATTATATTGCTACTATTTTAATTTCCTTCTCACACATGATACATATGAGAGTTATCTTTGCCTGCGGCTTGTCCACTTATTATAGTAGATTCTATAAAGTTATTCATCTACGGTTATCATGATATCTCACATAATAATGTATATAATTTGATAAAATTTTCAAGAAATGTTTTAGAAGATGAATGTTTTTCAGGAAATGCTATTGTTAATGAAACGAGGCACAATAATTGGTGTATAATAAATAGTTTTTTTATTTGGGGCTGTTTTTATAAGGAAAGGAATGACGAATCGGAGAAAATTTTCATATTGGAACATAAAATGACGAATCAGGGAATATTTTCATTAGAACATAAAATTGCGTGTATTATTTTTTCATTTTAAAATTTTCTCGTAGATTGTAGGCCATTTTGAAGATAACTGTCATATGTATCATGTGTGAGAAGGAAATTAAAATATTAGCATTAGGATATTGTGGAGAGTAATAAGCGTTTCAGCTAAATTTCAGATTAATATTCTACGTTCGGAGTCAATTTTTAAAAAAAAATTATTTTTTAAAGATTTTTTTTGTCTTTTATGGTGAAATAGCACTACTTTATTTGAATATTCTTTCTTTTTATGCTTGTCTATAACTCTTTGCAATATTTGTGTGATGTAATTGTATTTTTTGTATTTTGGGCTGATTTTTTAAGGAAAGGAATGACAAATCGGGGAATATTTTCATTAGAACATAAAATTGCGTGTATTATTTTTGCATTTTAAAATTTTCTCTTAGATTGTAGGACATTTTGAAGATAACTGTCATATGTATCCTGTGTGAAAAGGAAATTAAAATATTAGTATTAGGATTTTGTGGAGAGTGATAGGCATTTTAGCAAAATTTCAGATTAATATTCTATTGTTAATGAAATGAGGCACAATAATTGGTGTATAATAAATAGTTTTTTTTATTTGGGGCTGTTTTTATAAGGAAAGGAATGACAAATCGGGGGAAATTTTTATACTGAAACATAAAAGTGTGTGTATTATTTTTGCATTTTAAAATTTTCTCTTAAGATTGTAGGTCATTTTGAATATAACTGTCATATGTATCATGTGTGAGAAGGAAATTAAAATAGTAGCATTAAGATTTTTACTGAGAGTTATAGGCATTTTAGCTAAATTTCAATAAAAATTACTTCAAATTGACCAATTTATAAAAAAGTATACTATTTACAGGTAAGTTTTTGTTCCTTTTTTTAATTTTTAAGTGCTATTTTACTATAAAACACCAAAAAAACCTTTAAATAATTATTGTTAATTAAAATAACTGTCATTTGTATCATGTGTGAGAAGGAAAAATGCAAGTATATCTCCGTCCCGGCGTTAGCCACACGGAATTCAACTGATGCCTGGCCACCACAACACAATCTCCCCAGACGCCGACCCAAAAGATCGGAGTCTAGGTCACATAGACCCCTCGAGTCCATTAAATAGCTACCAAATTTCAAATTAAGATAAAATTAACAATTTAATAATAAATAATAACTTAAATTCCAGAATCCAGAGCCAGTTCCTGTGCTCCGCTTGAACCTAGTCACTGCTTTATCACTTTAAACTTCAACAACAAAATTTTAACTACAATTTAGTTAACAATTCATAAGTGAACATTTAACTTCATATAAGTATATACATGCATAAAGGCATCTGCGCTTACATAACAAAATATAAGCATTTATATACTGACATAAAAGCAACTGCTTTATAAAACATAATTTAAACAATTATAAACACATATACATACATAAATTAATATTTGTAAACCACGTATAGCAAACAAATTCACAATTCGCAATATCTGTATTACTTACATTACTTTTACACATTCAGTTATTTAATATTACAACAATTTCATACAAATTATTCTATTAAATTCAATCAATTTTCAAGTTAATTACTTTTACAAGCCATATAATTCGATATTTAATAGCATACCATATTAATTCATATATTGTTTTAAAACACAAAGATAAGTACAAAAAAACCCTCAACGGGAAAAAAAAGGGATGTGGACATCCATCAGAACCCCCACTATATCTTTTATTACTTTTTTACTATAATAGTCAACAAAGAGTTTGTGTTTACTCCAGCTTGTGTAATCTGAGGGAAATCTTTCTCTATAAGCCTGTAGATCTATACATTCATAGATGCAATGCTCTACAGTCTGTTTCTCCCCACACCAACATTTATCATCTTTCTTGTGTATTCTGTGCTGGTATTCTGCAAAGCACCCATGTCCTGTAATAGCTTGATTTAACTTGAAATCATTACAAAGTCTGTCTTCTGAAACTTCAGGATATATTTCATACACTCTCCTGCCCTTATCAGACTCATTCCATAACTCCTGCCAATTGGTCATTTCCTCTCTTTTAATCTTTCCCTTAACTCTTTTCTTAGAGTGTTTATAAGTTGTGCCAGCATATTCGAGCTCTGTTGCCTCTTTCGCGACTCTGTCAGCCTCCTCATTCCCCTCTTCACCAACATGCGCTTTAACCCAATGGAAGCTGATATTCATATCTTCATTACTTATAACCTCTTTAATTTTTTCCGAAATTTCGCCTTTATAATTAACCGCCTTTAATGTTTCCAGCGCACTTCTAGAGTCCGTATAGATATCAAAACTCTTAACTTCTTTCATTTTCATAACATCTATCGCAATTTGAATAGCTCTCATTTCTGCCAGATAAGAGTTGCCATTTATAATCTTTTCCCTATATATCTCCTTTTCATTGTCTTGCATGTATACCACAACACCAGCTCCCGCGTTTTCCTCAATCTTAGAGCCGTCTGTATATATTCTTACTTGTGTCTTCGGCGTATTATCATACGTCCATTCAATACTCATTAAATCTTTCCATTTTCTTATTCTGCTTGTTCTTACTTCACAATTTGCTCTATTCAATACTTCATCACCTATTTCAATCTCTACACCTTCATCATATATTTTAAACATTTTACAATTTATTCTTGCTTTCAGATGCAGTGGCATACAGCCTGATAGTACGTTTAGGGCATCCGTAGACACGGTTCTATAACATTTCGTTATAGCCAACATAAATGGTCTCTGTGTTTGTTTCAATTTTCTATCTATAACTACACCTTCGTTATACCAAATTTCCACAGCATACAGTAGTATTTTCTCAATTACAGTGAGGTAAATTTGTTTTATAATGCTGCCCCGTATTCCCCATGTCTTTTTAATAATTCTCGTTAATTTATAAAAGAACTTTAATGATTTTTCCTTAACCATATCCAGATGCTGTAAATATTTCAACTTGCAATCAATTAACACCCCTAAATACTTTAATTCTTTATGATACTTTATATTTTCCCCCGCCAGCTTAATTGTTGGTTTGGTTTTGATAACACCTTTACTAGCAATTATTGTATAAGCACACTTATCAATACTGAAATTTAATTCATTCCTATTTGCCCAATCGTAACATCTATCCAATACTTCTCTTGAAATTTCCTTAAACTTATAACTAACCTTACTATTAATCATTATCATTAGGTCATCAGCAAAAGCTTGCATATACCAATTATTACTGTAACTATCAATGTCTAGTAATTCGTTAATTATTATGAGCCACAATATAGGGCCGAGGGAAGATCCCTGAGGGACCCCTACGTTATACTCATGCTCACCACTTCTCATAATAACTTTTCTATCGCTAATATAACTAATTATTAATTTATATAACTTAGGTTCAATCTTTAATTTATTTAACTCCCTTATTACATTACTTCTTCTCACAGTATTAAAAGCATTCTTAATGTCCAATGAAATAAGACAAGTATGTTCATCCCTACTTTTATTTTCATAAATTATTTTCTTGATGTTATTGAGCGCATGAAGAGTGCTCAGGTTCCTTCTGAACCCATATTGTGCTTTCGATAGCAAATTGTTTGATTCCAAATGCGTAACCAGCCTGTTTGTAATTATTTTATCGAGTATCTTACCCAGTACAGGTAGCAGACATATAGGCCTATACGAACTCGGAAGTAATGGATCTTTCTCCCCTTTTCTAAAATAAATAACCTTAGCCTTCTTCCATTCCTTTGGAAAGTAGCCATCGTTCAAGCATCTATTAAATAAGCAGTACATCACTCTCTTATTAATATTATATGTTTCTTGAATAATACTTAGTGTAAATCCCTCATATCCAGGTGCTTTACCTTTTGACATTTCACTCATAGTTAATTCAATTTCAAGATTAGTTATTTCAATAGTATTTTCACTATTATCACTCACTTCCGTGTCCTCTTCCTCTTCTACTATCCTATTAAAATGATATTCCGTTAGAACTCGTTCTATTTCTTCTTCATTATCCACAATTACGCCGTTTAAATCCTGTACTCTTTCAGTTACATTTTGTCTTTTATCAGAAATGATATTCGTTACTGCACCAAAAGTATCTTTCACAGTTAATTTATCTAAATATTCCTTGAAAGTACTTCTTTTCGCATTATTGATCAACTTCTTATACCTTGCACTCTCTTCTTTGAATTTAATCAGCCTATTCTTTCTATTTTGGGGGTCAGTCGTCTTTTGATACAATCTCCTAAGTGCTCTCACTTTGCTTCTTTTCATTCTTAAGTCCTCATTCCACCAATAAGCGTTGGACTGATTCTTCTTACTTCTTTTCTTCCTATGTTTCTTACATAAATTCGTAATTTCCTCATTAAATTTCTCTATTACACCATCAATGCTCATTTCTTCCATATCTTGCTCTAACTTTTCCATTACTTTTCTAAGTTCCATTCTAAAACTCCACCATCTCATATTCTTTATCTCCCATCTTGGATCAGTATCTCTTCTTTTACTTACATCATCCATTACTATATCAAATAGTATAGCGCTGTGATCTGTCAGTACATACTCGTCTACTACTCTCCACTCTCTTATGTACTCTTGCTTCATTCCAAAAGTGATTGTCAAATCAGGCCAGCCTTGTCCTGCTGGACCATAATATGTAGGTAAGCTTGTAGGGTCATTGTGTATAATGCCATCTAATCTAATAACTAAATCTATTATTGCCGCACCCCGTACGTCAGTGGGCCTCCTTCCCCAAACCGTAGACTTTGCATTAAAATCTCCTAATAAAACAATTTTCTTTCCTTTATTTCTCTCTAGAATGTCTAGCAGCTGACCCCACTGTGGATCTACTCTCTCCATTTTTCCACCTGCAGGCGGTAAATAAACAGTTATAAATAAAATTTCTTTATCACCATTTCCACACTTATACCTACCAGATATTCCGTGTTAATCAAATTAACATACTTGATACTTCTTTTAATGATTAACGCCGCTTTAGGTTCATGACAAAAATAGATACTCTGATAGTTACTCGGGAAACCTTCCAACATATGTTTCTCACCCCTTTTAAAATAAGGCTCGCTTGCAGAAATAATATCAAAATCTAAACTACTTGTAAATTCCTTTACTGCATTAATAGACTTATTAAAATTAAGATGTGTGCATTTATACACAACTGGATTGCCATAGTCAGAATTAGAAACAAGACTGTGGGAACCACCAACAAAAGAATGCTGAACACAAGTAAGAGACAAAAAGTTACTCGCCATAAAATGTAAGATTCTTAATGCGCTCCACCTCGGCACAATACATGTGTGAGAAGGAAATTAAAATAGTAGCATTAAGATTTTTATGCAGAGTTATCGGCATTTTAGCTAAATTTCATTAAAATTAATTTGTAAAATACCTAATAACGACATTTCAGAAAGTAAATAATCGCAAGAGGGGTTTCAACGGTAAAGAGTTTCAACGATTATTCGTATACTGAAAATTAACCAAGTAAAAAAGGATGGTAAAAATGAAAAGTATACAAAAGAAGAAATATAAGAAAATTAGCTTTAAATAAGACCAAACAACTACTAATTAACATTATTCCATGCGTTTATTTACGTTGTAACATTTAGGTGCGCATGCGCAGTTCTTATGAATGATGGATTCCAACGCCTTCAGATGAAATATTATTTAAAAACTGTATTTATATATAAGCATTTTAAAGCTTCCAAACTTATATTAGAATTATCTCCAGGCTTCAAAATATAAGTATACGAAGTTTCAACCAGATTTGTCAAGAAATATAGAAACGAAAAAAATACCAAATGTAATCATTTCACACCTAAATCAGTAAATCCACCAAAAATCAGTATATATCTATTTAGTTTCAATAAAGTATTTTTTATTATTAAACAATTTGAATATTTAGTTTTTCAAATAAAAAGACACGGCGCACATTTCATTTCAGTGATTCATTTTTTAGTGAGAATCACGTTGTGAACAAATCACCCTTTGTTTACATCGTCAAAGAGCGATGACGCGCGATGACGGTTCATTAGAATCCAAATATCTCTAAAACTATTGAATTAACAGAATAAGTGTACGCGGAAAAATTATCAGTTTCCGAAGCTCTTTCCAAATATGTAACATTTATGTACTTTCATGAGAAAAAAATACACCGATTTTCCTGTATATTTGTCGGCCATTTTTTTTTTCGAGGAGTGGCCCACCCGGATGAGTTACGGATGAGTCCGACTTCTCCCTGTCCTTTTATTAGTATATAGAAGATTGGGTTTAAATCTGACGATTGAGGTGGTGTTTTCAAAACTTGTGGACAATTATAGAGACACCAGATGCGAACGTTGAGAGCCGTGTGCTTAGGATCGTTATCTTGATGAGAAACAAAGTTGTTTCCAATACCCAAATTTTGAGCTGATAATTTTAAATTGTCTCTTAAAATATTTATAAAAACAGCATGATTCATTATGCCATCAATAAATACCAAATTTCCTAGTCCTGATGCTGACATGCACCCCCATACAAGGATACCTCCACCGGCATGATTAACTGCTCCTACTAAGTTCTTGGGATTAAGTTCCTCATTTTTTTCTTCTCCATACAATTATACTCACCAAAATGTTCATCGGCAAATAAGACATTATTCCAATATGTTTGGGGCTTATTTATCATTGATAGTGCGAAGGGAAGCCTAAACTTTCTGTTTTTCTCACTCACAAAAAAAATTTCTATGGGCAGAACGCCCATGTAATCCAGCTGTTCTGACAACTCGTCAAAACATTTCAAGTGAAATTGAAGTAGAAAATGTTTCATTGAATTCTGCAGAATCTTTTAGAGCACTCAAACGGGAATTTTTCACAAATTTTCTAATTATAAATCTCTGATCACGTTTTGTTAACTTTGCCGGACGGCCTTTTCTTACCTTGTTTTCGATCCAATTTTCTTCTTTACAGCGTTTTTTCACATACTGCACAGTAAAATGGGATAAATTAAGTAATTTAGCAATATTCCGAACTGATTTACCACTACTATGATGAAAAATAATCAATTTTCGAATGCTGTTTGTTGTTTCTTTACGACTACGAGCCATTTTTAAATAATAAATAGAATATTACGGAGTAAGCAAGCAAAAATTAAAGCCAAACGATATTTTAAATGCCACCACAGTTCAAAAATAAAAATAAAGCGCCAGACGATAATTTTAATTATGAATTTATCCGAAAATATTTCAGTGTACGATGACTTTTGTGAGATAAAGTTTTTGTTACTTATTGATTACTGGTTTCTTAAAAATAAAGTTTTACTATGTTTTCAAAATATTTCATGTAGTTTTGTTAAGAATAGATTATAGATCTTATTATTAAATACCCATTCTGAAATATTCATTTTAATTAATGGATAGACCCCTATTTCATTGAAATTCGTAAGTGTACGAACACTTTTGGGAGCCACTATATATATATATATATATATATATATATATATATATATATATATATATATATATATATATATATATATATTTATATGTATATATTAGACAAAGTTGTAAGTGAAAAACCTGTATAAGCACTAAACCACTACAGCCAGGAACCAAAGACATGAAAAGATAAGTGAAAAATATAAATAGAAAAGTGAAAAATATGTTTTTAGACAGTACCTTGTCTTTAGCGGTGCCAATACTGTCTAAAAACCAATGGATTGTTTTTAATAACTATGATCTGAGCAATAAACATACTTAGACACCGTACAACCCATATGAAACAGAAGAAGGAATAATCAGTGACTTTATCATAGATCACCAAACTCGGTGCCAGACAAAGTGAAAGTTAAGTTTAGGAGACCACAAGTAGACTAACGTCACAAACATTGCAACCATGGAGCCAATGGAATCACTTTAGAAGACTTACTATGTTACTGTTTTATTGGACATAATAACCTAAGTTAACTTAGACATTTATTATGACTAAGAGTTATTTATTATTTTAATTACACTAGTTTTTATTTACTTTTTAGTAGTTATTTACTAACTTTAATCATTTATTTTTGTTTTACTAATTATAAGCAACATAACATGCTATTCATTAAATCTAAAACAACTAATTATGTGCTTGGAAATACTATCAGGGTAATAATTACGTTTTAGCACTACTAACAAATCTTTTATATGTTTATGCCTATTGTCCTTAGAACATAGCCGATTTATTTTTACTAGCTGATTAACGATAATATTATTAAATACAGATTTATGTAAGCAAGTTAAGTAACTTTGATATTTTACTATTTTAAAGTCATATTCTGATCTTTTATCATAAAGATGAAAAGTAAATTTACTATGAGGATTTATTTTTATGTTTATATCTAAGAAGATTACCTTAAGTTTTTCTTGGCTAATTTGTACTAGTTCTAGATTTGGAGGGTAAAAATTTACCGCTATAATATTATTACTATTATTAATAACAATTATGTCATCAATATATCTAAATATTTGGTAATTGCCATTAACAATATTATTAATATTATCAACTTCTTAAAAATGTAAATATAAATTGGCTAGCATACTGGAAGCATTTCCACCTTGTGGTACACCTTTAACCTGTAGGTATATACTATTGTTGTGTAATACATAATTATGTTTAGTTACTAAATCTAATAGCCTATTGAAATGATTTAGTTTAATTTCTTTGTTTAAGTATTGATTATGATTTTTTACTAAAGTTATTATTACCCTATTTAAATCAATTATATTGATATTGTTGAATAAATCTTTGAAATCAAATGTGACGAGATTTACAATTATTTAATGTTTGTAGTTTTCTTACCAGACTTAAGCTATTATCAATTATTCCACAAACACCAGAAGTTATTACTTTATATATTAATTTTAGGTAATTTAATAGTATTACACTTGCCTTATATATATATATATATATATATATATATATAAGAAATAAGCAATGTCTCATTTTAAATTTAAACTCATTTAGTATTAGGTCAACGATTATATAATTTTAGGCTATGAAAAAAAAAAAAAAATACGCCGGGCTTTTTGGGGAGGAGTAATTGCGCCTACTGCCCCCCCCCCCCCTCTGGAGCCGCCAATGTCTGCGATAGAAACCTGGATGCCATACCCGTGTTTGTGTTGTTGTTGTTTGCCAATGCGGACACTTGTCAATGAAGCCATTCTCATTTTAACCGAGGGATTCGTTGGTTGCTTTCCATGGGGGCACTCGTAAACTCCCCTAGTACCACCCCAATTTATACCGAGCGACTCGTACCTTCTCTCTGACATCATAAAAGGATATTCCGGTCCACAGATTTAACATGTCCATATCTGGCCTAGTCACGAAGGTACTGAATGACGTTCGAAGGGATTCGAACTGAGTACCTCCAGTCATCCACCTCGCTATTACTAGGCTACCTCTGGGCCTACCCGTGTTTTGTGTTTCATATCATTTAACTCTAGAACAATCTTTTTTCTCTCTAATAACTTTAAATCTTTGAGAAATTACAAACAAAATAACTGGAAATGGGACTGAAAATTTTTTTCGCACTCTGCATTTGAAAGTAACAACAGCTTTATTACAAACTTCTATAGCAAATCTTAACCATTTCTGTTTGAAAATGAAGTTACATCTGAGAATGGTTATTCCGTTACAGTCGGCTCATATTTCATGGGAGGATTTTTTTTAATGTTGGCTGTGAAAGAAGGTAAGGGAGAATGTGAGGAGGGCGATGCACGAGAGGAGATTAGCTAAAATTGCTATGGTGGTCCAGAAATTACGACTCGGCCCTCGATGTTCATAGTCGCGGTTTCAAATCCCGCTCCTGTTAGACGGTCGATATATGTTAGTTGATCAGTTCTCATTTACTATATACCATTTTTTAACCTCAACACACACCACACACACACACATATATATATATATATATACAGTGATTTCCGCTTACAATAATCACTTTTGTTATTACTGTTTTTGATTCTTATAAGCGGTTGATTCTTATAGCCGAAATTTAGGTTTTTGGACAGGCACACACACACCTATATATACATATATGAGATAATTTACCATAAAATACTCTTTAATTTACGTTAATTATCTTTTATTAAAATAATTGTTTATAATTTAAAAAATACAACTTAATTTTTAGATCTATAAGTAGATACACATGATTATAGTAAGAGAAGAAAAAATCCAATATTTGTTACAACATACCTGCTTAACAGTTTTAACATTTCAACTACAGGAAGGGAGCAAGAAAGAGTTTTCTATGGTAGTTTGACGTAATGAAGTTTTCAGGAGGCTGTTTATACATCTTTCAATACTAATAGTCTCAGACGAAGATTCACCTTCTAGCTTACGTTTCACGGTTTGATAACGTGCTGAATCTACTAATGTCACGTTTGCCTAAGTGATAGTGGACACTTCGCCGAAGATTTATGTGTTTCAGGGTCCAGGAAGCCGCAACCATGATGTGGGAGGTGGGAAAAAAGAGTCCCTATTTTTGTTTGTCAGTGGAGAAAAGTGAAATCGGACCCGGACGGGTAAAGATGCCTCCGGGTCAAGCTAATAGGACAGTGTTGTGCTAAAGCGTTTAAAAGGAAACTATTATGTTATGTCTAACAAAGAAAGGTGTGAATTTTATGACTATATTTCCATCCCATCTTATCAACCTTTCTTTTTTTTTTTTTTTTTTTTTAAAAAAAAAAAAGAACTTCGTGCCTTTTGAGGGTTTAAGTGGCTTTTTTTTTGGAAAAATGAAAGGAAAACGAAGAGTGTAAGTTGATTCTTAAACAGGTGGATGATTCTTTAAAGAGAAAATTTTAACATGGAAATAATACATTTGTTTTTGTTTGTTTTCGCGATATTGATTCTTATAAACGGTTGATTCTTATAACCACTGATCACTATAAAGCGGTGGTTACTGTATATATATATATATATATATATATATATATATATATATTATGTGTGTAGACATATCATATCTTAGAAATAGTTGGAAAAGCAGATACTGGAAAAGCTGGAAAAGAGTTCTTGGGACGCAGTAAACAGGCGGATGAAGTAAAATAGTTTATTTGTCGTTTATTACGCAGTTCCCCATAGGAAGGGTGCTAGACCATGTGACATATGATTTGTACAAACACTATCAGAAAAAAGACCCGGCTTTCAGCCGTGTTTACACTTTTATATCAGGAAAATACAGAAGAGGTGATGCAACGATTAATCCCTATGACGCTATGTTACGTCATGGACTAGGGCGTGTCCGACGATTCTTATCGGCTCAGTCTCCCTAGACAGCGGTTTGAACTAAGTCTATGAGGATATTTCTCTGTCTACAGGGAGACGAAGGGATTAAGTACTGCTATCTTCATGAGTATTACATCATCTTTAGAAATTGAATAAATTATGTTTTACAGGAACATGGAAAAGTAAGATTAATAATATAAAAATTATTTTTAAAGTACACACACATATATGTAATTAATATATATATATATATATATATATATATATATATATATATATATATTATATGGGGGAATAAAACAGTACTCTAAAAGGAGAGCCTCACCAATCTGATTTACGTTTCTATTTACCCTACATCATTTACAGAGAAGGGGGTCCAGTAAGTATCGTTACAGCTAGTACGCTGTCAGGCCACGTCATGCTTCTCAAGCATCTCACTCTATATCTTAGGCGTCACGGGTTAACACAACCCCATATATATATATATATAAATATATATATATATGTGTGTGTGTGTGTGTGTGTGTGTGTGTAAGTAAGTAAGTAATTAAGTGTAAAGGAGGGTGGGTGTGTTAAGTTAGTGGAACAAACCAAAAGCTAACAAACACAAACATTTTTATTGAAGGCAATTACAAATAGAAGACAACAAAGACGAAGTTACCATAGGACCATAGGAAATGGGTCGCAACTGCAATGCCTGGGCCACGCCCTGAATTGCAGACTTTCAGGTAATAAGCAAAGGGGAACCAATAGAAACATAGTATAAAGACGAAGTTTCAGCCGTGTTCACACTTTTATATAGGGAAAATACAGAAGAGGTGATGCAACGATTAATCCCTATTACGCTATGTTACGTCATGGACTAGGGCGTGTCCGTTGATCCTTATGGGCTCAGTCTCCCTAGACAGGGGTTGAACTAAGTCTATGAGGATATTTCTCTGTCTACAGGGGGACGAAGGGATTAAGTACTGCAATCTTCATGAGTATTACATCATCTTTAGAAATTGAATAAATTATGTTTTTACAGGAACATGGAAAAGTAAGATTATTAATCTAAAATTTATTTTTAAATTACACACATATATGTAATATATCTATATATATATATATATATATATATATATATATATATATATATATCTATATATATATATATAAGGGGGTCCAGTAAGTATCGTTACAGCTTGTACGCTGTCAGGCCGCGTCATGCCTCTCAAGCATCTCTCTCTATATCTTAGGTGTCACGGGTTAAACACAACCCCATATATATATATATATACATATATATATATATATATGTGTGTGTGTGTGTGTGTGTGTGTGTGTGTGTGTGTGTGTGTGTGTGTGTGTGTGTGTGTGTATGTAAGTAAGTAAGTAAGTGTAAAGGAGGGGTGGGTATGCTAAGTTAGTGGAACAAACCAAAAGCTAACAAAACACAAACATTTAATTAAAGACAATTGCAAATAGAAGACAACACAGACGAAACGTATTCGTCGTGAACATATTACATCGAAGACTTCTTATTACAAACAATAACAGCGTTACTGCCACGCCACAACGGCTTTTCAGGAGCTATACGTCGTTGCGACCTGGTAGCTTGATCCACAACATCGTCTTGCACCTTTCTTGACGCGCTTTTTTTAAAACAGTTACGGTCATAGTTGAAAGTCCTTTGCACCGTCAGGTGCCGCCACACACATACATATAAAGTTATTATTACACACACACACACACACACATATATATATATATATCATATATATATATATATGTGTGTGTGTGTGTGTGTGTGTGTGTGTGTGTGTGTGTGTGTGTGTGTGTAATAATAACGTCCCACATTATTAATTGCTTTGAAAAGCTAACGCATACTCTAAATTCCTTTCAACCTCACTAAAGCACATCCCCTATTTCAAATGGCGATTTAGGAAGAAACGAACTAACCAACTATTCTATTCCCTTAACCGCCACATGCCGAAGATTAAAGTTATTTTTAGACACGAGTCAGTGTCACGCGTCTATCTCGCTACGCCTCATCTGTTCGGAAAGTCTTGCGACGTTCAGTCATACCTTCGCGTGGTCAAGACGGATGTTCGATTCTAACCAATTAAAAGAATTATAAACTCCTAGCGACCCCATAGTGCAAAACGTTGAGCAGCGATTTTCGACCCTTCCTTGCCTTGCTCTCTTGCCTTCTGGCTCGCGCTCTCTCGTTCTTCTGGCCCTTGTCCGCGTACTGCTTCCAACTATACTATGATGTAAACGTCTTCTGACTGCCCCGGCAGATTCCGGTGCCCACTAGCATTGTTTGTGTGTGTGAATCCATCACCTGTACCGGTCTGGGTTAAAAGTGCTACATATCATTTTATTCCGGACGCGTGACGCTGACTGATGTCTGAAAATAATGTTCGGCACGTGGCGGTTAAGGAAATAGAATTGGTGGTTAGTTCTTTTATTCTTAGATCACCATTTAAAATAGGAGCTGTACATTATTGAGGTTGAAAGGACTTTAGAATACGTGTTAGCTTTTCAAGGGCAATTAATAAGGGTGAGGCGTTATTATATATCTATATATATATATATATATTATATATATATATATATATATATATATATATATCTATATACAGATATGGTCCAAAGTCACTAGACCATTCTAAAAAATAATTTTTTACAGTTATTTAAAAAGAATATTTTATTTCAGATTGTAACCCTTGGAAAATAATTATGAAGAAATTCCCTACAGAGCAACGAGTATCGAATTTTATATACTAGAAATAAACGATCCATTGTGCTAATCGAAAGAGCTCTTACATTCGTTATTTTGTAGTCAGGAAACTACCATCTAAACAAGCGATTACTCAACTTGTTCCGGCAGTTTCAAGAACAGGGGATCTGAAAGACAGCGTATACCGTAAGAAACCTCTCGAACCATTCAGCAATAAGAAACAAACATCCGTGAAGAAATTGGAGGAATAAGCCAAGAAACGTTACCACAGTTGATGGAGCACTCCATAGAAATACCCCCAATTTTCAAAAGCAAAATGGTGGCTATTTGAAGGACGTAATTACAAAATGACGCCCGGTTGTAGTAGTGGTTATAAGCTTCAAGCTGCCACAACACAGGTCCAGGATTCGACCCTGCGACTGGGCAAAGTCTACTCAGCCTTTATCCTTTGAGTGGGTCCATAAAATGAGGACCAGCATGCTTGAGAACTAACTCCGGGGGTCCTGTGGCAGGCTGACCACCTGCCCGAGACATATATGCTATATGGCATCCCCAAACCCACGGTCAAGAAAGTGGAGATGGGCACCACAGGTCTTGGTTCACAATGGACTGTTGCGCCATTGGTTAGTAAATTTACGAAAATACACTGCTGGCCACCCAAATTGCAACACCAAGAAAGACAAGAGATATCACAACAAAATTTATTTTGTTGATAACATGTTGAACAAGTATCAAATGATTTAAATTTATAGACTTCTGTGAAGTGTGGTTCCTGCCAAAATCAGTAGCCAGAGTAGCCGCCATTGTTGGAGATCACCGCTGCTACACGCCTCGGCATTGATTCAAAGAGACTTTGGATGCGTTCTTGGGGTACAGCAGACCAAGCAGCTTCCACACGTTGCCAAAGTTGATCTGCTGTGGCAGCTGGGGATGGAATCTGGGTCAATCGTAGAGCAACCATGGACCACATGTTTTCTATCGGCGAAAGATCCGGAGAGCGAGGCGGCCAGGGAAGCAATTCAATCTGGCGATGACGAAGAACCGTTGGACAATGCGTGCCACGAGTGGTCGCGCATTATCCTGTTGAATATGGCCGTGGGCAAGACCTGAAGGTAAGGAAGGACCAACTGGCTCCAACACCTCGGAGATGTAGCGCTGGCTGTTTAAAGTACCGGCAATGCGTACTAGAGGTGTGCGAGAGTGATATCCAATACCGCCCCATACCATAATACCCGGTGCAGGACCAGTGTGGCGGTGCATAACGCAGCTGTTCAGCATCCTCTGTTCACGGTGTCTCCAGACTCGAATGCGACCATCGTGGTGCTGCAGACAGAAGCGTGACTCGTCAGTAAAGACAATTTCATGCCATTCTGCCGTCCACATCCTTCTGTCATCGCACCATTGGCGGCGGAGACGTCTGTGGTTCTACGTCAAGGGTTAGACAAAGCAATGGACGTCTTGTGGACAGATCACTCTTCTGTAAACGGCGTCGAATGGTACTTGCAGACACTGGATGATGCGTTAGAGACTGCATGTGCTGTGCTATGGTTCGTGATGTGACTGAGCGATCGTCACTGCCATACGCACAATTTGCCTGTCATCACGTGAAGTGGTGCGCTGAGGTGGATGCGATCGAACACGCCGGTCCGTCGTACCCTCCTGCATCCAACGATCACATATCCGCATTACAGTTGTTTGGTTTCGTCCAACACGACTACGATTTCCCTGAAAGATAATCCACAATCTCGGTAGGCTACTATCCTTCCTCTGTCGAACTCGGATACTTGATCTAAAGATGATCGCTGTTTTCGACGAGGCATAATTGATCGTTTTTTTAAAAACCACAAGAAAAACACAATTGCGAACTTGAAATCGTCGAAATCTCCAAGCCTTAATAGCGCTTTGAAGTGGCGCCACAGGTGAGCATGATGTGCGTCTGCGCGTGAAATTCTAATCATTTGCATATCTCACCTCCGCTAATTCATGTTGTAAATTTCATGTTATTTGCATGTTTCCTTCAGGGTGTTGCATTTACAGTGGCCAGCAGTGTAGTTAAAAACAATTTCCAAGAAGTGTATTAATGATTATAGAAGAAATAAAGTGAATTTTTAATAAATAATAGAATTAATCTATTTTAAATGGTTATCGCGACTATGTTACCGTAATTATACTATGTTAACTAAACTACAGATGCTCAATAGGAATGTTTTAATAAGGTTCGATAGCTTTTTTTTTTCCTTCATCATCAACAGGATGATATTATTTTCTATATGCACGAATTTTTCGTCCACCTGGACACTAAGGGCATGTTCACATAGAATCCGTCAGCGTCAGCTTAAAATTTTTTAACCAATCACATACCAATCATTGACCCATTTAACCAATGAGCGCCAACGGAATCTTTAACGCTAACGCTGAGGGATTCTATGTGAACATGTTCTAAGGCCCATAGCCTTAGGTCCGTGGAAGAAAGTATTGCAGTAACATCATAGGAACTTTATAGATCTCATTGAGGGTGAAACTATTTTTTTCATAAGAGAAGTTCCAATCTAGAGAACGCCTTTCCATCCAGAGTAATCAATCACGGAGGTGGCGTGGCATATGTCCTAATGGCAGCAAATAACGACAGACGGCTACCTGGACATGAACATACTCTTTATTACACATGACCAGTGGTGCATACCGAGGGGTGGAGGGCCCTGGCGCCATTTGGCCCCCCTCTCTGTATGCACCACTGGTCAAGGAAAACGAAAAATAAAACTAGAAAATATTCCAAAAATCTTTTTCTAGTTAAAATACTTGTTTTTTAAGGTTATGCGGGGTCGTGTCTTCTATTTTAAACTATGTATGAATGAGCCGTCACATAAAGTGGCAGTATCTTGCAGCTCGCGGGGTGCTGTGAATCGAAGAAAAGCCCGAACGAACGAAGATTACGGGTATCATGTATTGGGGATCACTGCAGATGTTCAGTCACAGGTCGTTTGTGATTGCGTAGCGTGTGTTCTCAAATCGTCTACTCCACGTTCGTATTCTGTGCTATTTTTCACTGATGTTATAATTTTGATTAAAACTTCATTACCTTAGAATTTGATTGAAAGGATCAATCATGAGCGGTGGACTGTATTCTTAAGCTTTTATTTTCAGAAGGAGTGAGCACATGTTTCGACAGTGAGTGCCGCTGCTCGACTCGCATATTGCAGATAGTGTCACAAGGGACGACATGATGAAAGGGATATTTCTTTCCAACTGAGTTTATAGAAAAGCATATCTTGAACTTTAAACTTAGCTTTCCATTTGCGGAGAGTTACTAATATTGAAGTCCAAAATTTCCAACCGATATAGCAAGAGAACTGTTTTTATTCTATTTTATTACCAAATATAAACTCAACTTCATGACGTTTATCTCGGCACCGCAACAGTTTTATTTTTATTTTTTTATTATTATATTTTATATCAAATAGGAAAAAAATGCTCCAACAGCAACGGAAGATTTTCGTCAGTCGGAGTGAATGGTTATGCCCGCGATAACCCTTTTACAAATCCAGCAATTTTGAACTCTTAATTCAAATTGTGTTATAAAAAAAATAATAAAAATTTTAAACTGTTTGCAAACAGCTCCATTCAAAATACCATTGACACAGTTTCTAAGTGTGACAAAATGATATATCCTAGCATCTATAACTTATTAAAAATATTTGCAAAGCTTCCAATAACAACATACGTCAGTAAAAACTCATTTTCTACCTACGCATAAAAAAAACTATAGTATAGTCCCGATAATCCGAACTTTGGTAATCCGAAAGTCCGCTTAATCCGAAACCAAAATTCAAAAAGAACAAGAAAATTCAAAGTTTACGAGAAAATCCAAAGTTACACAATGTACTGAACTAATTATTATGAAACTACATTGGTTTGAAAAAAATCTGTTAAATTTTTTGTCTAAGAGAAGAATACTAATCCCTTGAAGCCAAATTACGCTGACGCGTCAGAAAAATGATGTCCGCTGGTGTCGCGGCGGAGTGTTCTCTACGTAGCGTAACGCACAACAAATGCAGCCGCGGCGTCTGAGTGGATACCCTCTGCTCGCTGTCACCATCTGCTTCACCTTCGCTCTCGTCTCAGACGTTGACGGTTCTTTCAAAACCATTTCAAACATCTGGTGATAGTCTAAAATACCCACTGTCGAGCACTGTGACTATTGTTAGAATTACTTACACTCTACTGTACTGTACTATGCAGCGTTCCGCTCTCTTAATAGCCCATTTCCTCCCGAGATTTGGTTATGTTTAGACAGACCTTATAAAATAAACTTGTAATCACACGTTGTCATGTATTTAAGTTGATTTTTAGAAAAGATTCGCTTAATCCGAAAAATGTCGTTAATTCGGAAGGGGTCTGGTCCCAATCATTTCGGATTATCGGACTCTACGGTATTTAGAGTGTACTATCTAATCCATGGCACATCACGATCGAACGGGCTATATATACGCAGAGAGATTAATGTGACCACACTAAATTCATCAAGAGCTTTGTTAAAAATAAACTAAAATTGAATTTTATTCTTTAATTTTTTTATAATCACCTACTGAATTCTATTGAATTGCACTAAAAATCTTTTTATCTTTTTCAATTCGCCCCCCCCCCCCTCCCCTAAGATTTAATCCCGAGTGGCACCACTGCACAGAGCTTATTACACAATATAAACACATACAGCGGACAATCGCATGTTTTAAAGCACACACACTTTTCACATGCACAGCACCACACTGGATTACATTGTTAAACAGCAACTCTCCGGCACTTACACCTACACTGATTATCTTGTCCCCCTCTTTTTCTTTCTGGATGGGGACTCTCCTTCTCCCCACATACCGATGAGTCTACTATGAATACTCGGGAAGAAGGAGGGTTTTCGCCTCGAGGGGGCGAAATTATATTCTTAGAGTAGGATATCTTTTTCTTTTGGTACTGAAAGATTTTCTTAGAAAAATTATAGATGTACTATAGTATTTAGAGTAATAATAGAGGAGAGTAAGAATTAGAGTAGTTTAAGTAGTTTTAAGTAAATAATAGAGTAGAGTAGAATTATAGTATGTAAGTATTTTTCACAGAAAGTATGACCATGGCCATAGGCGTAGCATCGGGGGGAGGGGGCGTTTAATTTTCTTGCAAGTTAAGTTAACTTGAAAGGAATTAAACCGTTAATAGAAATTCAGTTAAAATCGGAAAATTGTAGAAAACTTTTAGGAAGTTGGGTTTTTTCTCCCGCTTTTTTCAAACTGTGAAACTGAAGATTCCGAGTATGTCTTCAGCCTTAGCATAGTTTTAACAATGATCCGTAACAAAAGTTCGATGCTATATTTTTTTCCTCATTTTATTGTATATCATATTATTTTCTCAGTGTATAACTTTAATTACTACTCAAAACATCAATTCGCTTGTTATCAATTGAAGAAAAAAAAAAGGTCATAATGTTTCATATTTTAAGGACCGTCCAGCAGTCATTGCGCTGAGGAGGGCCCAAATGAATTGAATTCATGGGTGCCCCCCCCCCCCCAAAAAAAAAGTTAGATGCATGCTACGGCCTGTGCCAGTGGCAAAATCTTACCGCGAGCAAATTCGAGATGGGATCAGAAGTAGCTGATATGGTACCGGGCATGTTTGTATAAGCATCAGAATGGCTCAAGAAGAGACGACGTTCTCTAAATTTTCTTATACCAGACAAAATGATGTTTTATCTTGGTGTTCGAATGTACCTGGGGGATCACACCACGTGGCCCAGTCCGGTGTTACTAAGAAGAGCGATGACAGGAAATAGAAGTATAGACAAACCACAGATGATGAATTTTATTCGACAAACCATGACACCAGCAATGGGCGTAGAAAGGGTGCAGCATCTTCTCTTGAGTCGAGAAGGAGATTTTGCAGGCGGAAAATTGATTTTACCCCTATTTTACATGCATGCCTTATGCGGGATTCGAGCCCTATGCCTCAACCTCTTTGTCACTGGGCGGCCTGTCATTGTATTGAGCTGTACAAATAAAAATAAATTCCAGTCTATGATAAGCTTGTCGTAAAATGTAGCAACGCGTATTTTAAAACAGATATATTTTAAAACTAGCTGAAAACCCGAGCTTCGCTGCGGAGTACATTCAAATTAAATACAACGGTCAATGTATGCAGTTAATGCCAACTATATTACATATATAATATATATATAAATATCGTAACGGATATTTTATAGACAAATAATGTAGACGAAATATTCGAATTAAATACAACGTCAATGTTAGCAATTAACTTGCATGTTTATATCCATAAAACATACTAATTGGAATTAAATTCTTTAAAAACTTCCATCCTCATTAGTCTAGGTGGTTAAATTTTATCTTTTACTGTATTTTAATATTTATTTTTGTTAATTTAGTTCGTTGTTATGCACGTTAAGCAAAATTAAAGTATCACAAAAAAGAAAAGAAACCACGTGATCAGCATTTAAAATCAAGTTCATTCGAAAAATTAATCTTTAAAAATTCACCCAAAAATTAGAGAATGGAGGGTACAGATTCGAAAAAGATTTCAGGAGATTTGTAAGGAATTTTTATGATCTTTCTTGTGATATACCATTTATAACCCTAGATTATTATTTTAAAGGCAAACGTTAAAGATGTTACATAAAAGCTTAAAAATTTAATTTTAAAAAAAATCTAAGGAAGAATTTTCAAAATCTTTCTTAGTGCACCCCTACACTATAAGAAGAATCGCCATGCAAAAATTTCAAACCCTTTAGTCCAGCGGTTTTGGTCCTGTTCTTTATCTGTCAGTCAGTCAGTAACGGAATTGTTTTATATATATATACCGGCAAAGTTGAAATTCCGCATTCTATAGAATGCCTAGGCATTGTATATAAGCCTAAAAACGACCGGCAATGTATGAAACGATTCATATTTTCACACATTTCCTAGGCATTCTATAGAATGCCAAATGAGAACTCGGCAAAGTATGAAATACATCTCCGATTCGTTTCTAATATACCTGGCAGGCACTCGACTTTTAACGCGCGCCTCAGGCTCAGATTTGTCAGTTGTACTTTGCGGTTTGTTGAGGAATGTCAAAATAGCGCAATTTTACTTAAATTTGTTCATCAAAAAATAGTTTTTACTGTGCTGCATGAAAAATGGAGGAACAAGCTGTGTGTTGGAGAAGAAGTCATGGTCTATAGACATGAAACAACGATTCGAGATGAACTGTCCAAAATTCGAGTTAATGCTGCAAAAAAACATTCTTTCTTAACCAAAACTACTTACCAGAAGTTATAAATGAGTACAAAAAGCCCAAAAATGACTACCAAGAAGGAATCCAAGGACTATTGTTTGCTGAATCGCTATGATGTGATGGTTGTGGAAAACAAAAGTAAACTCATTTATCCTGTTAAAGAAGGCGTTAGGACTATACATGATTACGTCACGGACTCTGAGTTATTTCTCGTACTTCAGAAGCTCATTTGACTATTGGCACGGAGGACGTGATAGAATGTTGAAAAGAATTTTCAACCAAATACAAAAACGTTACACGTCATGATATTAAACTGTACATCCACCTTTGTGAACCTTGCCAGAAAAAAAGAAAGGTATTAGAAAAGGACATTGTTGTGAAACCTATGATTTTTTCCAAATTTAATATCCCGTGATCAGTAGATCTTATTGACTTTCAGTCTCAGCCAGATAGAGAATACAAATTTATAAATGGTGACCAAGATCATCTCACAAAATTTTGATTCTCAAGTCTCTAACGTCAAAGAGAGACGAAGAGTAGCCTGACAACCTAGTGGACATATTCTCGTTGCTTGGGCGCCATCTATATTACATGCCTGACCAATGGTAGGTAATTTGCCATAATGTGGTGACCCAGCTTGAAGGAGGTTTTGGCTAGTACTGAGAGATCGTCCATGGAAGGCCTCACACAAAAACCAGGGTAGTGTCGAAAGAGCTAATCAAGATATCGAAAATATGCTCTGTACTTGGAGCAGGACAACAAATCTGACCGCTGGAGTGAAGGACTGCGTTTTGTTCAATTTATGAAAAATAGAGCTTATTCTGGGATCAAAAGAACACCATACGAGCTCTCTTTGGCTGCAAAACCTAAAGTAGGGCTGACACGTCCTTTTCTACCCGAAGATGTTTTAAAAGACAAATACAGAGGGACAGCTAGAAAAAGTAATAGAATCGTCCAACAATGGAAAAAAGTGAAACTAATCAGATTATGCAAGAAAAAAGATTCGTTTAAAAAAACACTGATAAGATTATAGTCGATAGTGAATTAAACCAACATGATGAAGACATGCTTAGCGAAGAGAGTTTCCGTTTCTGATACATGTTGTGTGTGTTTAAAAAGAAACGAGTGATGCACTTGCATGCAAAAGTGTTGTCGAAAATTTCATACCTTCTGTAAGCCATGCTAGTAAGATGAATGAAATGGATATTTTGTGCACCCTTGTTTTCAAAACTGAAAATGCTATTGAAGGTAAAGATAATTCTAAAATCAATCTGGAATACAAGCCAAAAAAATGAAACTGAATTCGGAAAAAAAAAAAATTTCCCACTGCTTCTTGGGAATTACTATGCGAGTTCCTATTCCTGACGTCGACCATGGGAGAGTGATTGGCAGTTGTAATGATGTGACAGGAGGAGGTTTCTACCGACGTGGACCTTCTAGGGAATTTTAAAACACTATAGTGCGAGATCACAATTCACTTTAAGCCCTAATAACTTTCTTAGAATTGAAGATATTCCTGACCACGAAATTCCTCTCCGGTCAGTTGCAATTGCTCAGTCTAGTGGAAGCGGCCAAGGATTCGTCAAATGTATGTGTAAAACAAAGTGCCAAAATATGAAATTTCTTGCGTGAAAAATGGGATGAAATGTAATTCAAATGTCATTCAAAGCCTACCATGTTTCAACAAGTAGGTTAATTTTAATTTCTTATTTTTTATATGAAAATTTTGTTTCCCTTAATAAGAAAGGCATAAATTTTGTTTTGTTCAACTTTCATTTTTCTTTACGTAGTTGGAATATATTTTTTTTTTTTAAATGGCACTCCTCATTTTTTCAGAATAACAGTTGTATTTTTGAGGAAATGCACGTCATTTATAGAATAGGCCATATTAGAACATTTTTTCATACTTTGCCTAAATAGCATTTGTCATTCTATAGAATGCCTAGGTATGAATACATGCCTAGGGAAAGTATGTAATAATTCTCATATTTCATACTTGCCTAAAAAACGTCCGGCATTATATACAATGCCTAGGCATTCTATACATGCCGGCGTTCCATACTTTGCCGGTAACATATATACTAGCTTTTGCCTGGCGTTGCCGGATATTTATTATCATCATTTTTTTATTACACAGGAAAAAGATGGATTCTACATATTAGTGTAAAATTTAAGTAATTTAATTGCAGGTATTTAAAAGTAAATACAGTATACAAATGATAAAGTAAAATTACAAATTCACTCTATTATTAAATTAAACTCAAAATTTGATTATAAACATATTTTAATTTCCTATATTCCCCTCATTGACTCCGAAACTATGGATTCGAAACTACTCTCGATCATTTTGGACATTTTATATTCAACATTTCTACCCCTGCCTCCCCCCCCCCCAATGCTGAAGGAGGGGCTGAACTCTCACTTAAACGGTCGGAAGTGTCCCTATTCATCTCAGCGACCCTGAAAACTATGGATTCGACACTATTCTCGGTCATTTTGGACATTTTATATTCACCCCTTTCTTTCCCCCACCTCGGTTCCCCCAGTGCTTATGGGGGGCTGAACTTGCACTTAAACGGCGCCGGAAGTGTCACTAATAATATCAGCGACCCCGAAAACTATGGGATTCGACACTATATTAGTCGTTTTCGATTATTTTTATATTTGCCCCCTGCCCCCCCCCCTAGGGGTGCCCCTCTCCAGTGTTCCAGCGGGAGTGAGAACAACATCTGTACAAAATTTCATCTCAATCGGATGACTGTTCGGAAACGTATAAGGGACACCACAAAGAACATTCTCTTTTATAATATATATATATATATATATATAATTACTAAGAAGAAAAGTAGGTATCACTAGCAAAAACAGTTCAATATGAGCTACCTGAGTTAAAATTCTCAGCGCTTTGTGTAAATGTGATATCAAAAGCACGAAAATAAACATATTCGACAGCACGTTTGTTAGTTTATTTGTACATAGTTAAAATAATGACAGAAGGGTTAAATTTTTGAACATACAAATCTTGACTATAATACGCACACGTGTATAATACGCATGGCTTGATTTTGCGAGAAATTTTCGGGGAAAAAAAATTAAAATTCGACTATAATACGCACCCATAACGTTTCAATATTTTTAATTTAAAAATTGCACAAATTTATTAACATAAATAAAATTTGTAATAAAAATGAACGAAAACGTCAAATTCGGTAGGAAAAAAAACTTACATTTTAATTCAAAACAAACAATACTATGAAATTATCAGTCTTAATCACTTTCACTAGAATACAATTCCTCTACTGTTTGTCGTTTATTCAGTGTCAAAAGCTACGTTTTTTTGTACACGAATAGAAGACGCACCCCTCATTTTGCTGACTAAAATGTGAAAAAAAAAATGCGTATTCTAGTCAAGATTTACAGTACACTTCATTAAATTCCTCAGTATTAAGGGGGGGGGGGGGGATTTGGTTAACAACTCCCCATTCTCCACGTCTTTCGACAGGCACGGATCTAAAAAAAAACTTTCATGAAATGGGGGAGGGATCACAACCCCACCTCGCTTCTGCTTACGTCCCTGAATACTCGGTTATAATTCGAAATATTACCAGTTACCAATCAGGAGCTTAGCGATGGTAACGAGCACCCAAAGACAATCATTGGTGAATTCATATTGAAGCCTTTTTGCGCTTACTTAGAGCTGAATTCGCGTGGAAGTGCCTCCCTTCATCTCCTCGATTTTACATCGGATAATATATTGGAAATTCAATCAATATTTCAATTCAACATAATTTTAAAAGAATTGAACATTCTTCTAACTTTAAAGCCAGTTAACAGAGGAGGGGGGGGGGGGGTTGACTGGCGATGCTTGAATACACAGTAAAGGAAAGGAAAGAAAGAAAGAATTAAATTAAATTTCTTTCCCTCCACAGCTTTCTCTCAGATTCTGATAATGATTATTTTGGCCGTGACTGATTCCAATAAACAAGGCGGAGAAATTTTATTTTATTTCTCTTTTCTTTTAAACTCATTGACGACGAAAAGCATGCAGATATTAAAAAATAATAATAAAGTTGCGAAATATCTTTATCAATGAACGATATCCATGACTTTTTTTTTCTTAATTACCTCTGCAGAAAACAGAGATAATTTTTGACGTAACTCTCGATTCTTCTGAAAAATCTGCCTCTCTCTTCTCAATACGTAGATCACATTGATTTAACTGTTTAAAAGTTGAGTGGCTTCGGAGTCTGGAATGAAGCCAGAGTGGAGGCAACAACATTCTCAATTCGTTGTTCGTTCAAGAATTAGGCAGAGGTTGGTGGCACGATATCCCTCAGAAACATCCCTTGTTTTTATACTTTCCAAAGCATTAATAAACAGTCGCTAGGTATGCATTTTATTTTTCTAGCACACGCGGTAGTTACAAAATCTGTTCATGTATTTCGTAATGGAAACCATCAAGACCGATTAACTAATATTCAGGAAGATTGCAGTATTTGAGCGTCGCTTAAGTGAGAATCATTTAAATATTTCGTTTTGTGAAAAGCCTCTTCAGTTACTTTTTAGTCCTGAATCTGAAGTGTTTTTTTTTTTTTTTTTCAAAACATGCTCTGTCTCCGGTTTAGTAAACTTCAAAATTTTAGTAACGAATTGAATAAAAATCTTTATAAACATTAAAAAAAAAATTGTTGACAAAATTTTTCTTATTAGGAATAAAACAACATATTAAATTTAAACTAGTTGGTTATTTTCAATTTTCAGTTGATTATGAAATAGAACAAGTAAAATTCTGAAATTATACTGCAAAAGTTCTAAATCTACGATTTTCATTTTATATTGCTCATGTTTACTTTAGACTGAAAGATCGCCTTACAAACATAATTTGTTTTTTAAATTTTTCATCAGTATGTTATTGAAAACAATTCCGTTGCCACAACAAAAATTATCAATAGAGAACGGGATTGGGGCTTTTGTTCTAATGAGTTAATTTCATGCGTAATCTTACGCATTCAAAGATACTCTAGTTTTTTTGGATTCTGCGATATAATTTTGCGTCTTTTAACAATGCATTCCATTATTTTGTCACATCAGAACATCAATAATTGAAATTGTAGAATAGCTATACTCATATGTGAGTACCAGTTACATTAGTTCATATTTTAAAGACAATAGGATAAGTGCGGTATATACCTAACATGCTAGGGAACCAAAAGAAAACATACAACGTTGCAGCAATGGAACTAACTATTTCTCCGATTATTACAAATAGAGCTGCCTTAAGGTTTCTTAATGAGGATCCAGTGACTTGCTATCACCCAGACAAAAGAGTGGCAGACCAGGCATTTTTTTCTTTTTAAAAAGAAAGACATCGAAACTTTTGCATTGCAGGAAGAGAAAATCAATCACCCAAACTCCGAAAAGTATAATTTATGCTGAGAAATACAGTCGAACCTCCATATATCGAAGTAGCAAATTGCCGGAAAAAAAATTCGATATATAGAAATTTCGATATATAGAATTGAGCTTAGTTTATCATAATTCCTCCTTAAAAAAAAATTAAAGTCTAATTTTCGTATAAGAAACTCCATTTCCAATTTATATGCGAATCCCATTAAATGAAAGTTAATAACTAAAAAATGAATTAATATGAAAGATTTATTGATTTCTACATACCTTTTAAAAAGCAATAATCCAGACAGTGGTTACAATGATCACAGTTACATTCTTTAAAAAACAAATACGAATATCTTGGTAAACAGCTAGTTTTGTGGAAAAGTTAAAAAAAATGTTCGTATTTATTCAGTCCACTAAAAATTAATCGGGGACATTTTCCACGAATTGAAGTCCCCGACATATTGTTTCAAACGCCAAAAAAATTGGAAGATTTTATTCTAAAGTAGATAAAATCTCCCAATTTGTCTTGAAAAAAATTTTCGATATATAGAGAGTTTTCGATATATAGAAACAATTTTCTATGTAATGAACATGGAGATTGCTAAGAGTTCGATATATAGAAAATTTCGATATGGAAGTTCGATATATGGAGGTTCGACTGTATTGTTAGTTTAAAACCAGGTGTCGTCAACCTTTTAATATCTACCGTCCACTTTTGTATCTTGTTGATGGTGAAATTTCCTTACTGCCGATCGGTGCCGCAATAACATAGTTTGTAAAAAACATGCCCTTAAATTTATCTTTATTATTATACTTTATGTATGTTTATAATAATAGTTAATTAAATTTAATGAGTTTCTGCATTTCCAAGAAGAGATCCGGCTCGAGACTGTTCACATAGAAGTCCGTAGCGGAAGCGTAAAAGGAAAGATGGCGCTGAGACGGAAATAAAGCAATCATAGGCGTTCAAAATTTCGTTGCTAATCGTTTGGATGTTTGTCATTGGTTAAATATATTTCAAGACTTTAAAGCTTCCGTTACCGGCCCTTAGACTTCGTTAGCACACTAAATACGTGCCTTTGCTGGGGAGCTCATTACTTGCTCCCTAGTCCACGAGTATACTTCGAGAAGTGTCCGGATAGTAGCACCACAAGGACGGAGTCCGTCTTAGCTTGTTGCCTCCTCAATTTTGACCGAGCAAAGCCGCCCAGGGGTGACATCTGGGGGATCGTACCCTCTCCCAGCCTGTCTGACCTCATAGTGGAACTTTCCGGTCTACAGATTGAACGTACCCATATCCGGCCTAGACACGGAGGTATTTAATGGCGCTTGTCGGGATTCAATCCGAGTTCTCTCAGCGCCGAAAGCCGGCGCGTTATCCCAAGTCTACCTCGAGCGCAAGAATGAATGATACACACACACACACACACACACACACACACACACTGTAAGGACTTTGCCTAAACTAAGACTGACAGCCTTTAATATTTACAAAATGCTTTATTGGCATTCTTGAATAAAAATCGGCTCTATACAATAATTACAAAGTAAACATGATTTAAGGATAATGCGCGGGATCAGGATATCCCGAGAGGGTACGGCAGGCTCTCCGTCTCTGGCACACGTCCGACGATGGAGGTTGTTCACACCTGTAAAAAAAAGGGTCATCTCCCCCCATTTACGTCGAGGTGGCGACTATATACCCTCACAAACGCCTGTGGTGGTTGAAAGCGGCTCTCTTGATTTCCTTCCTGTAAACTGTCTTCAAACTATTCCGCGTCTTCCGCTAAAGGCTAATCGATTTTCCTCCGGACAGGCTTTGTCTGCAAGGAGGGAGGGATTTCTTACAGAAGACGGCTTCCTAATTGTCCGATGGCGACGCGGCGTCTGCCACAACTCGGTGACAAAACGACTGTCACCGATGAATACGGTAGGTGGATAATGGCCGTCTTGCCGCCAGGCCTTCTCAGGAATTCCGGGTGTGAAAAGAGGCACCAAGTCATTACAGACTAAATTCCTCCCCTCCCCAGATGTTTTTCTGCAGAGAGTTTCACCTGCAAAAAACAGAACAAAAACATGGTCCTTCTCAGGACAATTTCAATTATAAAAACTTTTCCGAAGGCAAATGCACACCCAATTGACATTACGAGTAGACCGTTAATTTGATCAAACTCTGGCTTTACCTTCATGAAGAAAAATTTTTAACTGTACTTCAAAGTATTATTTTAAAAGCACAACAAAAGGAATTTATACTTAAATTTACGCACTTTAAAATCTCTAATAAGAGAACATGCCGTAGCAACGAAATTATAAAATTACACAATAATATAACACGTCCTGGCAAAAATTTAAATAAACAGTATACTAATACATGTCAATCAAAAAAAAAATTAAATTCATAGAACACTAGTACATACACATGACACTACATAAAAAACATTATAACTAGTAAATCACTCAACTGGGATCCCATAATTTACCTTAATTGTGATCACATGACACAAATAAATTCTCAAATTGAATATTAAACACAGTTACAATGAAGCAACTTTACACAAATAAAATTAAACACAATCCAAAATGGATACCTAAACTTCATACAGAACATATCATCACGGTTACTAATACACATGAAAATTTTAAATTTCTTACTTATCTTTTAATACATTTAACACTTATCGTCATAAAACAATTTAATACTCGGCTTTCCGTAAATCCTGGATCAGGGAACTTAATTCGTTCACGATTACCTGTGATCCATCTGCCGTTTCCATTTAAGTGGACAGTCATCAGTGACCTAAATTTAAATAGTCATTTTATCCTACTATAGGATTCACAATCGATTTAGGGTCTAATTTTTTCAGTACTGACTGACATAAAATTATAACAAAATAGCTCATTGGCTCATTCCTTATCAAAAAAACTCACAAACTTCACATTCCTGTTAATCACTTTGTTTCTTTGACAACACTTACATTTATCTGTTGTCGTAACAACTCTTCAGACAAAACTTATCGATTTCACAATAAATCATTCAATTGCGGTATTCAAACACCGTACGGAGTGCATTTTGACTCCAATTACTACCTTCTTAGGTATACACAAAAACATACACATCAATTTCTGGTCACATTTTTACACTGAAACTACAATTAATCAACATACTTATAATATACATTTAAACTTTTACGACTAAACTTCGGCTTAGCCTGGTGTTCGGCGGGATTAACATGGTTAAGACGTTTCACAGTATTCTTAACATTAGGACATTTCCCCTTTTGACATTTGTCACAAGCCGACACGTAATCATTTATATCTAAGTGACAATATGGCCAGTAAAAATACTGAGTTAATGATTCTTTCATCTTAGCAACGCCTAAATGAACAGTAGTATGTCGTGGCAGAGTCTTTTTAATTTCTCTCGATACTTTCGAGGCACAATAAGCAGTTTCTAGTGGTTCCATCGTATTTTTTTCTGGTAAAAATAACATCTCGTTTACCACCACGTACTTATTTTCTTCGGGGCGTCTTCTTTTTCGCCCTATCAAAAATTACTGTTAGTTCTTCGTCCTCACTTGTGCAACTCTAAATTCTTCGGGTGAAGTCTTTAATAAGTCGGAGTAATTATTTGTTTCTCCTGGAGAGGCAAGATAGTCGCGCTCTCTTCAGCAGGGATTTCTTCTACCGCTTCTGATCCGGGGATCACTTGCTCTATTCTCGTTTTTTCATCTCCGTGTCTAGCCTTTCTCTATCAAATTTTAGGTTTTCGGCCCGAGTTTGCACAGTATTTTTCACCGGAACTTCAACATTCCTGTTGATCTTCTCAAGCAAGGCTGCCGTTTTATTTCCTAACAAATAGTGTTTCTGCTCGAATTCCGTATTGCTGACAGCTGCTCTAGTTCTGGTGTGGCCCCATTCACATTTTAAATCGACCTCTGCTATAGGTAAGCAAACGGATGAATCTAACACAGGTGCACTGACATAAACGTGCTCTCCTGTGTACATATGGGGTTGTACCAAATTTTTAGAGATCAGATCAATGCTCGCTCCTGTGTCTCTCAGAATAGACGTAGATTTTCCATTAACGACTCCCTGACTGATATATGGAGTCATCACGCCACTCGAGTCTTCCTCCACTAGTTTCTGTTGCCGCGATAATTTCCGTCTCTTTAAGTTTAGGACACTGTGGTCTCAGATGGTCATAAGACCACACTCGTAGCAACGGAGCTGTTTTCTTTTCTCAAAATTCTTTCCTTGTTTTGTCCACTAGAAGCTTCTTTTTCCACATCTTTTTTTTCTTTCTTCTCTTCCTTAAAATTATGGTTATTTTTAAATGGCTTATTAATTTTATCTGTGGACTTTTGATTCTTTGGGAATTCTCTTGTTCGGAAACTGTCTTGCAAGCTTTCATACTTATCTATTTTTTTCCGCTAATTCCAAAGGAGTATTAATCTGCATCCACTGCTCCAAAAAATGATCTTTTATATCGGCAGGTACCCGTCTCTTCATCTGTTCCGTTATGTGTAGGTCTCTCAGTTTCTTAAATGTAGTGATTTCTAAATCTGCTATCCATTCATCATAATAGCCACTAAGCTCATGGGCATAATTCCTCCATGACTTGTCTGCGAGTTTAGGATGGCGATAAAACAGTTGTTTTAATTTTTCTGTATTCATCCTAAATCTCTGGAGAATCATCTCTTTTACGTAGTCATAATCTTTTGCCTGTTCTGGCGATTCTCTGGCCATCATGGTTGGAAATTTCTGGGGTTAGTACCCCTAACAAATATGGCACCCAATCTTGTTTAGGGACTCCCGCCATCTCTGCTCTTCTCTCCAAATTAATTAGATACAGCCCATTTCGTCCCGTTTCTCGTCAAATTTCTGCATGGTTTTAAGGAGCTGAATGTTCTGAGTTGCGTCTGCATCTCTGTCCCTCCCATTTCGGGCTCTATTGTCTCCATTAATTCCTAATTCCAGTCTCCTCATTTCGAGAGTAAGTTGGTCTTGACGAATTTTGTCTTCTCTTTCTCTCTCTCTCTCTTCACGTTCCTTTCTATCTTCAATAATACGCTCTAGTGCGAGTCTAGCGTCTTCTTCGACGTAATTTTCGTTTTCTGTAATGATCTTCTTAATTTCGAAAATCTTAAGCGTATCGTCAGCTAGTCCTCCTAACTCTTCTAAAAGTTCTAAAAGGTCCCCTTTCTTACCCTTATTTAAAAAGGACATTTTTCCAAATTTAGGGTTTCTAATTTAGGGTACCAATAAAATTTTTCCTCGGCAACTAGCTATACCTTCCGACGGTATGTGTCCTAACCGGAACTAACAAGTTCAAAACTGATCAATTTTATACCGAACTATAATTTTAGCCCTTATGAACACCAAACTAGCACCGCACAATATAAACATTCACAATTTACTCAATACCTATCAAATCAAAATACCGAACTCTTATACAGAATACACATAAACAGAATTCTCAAATTAATCAACGCTCTATATAGATTTCCAACACAGTAATACACAAATACTAAATTATCACCGTTAATATCAAGCATAAGAAACTTAAATATATCTGTTACTATTAAAAGAAAAAAAAATACTAAATAAACACTGTTATTATCAAAAGCGAAAAAATTCACTTTCTTTAAAAATAGAGAAAAACATACAGTATTTGCAATTAACAAAACACAGAAATTTGCTAAACTTATTGCAATTCCTAACAAACAAAATATTGTTTCTTTACTTGAACACTAACTGGTTACTCATTCATATACCATAAAAACACACAGAAATTGGTTTTACTTATCACAATTCCTAAAAACAATAGTTCCTACTTAGAACTTCAAATGGTTAACTCATACACCATTAAAACACAGAAATTGATTTAAATCATCCAAATTTCTAATATAAAATATCAGTTCTTAATACGAACTCTAAATGGCTATTTATACATATACCATCTAAAAAACACAGAAATTGATTTAATTCATCAAAATTTCTAAAATATCAGTTCTTAATACGAACACTAAATGGTTAACTTGTACATATACCATTTAAAAAACACAGAAATTGATTTAATTCATCAAAATTTCTAAAATATTAGTTCTTAATGCGAACTTTAAATGGCTACTTATAAATATACCATTTTAAAAAACACAATAAAATAATTTTTACTTATTGCATTTATACAAAACCATTATTTAGTTTTTAAATCAAAGCCAGAATCTGATAAAAAGAATCGGCCTACCTGTAATCCTTTCGTTCATCACTGATATCCTACCGTAACTTCTGACACCATTTAATAACAGTCTGTAAGGACTTTGCCTAAAACTAAGACTGACAGCCTTTAATATTTACAAAATGCTTTATTGGCATTCTTGAATAAAAATCGGCTCTATACAATAATTACAAAGTAAACATGATTTAAGGATAATGCGCGGGATCAGGATATCCCGAGAGGGGTACGGCAGGCTCTCCGTCTCTGGCACACGTCCGACGATGGAGGTTGTTCACACCTGTAAAAAAAAAGGGTCATCTCCCCCCCATTTACGTCGAGGTGGCGACTATATACCCTCACAAACGCCTGTGGGTGGTTGAAGCGGCTCTCTTTGATTTCCTTCCTGTAAACTGTCTTCAAACTATTCCGCGTCTTCCGCTAAAGGCTAATCGATTTTCCTCCGGACAGGCTTTGTCTGCAAGGAGGGAGGGATTTCTTACAGAAGACGGCTTCCTAATTGTCCGATGGCGACGCGGCGTCTGCCACAACTCGGTGACAAAACGACTGTCACCGATGAATACGGTAGGTGGATAATGGCCGTCTTGCCGCCAGGCCTTCTCAGGAATTCCGGGTGTGAAAAGAGGCACCAAGTCATTACAACACATATATATATATATATATATATATATTTATTTATTTATGAATATATATATATATATATATATATATATATATATATATATATATATAATTTTGCACTTAATATTTCCAAAATCTTAAACAGTTATCGTTTACAAAACAAAACATTAAATTATTTTCATTTGCTTCATGTGATTACTATAAGCATATATGTCAACAGAATTTAAATGTTTGTTTTTTTCAGAATTTTGAAAAACTTCTTAAGTATTGGTTTTCAATCCCCTAACTAGTACCAGTCGATATAAGGAAAATTAAAACGTACAGGTTTAGAGGTAATGACGATGATTTCAAATGGTAATAAGTTTTAAAAATTTAGGAACATCTTCTCTTTAAACTATAAAACCATTTCTAGCCTCATTTTTTATTATTTATTAAACTTTCTTTTTACTGAAACGCCCCCAAAATTTCTCAACGGCATTTCTTTCGCGAAATGACGATTAGATTTCGAAGTAGCTTCATGCATGTTTGCATTGAATTTTTCAGGTATGTGACTCTCCGTCGCCTATAGGAGGCTACGGAAATTATTATATTGAAATTAAAGGGAATATTTATTAATCTTTATTCAAAGGGAAAAAACACTCGCGTATCATATTAAGGCTCATCAACACACAAGCGAATCAGCTCCCCCGTCGCCTCTTGACACATTTTGGTGTCGATTAGTCCCCCCCTCAACGTGGGGGAAGTATTTCGCCGCTTTGATCATTCTTCTTAAAACCGCTCTCCGGAGCGGTCTAGTACGAATCTTCAAAGGCACGAGCGGCGCCATAAAACCTCCTCTCGGCGACGGGACCAATAAATCACTGCTTTCCCCTACACTTCGCTCTCAGTTTCACGAATGTGTGCTCGTAGTGTAATAGCGCATATAGATTGGTGCAGAGTTCTCTGCCTGCAGACCCCGACTCCTGTCATCACATTAGTCACGGTAACATTAGACACGATATTTAGAACCACCCCCATTCCCGCTCTTTGATCTGGTGTCTCCCCCCGACCCCGCTCGACACCATTTGACCCGCTGACCCCCAGCCCTTTCTTTGATGGACCGCCAGAGGAGGCGATCCACGCATAGTACAGAGTACAGAGTGAACGTAAATCACTGGATTCCCCAAGGCACAGGCAGAGAACTCTGCACCAATGTATATGCACCATAACAATCCTCTCCGTTCCTCGTCGAGTTCGGAATTCCGAAATTCCCGCACTCGATGCACTGAGACCCCAAGACCGGACCAAGCATTCGTGCTGAGTCAGATTAGGTCACGAGATCTGAAACGGAACCACACGGTTCCGAGTGAGGGCTTCGGGAGATTTTCTGATGGGGAGCGAGATCAGGATCCCTTTTCTTTTCATATAACTACCGATTCAAAATTAATTTTCAGCACAGTAAAAAATATCAGGAACAGGGCCGGGCCGATCAATTGTGCCGCCTGGGGTAAGTTTTAAAAACGGCGCCTTTTAAATTTTTTCGAGAGACTGTAAAAATGTATCACTAATGGAAATAGTTTAATTAATACAATAACGGACATTTTTGGAAAAATATGTATTAAATAAAAGGAAATTTTTTATTAATTTAAAAATTAGACACTATTTTAAAAATTACAAAACTTAAGAAAAGAAGAAAATATTTCAGGTAGTCTCCTCTAACGAAACTACCGCGGGTACTTAACGTAGGATTACTTATCGTTTGCTTACCTCTTTTTTTTTTTAACGCATTTTGTATTTTGTTACTTTTCTATTTAACTATTTACTGCTACTGGGTTTGGCACGCTGCCCAAATTATAACTCGCGACGCAGGGCAATTTTTTCTCTACGAAGGACCGTTATTGAGGAACGTAATCCTACGTTAAAAATTAAATAAATTTCAATATAATTTGTTATGAAATAACAATTACTACTAATCATTCTTAGACAATTTACTGGAGTAAATGGCTTGATTGCATATCAATAGTTTATTGTTTTAGATACCGTAAAAATTTAGTATTTTTACTGTTTCATTTTTGCGCTTGCGGTCGCCTCGCCGCCTCATCTACGGGGACGACCCTGTTCAGGAACCACCACACACACACAGGTTCCATCACTGCTATCTGCTGATTGTTTTATCTTGACAGATTAACTTGTCTGCTGATTGCTTTTTCTTGTCCGGTCTTGACCTGAAGTTATGACCGAGAAATCGATCCGTTTGGATAGGTGAATTTTCCGATAGGTGTCTTTTGGAACGGTGCAATGACCATCTATTGTGGCAAACACTGGCTAATAACATAACTACATAAATTTCCCCTCTCAATAATAATAATAATTAAAATTTTAAAAAATCAGGTAGTCTCTTCTAACGAAACTACCACGAGTTATTATCGTAGGATTACTTATCGTTGCTTACCTCTTTTGTATGTATATATGTATGTATGTGTTATGTATATATGCATATATGTATGTATGTCAAAATTTTGACGCATTTTGGTACTTTTCTGTGTAGTTGTTTACTACTTGCCCAAGCGATACAGACTGGGTTTGGCACGCTGCCAAAGTTATAACTCGCGACAACGGACGGTTTAGCGTCTGAAATTTTGCTTTCCGGAGGACCGTTATGGAGGAACGTAATCCTACGTTAATAAAAATTCACACATTTCATATACTTCATTCATGAAAAAGCACATCGTTATATACTCACGGGTAAAAATAAAGAGCAAGCACATCGCAGAGATTTCAGCTATAAAATTTTAACGATATCCAGGGATCATACTCATTTTTTGGTAAGTAAAATTAAATAGCTTTTGATAATACTCAAGAAAAATTTCAAGGACTCCATGTAAAACATACATCCAGTTACTTCTGTTTCGTTTATCGCGTATATGTATTTGGGCAATAATGATTTATAACTATAAGTTATTTTCAGTGTTCATATAAGGGATCAAAATTAAAAAATTTACAAAACCAAAACTCGGTTCTAGATTTTTTAAATGCGCACCAAGGTGTTACCGATAAAATTGATCATTTATTTTTCCTGTTTTTAAACGTCATTAAGGCATTGCTATATTACTTATTTCGGTGGAAATTTTTGGCGAAATTTAAAAAAAAAAAGTAGAAACACGAATCTGCCAATTATAACAATAGCTCACTGGTGCTAAAAACTAACAGAAACCTTTTGTAATTAATTTAGATATATGAAGATATTAAAACGTCGCATGTAAATTTATCATCTCCTTAAAACTGTTTTTCGTTTCCCCTATTTCAATATCAGTTTCGTTCAACTAAACTTTATCTACCATTCTGATAAACAATAGAAAATTTCGTAAAAAGAGCCCAAAGAAAAGATATATATATTAATTCGGAACTCAGGTGTTTATAGATAGCCAAATAATTCGGATAAACTAAATGTGAGAGCTGAAGATCGTAGATCCTCGATCAGTAAGAGGTCGTTATGTTAATAGATTTAAATCTGTTATCTCATGCAAACGAAAAAAATACCAGAAAATTTTCCTTTTACTTCACTCGTTGATGTGTCTTGGAACATTAACTAAAGTCTATGCATTCAGACCTAGACACGAGCAGAAATTAAATTTCATCTAATGTGCTGCTTTGGAGATTTTCCCTTTTAAATTAAATTAAAACTAATGGATTTGTTGCAAATGGTTTGTAACGGCACGTATATTCCACGTATGGACCACGTGTAATTAATTTCTTAGACAATTTCGGGTCGATTCCGAAATATGTCAGCATGCGGCCTTTGATTTAATTCATGCATGGTCTGAGAGTGTCTAAGGAAATAAGAGAGTTTTTAAAAACCGAAGAACTCGAATACCGCGTTGCTGCAGCACTCAACTTAAATATTATTGTTAATGTTTAGGAATTTTTACTTTTATAACTGTGTTACAAGCTTTTACAAGGTAAAGAGTAAAATAATTAATATCCTATTGCTGCAGCACTCAGCTTAAATATTATCCTTAATGTTTAGGAATTTTTACAAATTTTTACTTTTAGAACTGTGTTACAAGCTTTTACAAGGTAAAGAGTAAAACAATCAATATCCTTTTGCTGCAGCACTCAGCTTAAATACTATCGTTAATGTTTAGGAATTTTTACGAATTTTTACTTTTATAACTGTGTTACAAGCTTTTACAAGGTAAAGAGTAAAACAATCAATATCCTTTTGCTGCAACACTCAGCTTAAATATTATCGTTAATGTTTAGGAATTTTTACAAATTTTTACTTTTAGAACTGTGTTACAAGCTTTTACAAGGTAAAGAGTAAAACAATCAATATCCTTTTCATGCAGCACTCAGCTTAAATATTATCGTTAATGTTCAGGAATTTTTACTTTTGCAACCGTGTTGCAAGCCTTTACGAGTTAAATCGTAAAACAGTTAATATTTTTTTGCTGCAGCACTCAGCCTAAATATTATCGTTAGTATTTTGGAATTTTTACTTTTACAAATGTGTCATAAGGTATTACGAGTCAAAGCATAAAACAATTTATAAGAAACATGCATCCCGGAAATGCCGGGGAGTTGGGTTTTGTTGGCTGAATCATCAAATGTCATTGAAGGTCGAGATGGATCGGTGGACCGAAAAAGGTTCAGAATCAGTGATCTAGAACATTAGCTGCGGGATTTCGAAAGCTCGAGGACCCTCCCCCATGACAGAAACATTTTTACTACTCCCTATTTTCAACAGTTAGTAATTAATATACTATACTAATAGTGAGGAAATGTTTAATCTTTGATATGAAAATTATTTTCCTTGTTTAAATTATGTATTTATTTGCCTATAGAAGCTGTCGCACTAAGTCTGATCATTGTTCTCAATACCTATGGAAAGCGAAGTGTCGTTGCCACAAAATTCTCAAAGTCGATCTTAGTATTTGAAATTCATATTGATTGTCATCATGAAAAAGTTGTGTTTTCTAATCAATCGGTGTCATTATACATATTTTTTATGAAAAGCAACAAGGGGAGAACCCGCTCGCGAAAAAATGAAATTCAGAAAGTGATCCTAGAGCGTTTTTCTCTGATAATTCTGTATAAATACACTCTAACTCTATAACACACACACGTGCGCATCCCACCCCCCCAAAAAAGGAGAAAAAAACGCACCAAGGAGTTGTCCGATTGTAATAAAATTTCGTATGCTAAGATATTTTGACTGAACATACAAATGATTAAACTTTGGTGTCCACGAATGAATAGCGGGGGCTCCAGCACATCCAGCAGGTGTATATAAAGAGCTATTCTCGATATATTCTCGATCTGATGTTCAAAATTTCTGTTGCATTTCGACTTCCGATATCTTACGTCGACTGTAACGATGCCTCGTCAAAGGATTCATGCTCATTACAAGAATTTTTCAGAGTTTGAAAGAGGTCGTGCCATCGGATTGAAAGAAGCTGGTTGTACAAGTCGAAGAATCGCTCGACATCGCTCGAGTCGAAGCGATGCAGCGATTGGACGATGCTGTCAAGAGTGGGTCAACAACGGCAGATTTAAGCGTCATGACGGAAGCCGTAGACCTAGGACCACAACAGAGCGATTATCAGATCAGCTGTCACAGCACCGGATTCGTCGTTATCAACCATCCGACGTGTGAACCACACAAGTGTCCAACACGACCATTGACAGACCACTGAGAGAGCGGAATCTACGCTCTCGCCTGTCCACAGTCAAGTCCGATTCCAGTGGTGCTTAACTCGATCAACTTGAAACTGCGATGACTGGGGACGTGTAGTGAAAAGTCCCGTTTCCAACTGAGCCCTGACGACCCCGGAAGTCGTGTCTGGAGACATCCATGGCAACGTGGGGATTCTGCTCTTACTATTGCACGCCACTTAGGCCCGCAGCAGAGCGTTATGGTCTGGGGTACCATTTCCTTTGATAGCCTGGGGTACCATTTCCTTTGTACCATTTCCTTTGATGAGTCTTTGGTAGTCATTTGTGACACACTTACAACACAGCGGTATATAGACGCCATTCTGAGACTCGTTTTGCTGCCGTTCCGTTGCGCCACCCCGGACTTACTTTTCAACAAGATAATGCCCGGCCGCATACGACACGTGTTCCTATGAATTGTCTTCAAGCTTGCCGAACACTTCCTTTTCCACCTAGGTCGCCTGATCTCTCCCCCTTAGA